>CAHIKZ030005606.1:457500-527500 GCA_903632075.3 Acanthosepion pharaonis
ATAGCTATGGATTAAGTAATAAGCCAGATGCATCTCTCTAGCCTTGAGTGAAATCCAGTCTAGGACAAAGAAAACTTTCAATTCCGAACTGTGGTAACAGGAAACCATTCTACTGTCTTTCTCAAGAAGTCATGGCAATTCACAGATATTAAATAAAAGAAAGCCATGAAAAACCATGGTCATCTACAAATGGGTGGCATTAAAAAAAATGAAACTGATCTTTATTGCTTGATGACCTGAGTTTTTATCAGACAGTTGGGGGTGAGAGTAAAAAATATCAATACAGAAGTAAATCAATGAATTGCCTCCAACATATCCTGAAACATGGTTGAGAACCTGTATTTGCAAAGGGATATCTGGCACCTCTAACTTGATTTCATTATCCTCACAGCTTCACATGCATGTCTATAGTAACTAACTCATCTCTCAAGTCGATATTCTGTTCCATTTATAAACATCTCTCTCTCTCTCTCTCTCTCTCACTCTGACAATGTGTCTGAAAGTTCTGCTTTTGTCTGATTCTAAAAATGGGAAAGTTGATATTAAAGAAGATAATGTCATTGCGTGGATGTGCAGATGGCGTAACGATTATTGGCACGGAAAATGGAATGATCTGTGTTCAAATTTTGTCCTAGCTTGTTAAGCTCACTTTGCATTAATGACTTCTCTACCTAACTATAACTCTGTATATAACAGCAGAGAAAGATTCTTCACATATGCTTCTTTCAGAATGTAGAATCTAGTTGGTCAAGGAAAGAAATTTGAAAAAGAGCAATAATAATATTTACTAGAGTAGTATATCTTAACTTTTTTAAGCAATAGCACACCTAGGAGTAAATGAAATATCATGACACACTTAGCAAAACTTAAAGGGTATACATTTAAACCCATACCCATAGATTTTAAAAATACACACACACACAAATATGAACTTACTTTATTTCAATGTTTCTATTCAACTATTTGCGCAGCTTATTTTGTGTGAAACCTGTATCTGCTTTGTGATTTCTTCAATGTGCAATAAGCAGACCCTCATTTCTTCTTCAATTGAATGTAGTTCTTCTCTCTTCTTAGTTTTGTTGTTATTTGAGGTTGAGAAGCCTAATTCACATAAATAAGAAGTAGAAAATTTCTGTGACAATATAATGCCATAGCATGCTGGTTGAGCATCACTGTATTAGAAAGGCCTGTGAAAATTTCAGTTTTCCTATTTGAATTTTCTTATGAATCTTAATTCTCAAGTTAATGACTGAATCAGTTTGCTTTATTGTTTTTGAAAGTATTAACTTCCGTCAGCTGAGAAAAATTAATTTGTTAGTATTTGGTTGTATATGAAAACACATTGGATTGTGTTTTAAGCTGGAAATTGTGCAATAATCTTGAGCTATATTTACTTTTTATGTTTTCTCGATTAAATGTCCTAGTTTTTAAAGTATAAAATTCCAATTAGTTTTACTATGAAAATAATTACTTTTCTTGTGCATGCATATATATTTAAAAGCTGGTGAGAGACCAAGTCTGGCCTGCTACTTTGTCCATAGTTGTGTAAAGAAAGTTGTGTGCACTGGGGTTGAATAAGACTGATATAGTTCTCACCGGTTGAAAGAGATCTATCCTCCTTCCATATGGATTTTGTTGTGTAATACTATATAAGAACAATATGAATAAGCTAACATTCCCATTGATATAAAAGGTGCAACAGTTATTTAATATTGGTTTTCTAAAGCACCAAGTCATTTCTTTCATATGGTTGAAGTGACAAATGCTATGCTTTTAAGTAAACCATCTAAGAAATGCAAGGATGGTGTATGGGTTGAGCCACAGAATTTGACAAAAAAAACAAAAAAAAAAACAAACAAACAATATTCTGCCTGAAAAATATGAAAATTTTAACAGCTGACATCAGTACTAGTATTTTATTTGTTAAGAGCATAAATTTTGGAGAAGAGCTTGGTGGAAGAAGTATTGGTTACAAGCAGAAACCATTTTCACAGGTGTGCCTCAAGGACCATCCTGTTGGTTGAGATAGACTGAAATTAAGAATGTTAGTGATAAAGAAACATTACGTAATGATTGGAAGAGAGAGACAACTTAAAATACCAGCAAGGAGAGTGAGAGAGGATGTTAGTAAAAATCCAGTGATTTGAATGACTGCAAAACATTTGCCCCTTCCAAATTTATAGGCAGAAGCACACAAATGCATGCTGGAATTTATTCTTAGTCAATAAGATAGGCCATTAATTCATTCCCAGTCTTGTCCTAAAGTCAGAATACTATATTTGCTTATCTGAATTTGCTCTTGCGTGTCAACCTCAATTCTTAGTTTGTGAACTTTTTGCTTTATTGCTGTTGCTTTGCTTTATTACTGTTAATTTGCCTTGAACATATTGTTGGCTTGCTTTATATTATTTTTGTTCTGTTCTTGGCTTTTTCTTCTTGTTTATTGCAAACTTTGTCACTTCTGTTAGGAAGTTCTGCCATTTATTTACATTCAAGAATGGCCACTTTACAGAATGAAAAAGATTTTTTTAATGACTGATTTTAACTTCTAAGCATTTTTAAAAAACTAAAGTTCAACTAATTGAAAACCACACATTACCATTAACATTACTGTTAAAATGGTTATGATGAATGATGTGTGAGATATAAATAAAAGAGGAGGTGGTAAGAACTGAAGATTATGAAGATAAGGAGTAAAGATAACAGTTGACCTTTAATTTGAAGAGGGTAAGGTTGCAGAAAATCAAAAACATCCAACTTTCCATTCTAAAACCATTTTCACATCTAACACTTTGTGTCCATCTTCTTTTATATATTCATCTAAGGCTACATTTTGCCTTATATCAGTAGAACAAGCATTACTAACAGATAAACAATCACAGTAATATCAGCCCTATATAATAAACAAATTGTGTTTTTAACAAGCAGTAACATTTAATTTGAGTAACAATTTTTAAAAGCATATTTTAATAAATAGCTCATCTGTGTTATATATTTTTAATTGCCTTGTCAAAAGTTAGTTCTAAGTTAGTAGAAAAAAATGTCTGGTCTACATTTAAAGAAAACATAAAATAAATTTAATCATGGATCCTGCAATAACATTTTTGTTCCTTAGAGAGGCGCATAAGTAAAAAATAATTTAAAAACTTTATAGAATCCTATAATTTTAGACCTAGTAATATTAGTTAAAATCTTATTACCTGCACCATTTGTAGTAACCATAGTTTTCATCTGACATTTTACACTATGACAAATTAGGAGGCATGGTGGAGTAATGGATAGCAGCTTGGACTGACGAATCAGAGAGCCAAGTTGAATTCCAGTCAAATCCATTACATTCACTTACATGCTAATACTCTTGGGAAAGGTATGAATCTTCTTCTCCCCCTACTAGCTATGGATAAATAGCAGGACAGACCGGGTCCTGTAGCCTTGGATGGCAACTGTTCTACTGCAGTAAGAAATAACAACCTAGTGTGGGGAAAAAATCTGCCTCGTTTGTCATATATTGAAAGATATATGATCGCCTATGCATGTATCACACATGGCACATAACTGACTGAGTTGAGTAGAGATGATAAAGATTATATGGAATTGTCTAAATAAACCAAAATAATCTGTTTAATTGGATTTTTTTTTAAAACTGTACTAAATTACTCGGTAAAAAATATTAAGTTTATGGTATTAATTATTATTATTACTATAAACAGAAAACTATTCAAATTTTTCACTCATGCACAATGCTATGTAGCTATGTCAAGAACAGAAAATTCAAGTAAACTTAGCACAAAAACATATGGAATATTAGAATATAAATGTCTTTTTTTTCCATTTTTTTTTAATCATTTCACCCCAAGCAAGGCAATAAACTTAGAGGTGGCAGTAATATTCAATGCATGGATAAATAGTTGACTTATGAATGTTTAAGATAGATTCTGGTGAGAAAGATTGTCTGGAACAGCACAATGAACCAACTTTCCGAGTATGTCTTACTGAAAATGTTTATATAAAAATTTTATAAAGAAAATTTCAGTTACAAATTACTTTCTGTGTATATAGGATGGATATTTGACTAGTTTTATAAAAGAAATTTTTTTTGACTTTAAACAGAGTTTTGAACTCTTCTATAAGTAAGATAAAAAAAACGTATCAGTATTGCTTATACTTCATCAGTTTGATTTCTTTCAATGGCCCACTTAAAAACCCAAGGTTAACATCAACTGCTTTCTTTTATCTTCCTCTACAGATTTTTCACATTGAGCTTTGTACTATAATGGTGTAGTTTTTTTTCCCCACTTCATGGAAATTTGCAGACTAACCATAGCAGCACAATGCACCATGAAAACAATGAATATCTGATAAAATCTTAACACACATGAAAATATTACTTTAGTACAGATGTGAGTACTGACTTTTCTGCTTACCTATCAATCAACTCAACTTCTCATTTATCTATCTGTTATTAAAAAACTATGTTACCTCCCCAATTCTGTGATTCACACCATTCTTCTATCAATGCCTTGGTAAGTTCTTAGATTACCCTCAGACAGACTTCTGTCAGTTCTCATCTCCATCTTCATATATCATGGAAGCTGGGTTTTTTAGTTTCACCTCAGCAGATTGAGGAGAACTTGATTAAAATGGGAGAATGAACATTTTTTCACACACACACACACACACACATATATATATATATATATATATATATATATATATATATATATATATATATCTATATATATATATATTGCAGAACAGAACAAGTACAGGGTATCTCTCCTACTGCTGTTCATTGTAAATTGGAAGTATTATGTTTCAGACATCAAACATCTAAAATGAAAAAAGAAAAGGTGAATTTCCTCCCTTGCTTTATCTAATGAATAAAATCCAATGCTAGAAAGATGCATTTCCCACTTAAATGCTTTTCACTCAATGATGCATACCTGCATTTGCTCTGATGACTAACATGGCACAAAATCATTCAAATTAAGCCTGCTTTAAAGTATATCTCAGAGCCTGCATCAGTAGAAAAATATTAAAACTGTAGCAGGTTTATTCTTGTTCTATGTGCTCTGACTCTTGTTGGCTATCATGGCTCTCCACAACTTCCTGTACTTTGTAGCTTTCAATAAATTGTTATCTCTTCTAAAACTTGCTCTGCCATCTATTTACTCAAGTTCACTAGATAGGTTATGCATTTTTTTGTCTATCCATCTTGATTTCTACCTTTCCTGTGAGTATCAAATTTAGCAAGCCCTTTTTCCTCATTGTACCCTAGAAAATTCAATAGTCTCTTTCTGATTTTAGATATGTCTCCTTTTTGTTTCCATTTTCTTTAAAACTTTGTCATTGCTCAAATGTGTTCAAGTCAAAGCTGTTCTCACCCTCCTTTTAGCAATCTGAACTAAATTGTTCAGCATTCACTGCCAGGGCTGATATTATAATTTCTTTTTGTTATTGCCAATGACATTTTTCTGTTTCTTAATACTTTGCTAAGCTTTTGGAAGGCTTCTTGCAATATTTCAATGTGCCTTTGGATTTCAGTGTTGCACTTTCTGTCCTTTGTTAAAATACTTCCCAGATATTTAAATTGTTGCACGTGTTTGAATTGGGAATCTCCAATTTATAATTTTCATGTTGGGCTATTCCTTTTGCTAATGAGCATGCATTCTGTGCTCTTGCAATTGATGTTTAGTTATTTCCTCTTGCTTTCTTTCACTACCATCAGGACATCTTGTAGTTTCCTTTACTCTGAGAAAAAATTGTTCAAAAATAGAACAATATCTCCAGGGTCACAAAGAATGTTCTGCCTTAATAAAAATAATTAAATTACTTGTAATTGCAACCTCCATAACCAATCAAAAATAGTTTTCTTATGCCATTAGAAAATGATAGAAACATTTAGTTTGGAATATTCATTTATCTGTGGGCAAAAAATGTGTGAGATGAAAATAATTAAAAACATAAGTATATTATCTGTTGATATTTCTGAGATGAGGTATTACAACAGTCTGAACAATGTAAAGAGTAGACCAACAGTTCAAACAATGTAAGTAGTAGGGTAACAGTCCGAACAATATAAATAGTAGGCTAACAGTCCAAACAATGTAAATAATAGGCCAACAGTTCAAACAATGTAAGTAGTAGGGCAACAGTCCGAACAATATAAATAGTAGGCTAATAGTCCAAACAATGTAAATAATAGGCCAACAGTTCAAACAATCTAAGTAGTAGGGCAACAGTCCGAACAATATAAATAGTAGGCTAACAGTCCAAACAATGTAAATAATAGGCCAACTGTTCAAACAATGTAAATAGTATAAATAAATATATCACATCTTTTTTAATTGTAATGTTGAATTAAAATTTTTATTTCTCTAATGTCATTAGAAGATTCCATTACACAGAGATAAGTGATATAGGAATGATAAAATGATTGAAAATAATTTAAAATGGCTTTGAGTGGATGAAGTCTGTAGGTCTTAACAAGGAACATCCTTCTTCAAATGTGCCACAGATTTACAAATGAAGAACTGTACCAAATGACAGAAACCACATCACTTGAAGACTTCCAACAGTGACAACAATTAAAATTGATATCACAGTTTACTCAAAGATATCATAATGATATAATCAAGACACTGACATTACACTATATTATTTCAAATAAAAGGTTAGGAAGGAAACACCCATTAATACCGGAAAGACTTATAATTGTGAATTTGAGAAATTTATTTTCCTGAAAAACTGTTTTTAGAGAAAGATTTCATAAATTTCAACCAATAGTAGCAGTGGCTACTCAGAGATTTAATGCTAAATGTTTCCTTATAAGGAAATGGCTAATATTATCACTCTTTTTTATGGCTCTCCACAACTTCCTGTCCTTTGTAGCTCTTAATAAATTTTGTGTTATTTCTTCTAGACCCTGTTCTACCATCTATTTAGTCAAGCTCACTAAGTATGTTATACATTGTTTTCATCTGTTCCTTTTGCCTTCAATCTGTCCTGTGAGTATAAGATTTTCCAAGCCCTCTTTCCTTATTATGCGTCCTAGAAACCTCGACTGCCTCTCCCAGTTAAGTATAAGTTTCGTTTTTGCTTTCAAAACCTTGTTGTTCAAATGTTTAGTCCATGGACATATGTGTAACTATTTAAATTTCTTAAATAGGTTTTGTTAATGTTGATATTTGAAGAAGAGTGTCTGACTCAAGTTATCAACTCATCATTTGTGGATCAGTAAGCAAGAGTGATAAGTATAACTTCTCATGAATTTTACTACCCAACATAGCAAGATGACTTTGATTGGCCTTAGGAGATTTCTTCAACACAACTAAAATGAGTGTCAGATTAAAACTATAAGCTATATAACTAATTCAAACCTAGTTGTTGTTAAAGATTAATTCAATGTCAAGGCAGAAACCAAGGCACCAAGATGGCTGTGTCAAGAACCAATATGTTTGCCATAAAAGCCACACCACAAATTTGACAATATTGCTTGAAATCTGATGTAAAATATGTGAAGTACAATGGTAATAATAATTTAGAGGAAGTCTATATTGTCTTGATGAGGAGTGAACCTGGACATTAACTAGACTAATTTATGAGACATTATTATCTGTTGAGCATTAACACCTATCTCCTGAACCATGAACAGCAGCCTAACAGGTTTATTGTTGAATCACTTCACACCTGACTCAACCTGGGCTTAATCTAATTAATTAGGTAAACATATGATTGATTTCTGTCAGTTCACTTCTGAGTAATTATGGATAAAATAGACTTATAAATCACAACTTCAGGATAACTGGCAGCCATGCTATGTCTTTGCAAGTTAAAAGTGGGCCTATATAACCTGTGACATTGTTTAAGCTTATCATAATGTATCTTAATGCAAATGCTAATGCACATTAGTGCAAGTTCTTTTATTTTTTTTTAATAAGCCATATGACATACTGCAGACAAAATTAGAGTGCATTTGATTGATGAATACATATATTTTTTGTGATTTATAAACCTTTTGCAGGTTATTTAAAGCCATAAAATATTTTTAAATTCTAAGAATTTTCTTTTTTAGATACATCTTACTAATTAACCCATAGCTGGAGGGAGAAGAGGCAAATTCATACCTTTCTTCCAATGGTATTTGCATGAAAGTGAATATAATAAATCCCACTTGAATTGGAACTCGGTTCTCTAATTAACAATTCCAAGCCATTATTCATTGCACAACCCACACATCCAAGTTTACACGACCTGGTATTTCTGAGTGGTCACCTATCTAGGTACTGACCAGGCTTGATGTTGTTAAACTTCAGTGATTGTATGTAAACTGGTGTTTATATTCACTTACATGCAAAAAAAAACCCTTGGGAAAGGTATGAATTCACGTCTACTCCCTTCATCTATGGGTTAATTAGTAAGTCTTGCATCAGTAAGCCATCCCTATTTCCAAAAAATTCTTCTAATCTAAAAATATTTCCTGGCTTAAAATAATCCGCATAAGTGTGATAAGCTTAAAAACCAAATCAATCAATGAATACATGCACACAACATCCTCATTCAGTAACTCTCTACCTTGAGAGGCTTTTAAGATTTTATTGGGTGAAAAAGTAGTAAATAAAAAATATATAAAATGCATGTGTATAACAGATGTGTGTTACATCTGGTTCTATTATAAATGATATCATTAAAATCTTTTCAGTTAAAGGCATTGAGTATTCTGTATCATTTTACCAACTCCCAGCTACATATAAGTAATTCTTATTCTGTCTACACTATTTACATTGTTCAGACTATTGTCCTCATCTTCACTGACATATTCATGACTTTTCGGGTGCTGTACACTCCACTTGATCATATTTAAACGGAACACTGATCTTATAAAAGATTTCAGTTATCTGTTTGGATTGGTCTTGCTTGCTTTTAGGTCCATCGTCTTTTTCATGTTGAATTGAATATGGTCTATGTTAATTATGTTTTATGAATATGTCCTGAAGATGGTCTATTAGACCTAAACGTCTGATGTTGACATTATATTAACATTAAAACAGCATAATTGCATATTAGGATTTTTGTTTGTTTTTTTCTGTATATTTTTCTTCAGATATATATATATATATATATATATATATATATATATATATATATATATATTTGAACTTTATTTCAATACTTCATGAGCTCCTGATACTTAGTTATGATTAATTCTTGATGAACATGTCATTTTTGTTTATGATTGATTTCAACACAATACTTCTGTTAAGCTTAGAGAGTAATTATACATTCTTATTTCTCAAAGTAGAGCCCAATAGTGTTATAAAAACCTTAGAGAATTCCAGTAAGATATCTTTAATCATTTCTAAGATAAAACTTTCAGAGTTTAATCTAACAATTGGACAATTTTGCTGTTACACCCAGTATATGTCTACACACATACATACCTGTGACTCAAATGTAGCTCTCTTTTAGGTAATAGCAACATTTATTAAGAACTATAGCAAAATTCCATTCTTCTATATAAAAAAGATTTTGCAAAATGCTGTTTATTTCCATATGCCAGGCAATTTCTGCTAAAATATTGATTGTTTCTGTTAGCCTTTGATAAATACCCAAAAGATTTCATTTATCATTTACATGATTGAGTAGAAGTCATGGGAGAGATAAGTGTTAGAGGAGAAGCCTGAAGGCCAAGAGGCCTGAGGTTACATCTAAATCACCAGATTGAATCAGGTTTGATGCTACAAACTAACCTCGAAGTTATTGTAGAGCTGGTTGTTCACATTTGGAGATTACCTCGAGGAGGAGACATATAGCCAGTGATAAGAGAAATAATGTTAGAATATTAATGAAATGTCATTGGTGGTAGGAAGAGATATGAATTGAAAAGTAGTGGAAGTTACAGCCAGTGGAGAGACATTTCAAAGAGGAAAAGTGAAAGGAGAAAGTATAATGGGAGGAATAGGAAGAGTTGGAATTAAAATGAAGGGTAACTAGAAGTTTGAGAGGACTAATAGAACACTCTTGATAATTATAGAGGAGCCGTTGAGAAGAAAAGTAAGAAGATAAAAAGAAAAATTCAATGACAGGCTTTGTTAACTTGAGTAACTTAAAAGCTCAATGGACATTGTCATATTTTTTAATAAGATTCAAATTCACCCAGAAGTCAAGTAGACATATGTATGTGGGTAAGTCAAAGTTTAGCTGCACTTTTGCCATAACATAGCCTTACCTTTGTTACACTGTCTTCAATTTGTGCATGCATATAGTTGGTACTATTGTGGTCACCTGATTGTCACTTGAGCATGTTTGCACCAGTTTTCTTGCTCTTGCTACAGTGTAAACATGGCCACTCCACTAGCAGTGTGCATCAAGGAGGAACAAATAGCACTGATCTGATTTCTTTGGTCAGATGGTCTGTTTGGGGCTGAAATTCATTAGAGGCTTTTAACACAATATGGTGACAGTGCACTATCATGTAGAATTGTGTATAAGTGGATTGAGAAGTTTAAAAATGACTGAACAAGTGTCATACACAAAGAAGAAGCAGGACAACCTCCACCACTGATGAGAAAATTCAGCAAGCTTAAGAGATGGTAATGGTGAATCAGTGAGTTATCATCGATGAAGTAACACGTTCTCTGCAGATTCAAATAACTGCTCCTTGTTCCACACTGCTAGTGGAGTGGCCATGTTTACACTGTAACAGAAGCAAGAAAACTGGTATGACCAGGCTCAAACTTTGTTCACATGACCAGAATAGTAGCAATTATAAGTATGCATGAACAGAAGGCAGTGTGACAAACATAAAGATATGTTATGACGAAACTGTGGATAATTTTTGAATGACCCTCAGATATATGATCATTTACTAAATATACTGGAAATTGGTCAGTTCTTTGTGCCACTCAGAAAGTACTGTCTCCTCCATACTTGATCTTTATAAATGTCAGATCAGACTAAAATGGATTATTGTTGCTATATCTGGGCTGGAGGTGCCCAATCCTCACTTTCCATCTTGTATCACTTAAAAAAGCACCTGACTTCTTATGCCCAGCTCTTTCTTTACAAGAGTCAGATCAGACCAAAAATAGAGTATTTCTGGCATATCTGGACTGAAGGTGCCCAATCATCACTTTCCATCTTGTACCACTTTAAAAAGCACCTGACTTCTTATGCCCAGCTCTCTCTTTACAAGAGTCAGATCAGACCAAAAATAGAGTATTTCTGGCATATCTGGACTGAAGGTGCCCAATCCTCACTTTCCATCTTGTATCACTTTAAAAAGCACCTGACCTCTTATGCCCAGCTCTCTCTTTACAAGAGTCAGATCAGACCAAAAATAGAGTATTTCTGGCATATCTGGGCTGGAGGTGCCCAATCCTCACTTTCCAGCCTTGATGGTGTTTGAATGTATTTATGTGACCTTATGGGCAATATTTTCAATCCTTTATATTATTTACTTTGTTCAGACTGTTGTCCTCATCTTTACTGTCATATAGCTCGCTAGTGCAGTGGTGAACAAAAACTTGGAGAGTTGAGTTAAAGGGAGATAACTGGAAGAGACATGGCACATGGAACTAGAACATTCTACCCCAGTGGATGAAATAAAGGATTCAGTTCAAAGTTCCAGTCACCTAAAGAAGGCTGGAGATTACAGCGGCTGAAAAATTGTAAATAGGACAAAGATCAGAACAACAGTCCAATTAATGTAAATAATTACAATACTTCATCTCAGAAATATAGACAGATATTTTCAATCCTAGAGCCTGTTTCCCATAGTAAAAAAAAGTTGCTGCCCTATGACTATTCCCATGGCAAATGTTCAAACAAGATACATTCCTTAGTTTCATCAGTTCAGACCATTACAGTTCAGACAAGCCATAACATATCATGCTCATGAGGTTTAATTATCTTCATTCCTTTTGCATTCACTTGGTAAGAAAGAACTTCCACTGCTTTTTCCTGAGAACCACTACTTTGTGGAACAGACTCCTGAGGGGATGCTTCCCGGATCACTACAGTCTTAACCCCTTTAAGTCTAAATTCAATCATTATTTATTCTTATAATCTGCACTTACTTGCTACTCTTATGCCCAAAGAACAAACTTATTCAGTAATTCTGTACTTTGTATCAGGTGAACATTTCATAAAAAAAGAAAAAAAAATGTCATTACAATAATAAGCACCAATCAACCAAGAAATTAATGCCAACTGCCTGAGGTGCTCTAATCAGACAAAGATGATCAGCTTGTCAAATAACTACATTATTAATTAATTAATTAATTATATTACTGTTCTTTTGGCATTTACTATTCTTTATGTTTATCTCCCATTTCCTGTATTCCTCCTAAGATCAATCTCAAGATTGGCCGGATGTGTCTGGACAGTCTAATATATGCATCTGTTTACAACCATATCTTCTTTTATGTCTTATTATGTCTCTTCAGGGCGTTAATGATCATGGTTCTCCTCAACTTCCTTTCCCTTGATGGTCTAAGTAACTTTTTTGTCTCTTTTTCTATCTCCTTTTGTCCTAGTGCACTTTGTTCTGCTATTCCTTTACTTGTATTGTAAAGTAGGTTACTCATTGCTTCTTGTTTCCTGTGAGTGATAAATTCTCTGAGTCCTCTTTCTTCATTATATTTCACCAAAATTTTATTTGTTTGAGAATGCACAGTTGGTGTAATAGCAGTTAGGAATAAGAAATCAGCAAGCTGAATTTGAATTCCAGTTCACTTTCATGCAAATACCCTTAGAAAAGCTATGAATCGATATATTCCCCACTGCACAAATGTGTTAAATATTAGAGCAGACAAGGATTTTTAACCTTCTTTTGCAACCAGTGTAAGAGAAGTACAGCTCTAAATTCAAAGATTTGTTTGCTATTAGATTAGGTTTGCATAAATGATCCTCATCCACAAAAAACTGTTTCTCCATTAATGTTAGCAGCAGTTTCTTTATAGTTCCTATTTAATTTAAATCTTCCTCATGATACACATGTTCTGTCCATTGTATTCTCAGCCTTTGTTGATACATTCATACATCACTCCAAGGCTCTTTCTCATCTATGAGGAAACTGTCTAATATTTACTGTCATCTGGTCTGGTTCTCCTGCTGTACTTATTATTCTTGACAAAATCCAAAGAAGGAACTGTAATGTAATTGATCCTGCAGTCATCTCAAATTCAGTCAATTTCTCACTGACATGACATGGCTTCCCTCTATCTTTTCTACAAATATTTTCATGGCAACTGCTCTGACTCACTTTTTTCTCTAGTATCCCAATTACATGAATTTAAGCATACTACTAGATTGGTATCTAGGTCCCACACTTTTACTGTTGAATAGCTAAATGCAAACACCATTTCTGCTCCAACTGTTTCTTTTCTTACACTTCCCACCTCTGTAACACCTTTCTGTTAACTTGCTTCCTTGATTACAATCTTCAAGAATTTAAATGCAACATCAATTGCCACCTTCTTTCTTCATGAAAACCATTCATCTTTTGTCCTTTCCTCAATCCTCCCAATTGTCAGTCTTCTTTTTCACTCCCTGTAACCACCTGTGTACTAGTGGCATTTCTGCCTTGCTTGGGGTAAAATGATTAAAAAACAATATATATATATATATATATATATATATATATATATATATATATATAGCACTCATTTCTAAGGAAAATTTCTGTTTCTTAAATCTTTGTTCAATTTCTGAAAGGCTATACTGAGAAAATTTTGTAGAATTATTATTTTGATCAGTTACACATGGACACTTTAAAATTCAGCATTGATGACAGAATTTTTTATAGTTTCATAAAGAAACCCCCTGGAAGATGTTATTTCAGTAAAAAGAAAATGCTGTATCAAATCAGATTATTTTTAAAAATTGTCCTTAAACCTTACAAATATAATTCAATAATGAATAATTAATAAATTATCAAAAAAACTTTTGATGATTTGGTGCTTGCATAATAACACATTAATTTTTTTCACATTTGACAGGGGTAAAATTTAGAATTATTAATTTTTGAAAAATTTACTTGTAATTGTTCTGTTCCTGTGCACCTTCAGATTCCTGTGTTGCATTTTTACTTGTCTGTAACTATTGTTGTGAGTTGAGATGAGTAATCATTTTTATGACTCCTGCTATTACCTGTCCGACAAACAATATTTTACAAACCCATGTCAGTTCACAACTTATGATTTTTAAACAAATAATAAATACAGCAGATATAGCTGTATTGAAATGCTGATTCTTGTTAGATCACATGCAACATTGATCCTGGTCTCTATCTAGATGGGTGACCACTTAGGAATACTATGTGTTGTAAGCTTAGATATGCTGGTGGTGGGAAGGATAACTGTTCAGAATGAGAAATTGGAGAGCCAAATTCTAGTTGAGTTCGTTATATTCACTTATATGCAAATACTCTTATCCCCCAGCTATGGGTTAAATAGCAGGACAGATTGAGTTCTATAGCATTGGTTGGCAATCAGTCTACTGCTTGAAGTAATGGCAACCTACTGTGGGATTTCTTCTGTCGTATCAGTCCTGAATCAAAAATTGACATCATCACCCAAATGGGCATCTAAGGAAGGAAAGAAATAAATATAACATGTTTACTGAAAAGAAATCAACATAATCTTCTCATATTATTGAATGGTCATACTCAATTTTTAGTGCTGTGGCCTCTTCAGGACATGGGTGATCATGGCTCTCCACCTCCTTCTATCCCTTGCAGCTCACAACAAGTTCCTTCCCTCTGCTTCCTCCCCCAGAACACGTTCTGTCATCCACTTTCTTAAGTCGGCCAGGTATGTCACCAATTGTTTTCCCTTGTCTCTCTTTCCTTCTATTTGACCCATGAGTATCAGATTCTCCAGGCCCTACTTCCTCATTATGTGTCCCAGAAACTTCACTTGCCTCTTCCTGATATTAAGTATAAGTCTCCTCCTTGTTTGCAACATAAGACCTCATCATTGCTCCCACACTCAGTCCATGATATCCTTAGTATCCTTCTGTAGAATCACATATCTGTCACCTCGAGTCTTTTCATCTTTGAGGAAATTGTCCAACATTTGCTTACTTATATATATATATATACTGATTTCCTCTATCCCTCTTGCCTTACATCCATCCAGTGAGTGTCACATTTTTCAAGCCTTCTTTTCTCATTATATGATCTACCAACTCTCTCTTTCTCATGCTACTCATAAGTGCCTTTTTTGTTTCTATTTTCTCTAAAACTCCACCATTGCTCATGTGCTCAGTCTGTGATATTCTCAGAATTCTTCTGTCAAACTACATTTCTGTTGTCTCAAGTCTCTTCTTCATCTGTGATTAGACTGCCCAGAATTCACTGCTATACGTAACAGTCCAGTACACATTTCTTCGTTTTTAAAATTTTTTTCCTGTTTCTTAATACTTTGCTGAGCTTTTTGATAGGAGTTTATCACTATTACAATGCATCTTCAGATTTTTGTACTTGTTTAAATTTTGGTATCTCCAAATTTTAATTTGTTTCTTTGTTTGGCATATAAACGTACATTTTATTGTTTTACAATTGATGTTTAGTCCTTTATTCTCACTTTTCTTTATTACATTCTGTAGGAAATATTGCAGTTTTGTTTCTATGCCTGCTATAAACACTGTGTCATCTGCATATCTAATGTTGTTAAGATTGTGGCCAACAATAATGAATCCTGGTAGGACAGCTAATTCTCCCAAGATTGCTTCACTGTTTTGCTGAAGTGATAAAAGTATGTGGATGATGCATGTGTTGCAGGTGGTAAAAAAAGAAAATGCTGTCATTCACATGGTGGAAGTAAAAGAGAGAGATGCTTTTAAATATCACAGATGTGGTAATTCTAAAAATACCCCCCCGCAAGTTTGAAAAATATTTTCCCATGAAATCTGGTTATATGCATTTCTAAATGTCATGGTCACTGGACAGTTCCACCATTTTTTATTATTGCTGCTTTGAAGTTCAAAATTTTAGGTGAGGTTGCGATATTTTTGAGGGTTTATGGTAGATGTTTGGATGACTTTATTTTTTTAATATAGGTAATTTTAATGGTCAATTGATACATGTCTTTTTTTTCATTTTTTTTTTGTTTGTGGATTGTTAATAATATTTTTCTTTTCTTTCCAACTCTTCTCTTGAATAATTTTGTTTGGAAATCATGATTTTTTTCTATCCACATCATTTCACAGTTGTGTATTTACATAACTGTGAAATAGCACAGGTATAAAAGATTCATTATTCACATTTCTAATGGGTGTAAAAGATGATCTGTTCGTCTTTTAATTTGTTTACAAAGTCTGTAGATAGTGGCGATAATTTGTCGACCTCAAAGTACTGACCAAATAATGTTGGTGAGATTCTAAAAACAGTGTCATCGAGTGTAGATCTTGTTTTAAAGTGTTCAGAATCAACAAAAGATCAATAATTAGGTTATTTACCCAATTCTAATGGTCAACCTTTGATGTGAATGAAGGATTTAACTATATGTGGATTTATGATTGATTAACCTCTTTCAGGTTATTTAAAGCCAGAAAATATTTTTAGATTTTAAGAATTATGTTTTTTTGGGTGGCATGAATAATGGTTTTAGTGATACACATCTAATTAACCCATAGATGGGAGGAGAAGGGCATTTGTACATAAGTGAATATAATGAATCCAACAGGAATTAGAACTTGGCTCTCTGATTAGCAATTCTGAGCCATTATCCATTACACCACCGGCTCATCCAAGCTTACAGTACCTGGTATTCTTGAAAGGTCACCCATCCAGATACTGACCTGACTTGATGTTACTTAACTATGGTGCTTGTATGGGATGTGTTTCAATGTAATGTGGCAGTAAGCAGCTGTCTGTGGAATCTTTACATAATCCCATTGACACAAGTGGGGTAAGCAGTAATCCAATATGTCTAATACCAATTCTAAGCCAGGGGTTGTAATCCTGTACTATGCTACCCCAACAGTTAAATTTCCACACCTGATTGATTTTAACTGATATGGAACATAGAACTTAAGTAGTTTTTAAAGAATATAAAGTAGTTGTAGAGGAGGATATGCTATTAAACCAAATCTGAGTGACATGGAGAGGTTTAAGATAAATCAGTAAAAAGATTTTTTTTTTTTTTTATGGAAGCTCTTCTTTGAATATGAACTTAATTTAACCATTCTACATAGGCTTTTAATGAGCAAAACATTTGAAGCTAATTTGTCATTAATATTGAATTGTTGCATACTTGAAGCTCAGCATGTATGCCAAATGAGATCCTCTTGACTTTGTACAGTCCACCTGATAACCTCATCTCCAATCAGGCTCAGTTCAACATCGTTAAATCATAAATTTGACAAAGTGTCAGCACTCAGGCTGTATGAACTGCACTGGAAATATGAAAAAGTGAGTTGTTTAGGGAAACATTACTAAGTAAATTTGTTTATTATAACTTTATAAAAAAAAATATTTGCCCAATATTTTTATTATATATATGAGTGGACACTGGGGTCAATACTGAATGGTAACAGTCTGGCTTATGTTTGAACACAATCTTCAGACCTGAAGATTGCATTCAAACATGTAACAGACTCTCACTATTCAGTGCTGATCTCTGTGTCCACTCTTATATATAATAAAGATTTGGGGCAAATATTTTATAATAACCATATTTACTTAGTAATGTTTTTTCTAAACACCTCACCTTTTCATATTTCCATTGCAGTTCATACAGCCTGAATGCTGACACTTTGTCAAATTTATGGTTTAACAATGTTGAACTGAGCCTGATTGGAGATGAGGTTATCAGGTGAACTTTACAAAATCAAGAGTATCTCATTTGGCATACAAGTTCTATCCAAAATATTAAACCCTTTTATCCATAAATATCGTATAGCCTAAAATTATATATTTTATCATTATATATACAAGTTGTGATGGGTGAATTATCCCCATTGTATATTTTTAATTTTGTGCATGCATGTTGTTGTTGATTTTGTTGACTGCACAGTATAGTAGGGTCAGTTGGGCACCATTTGTGAGAAAAAAGGCGCCATGTCACAATTCATTCCGCCAGAAATTTGGAAACGGCACACTGTACTGCTTGGTACAATACAGCTCCAATACAAACATTGCAGAGTGTTTAGGTGTCAATCTGAGACCAGCACAGAAGATTTGGATGAGTCTAATGGTGATTATGAAGGTGTTTGTAGTGATCACTATGCCTCCAAGGGGCCTCAGACTCAACACAGAGGCATACATCAAGTACACTGAGGAGGTAGTGCTACCCTGGATTAAGAGGGTGGCTGTTGGAAGACCCTATGTCTGGCAATAGGACACTGCACCACATCACACAAGCAGGATAACCCACTCATAGCTGTCAGACAATTTCTGTGACCATCTCACCCCTTACATCTGGCCACCTCACTCCCCCTTGATTATTATGTGTGGGTTGCAGTTAAGCAAGAGACCAAAAAAAACTCTTTGTAATGCCAAAGATGAACTGAATGTAAGTATTATGGCAGCATTCACCAACTTCAACAAGAAAACCTCTTGTCATGTCATCTCTGAATACAAGACTCTGTATTTGTGTTGGCCTTGATAAAACATTAATGCAAAATATTTGGCTCAAGAATGGAAACTACTGCTAGTATTAGAGGAAGAATCTTTGGCCTTTGAGACACCAATGTAATATTTCTTCTAAATAAGTTTTTTATTGTTCGGCAAGTTCAGGCATTTATGCTATCTACTCCTTTTTTAAAGTAACTGTAATATTCATTTTTATCATTTTTTTTTATTTCCACCTTTCTTTCCTTTTCCCTTTCCTTTCTTCCTTTGCTTTTTTTTTATTTCTACATTTTTTTTATATATATATATAATTTACTGATTTGCTTCTCCTTTGCTTGCTTTTTCCTTTTTCTTCATTTTCCTTTTTTCTCCTTTTTGTTTTTTTTATTATTTTTATTTTTCTGTTTTTGATTTTCTTTTTATCTGTTCTCATTTTTTCTTCCTTTTTCTTTATTTCTTCATTCTTTTTTTTTTTTATTTTCCTTTACTCTATTTTTTGTTTTTTTTCCACTTCTTCCTTCCGTATATTTTCTTTCATCATTTCTTTTTCTTATCTAACTCCTTTTAGTCTCTCTTTAATTTTCATTCTCATAAATTTTTCCCTTGGATTCTTTTTTTCTCTTATTTTTGTATTTCTTTATGTTTATTTTTCCTGAATTATTTCTTCCTTCCCTTTTCCTTTTTTTATAAACCCTTTCCTTTTTCTTGTATTCATGTACTTTTTCTCTTGCTTTCTACAAACTCCTCCTCTCATTGGTAGACAAACTCATTTTTATTCACTTTTTCCAGTACTTCTTTCTTTTCTTTACATTATTTCTTTTTATTTTCTTTTTCTATTACTACCTTCTGAATATTTACTTTTCATTTTTCTTTTTTCCTTTTCTCTCTCTCTCCATTCAATTTATCTTTATTCAGGGTACTTATCATACAATATATTTAATTCCATCTTTCCACTACCTTCTCACATGGACCAAAATTATTGGTTCCTTCTTCACATCATCACAAGTATATCCACCCAAGAAACCTACTTTAGAAAGAAAATAATTATATTAGCAGTCTCATTTTTTATTCCATCAAGAAAGCAAACTAAACTACTATGAAATTATAAACACTGAATATAATAAAAGGGACTTGTATTTTGTCATACAAAGAAAAGCAGACCACATAAAGTGAGAAAATGTATTTATATTTTTTTCAGTAGTGAACATTAGATAATATTTTTAAAGACATCCAAGAAGAAGTGAGTTGCTTAAAATGTATTGTAAGCTTCCTTGAATTATAATAAATAATAAAGACTAAAGATTATTTGGATTATATTATTTATTATAACAATTTAAGAAACTTATATTGGGGATACACCACTTGCATAGATAGAAAATGAATTCAGTAAATATACAAATAGAAAGGGGCCTAAGACAAGATGTGTCTTCTCACCTGACCTATTCAAACCTTACAGTGGAGAAATCCTGAGAGAATTTAAGTACTTTCAGAATTCATTATTGGTGGCCACAATCTTAACATTAGATATGCAAATGGAACAGTATTGATAGCTGACTTGTAAAGGGAATTACAGGAATTCCTATAGAAGATAATAAATTAAAGCAAAAAAAAGGACTAAACATCAAATGTAAGAAGATAGAATATATGGCTATCAGCAAAAGGAACAGCCCAAGGTACAAATTGGAGATACCAAAACCAAGCAGGTACACAATTTTTAATATCTAGGCAGTGCTTTAACAGAGGATGGAAAGTGAGCAAGAAAATTTCATTAGAAACAAAAAAAAGAGAACTGAACTGTTATGCAATATCAGTCTTCCTATATGGTAGTGAATACTGGACAATCTCCTCATAGATGAAGGAGAGATTTGAAGCAACAGAAATTAGGTTCTACAGAAAGATGCTGAGAATACCAAGGGCTAAAAATGTGAGCAACAGCCATGTTTTAAAGAAAATGGACACAAAAAGGACACTTAACATCAGAAAGAGGCAGTTGAAATTTCTAGGGAACATAATGAGGAAAGAGAACTTGGAGAATTTGATACTCACAGGACAGGTAGAAGGCAAGAGGGACAGAGGAAAACATTGCATATTCTACTTAGTGAGCTTGTGTAAATAGATGAGTTTAGGAGTAATACCAAAAAGAAAAAAAACTTATTAAGAGCTACAAAGGACAAGAAATTGTAGAGAGCCATGAATTCCAACAGGGACAGGACACATGAAAGTAGATAAGTTGATAATTCATAAGAAAAGTATGTTTTGACTCATTATATTTCTGTAAAACGTTTAGAAATAAGTGAATCTTTTTCCTATAGAATTATGTCTTATGTTATTTTACTATTTCCCTTTTAACCTTTCACTACCATTTTTAATGGTTTTTGGTTAGTAAGAAAAAGTTTGACAATAAAAATTCTCTCAGTGATGTGGAAACAAGCAAGGGCAAGACATAGTGCTCTATAATTATATCTACAATATATCTATATAAGTGATTATATATTTTAAATTAACAAATGAAGCTGTATATTTTTCTTATAAATAATGAATAAATAAAGTTCAAATAGAATTTCAAAAGATATTTTCACAAAATTGGGAAAAAAATATATAGATTGTGTTGAACAACAAATCAAATTTCCTATTTCAAAGAAAACGGTTATTTTTGTACATTATTTTTGATGGCCATGTTGCAAAACAGAACAAAAGCCATTTGCACAAATTGTAGGCTACAAGATACATGTATGGTTAAGTGAGAGAAGATTGAATTTTGCACGGAACCATGGCTTTAATGATGGAAACCAGTAAAATAGGAAGAATCCTGCCAAAGAGAAGGTGACAACATGAGAATTGTCACTAGAATAGATATTGGTAATGGAGGAACTAAAAGGGAAATATATAGAGAGAAAGATGAAGTCAGAAAAAGATTTAGTTTGTAATGAATAGAAGAAACAAGAGAGAGGGAACAGCTGATCAAAGGTAGAGAGAAAGATCAAAGACTGAAAGCAGTGAACTAAAGCAAGTAAGAGAAGAGAAAAGACAGAGAGTGTGACAAAATGTAGATAATAAAAGTGGTAAAGAGAAGAGAGTAAGAAGAAAGAGGTGAGGGGAAGAGAGTAAGAAGAGAAGGGCAAGGAAAAGAGAGTAAGAAAAAAGAGGTGAAGGAAGAAAGAAGAAAAAGGCGAGAGGAAGAGAGGAAGAAGAATGAGGCAAGGGGAAGAGAGTAAGAAGAAGAAGAGGGAAGGAAAGAAGAGGGAAAGAGAAAAAGAGGGAAGAGAGAAAGAAGAAAAACAGCAAGGAGGAAGAGCTAAGAAAGATGCAAGGGGAAGAGAGGGAGAGAAGAGGGAAGAGGTGTGAGAGAGGAGAAAGAGTAAAGGGGGTGAGAGAGGAGGAAGAAAAGGCAAAGCGTGAGAGAGAAGGGAGGAGAAAGAGGCAAGGGTGTGAGAGAGGGAGGAGAAAGAGGCAAGCATGTGAGAGAGAGAGAGGAGAAAGATGCAAGCATGTGAGAGAGAGAGGAGAAAGATGCAAAGGTGTGAGAGGGTAGAAAGATGCAAAGGTGTGAGAGGGTAGAAAGATGCAAAGGTGTGAGAGGGTAGAAAGATGCAAAGGTGTGAGAGGGTAGAAAGATGCAAAGGTGTGAGAGAGGAGAAAGATGCAAAGGTGTGAGAGAGGAGAAAGATGCAAAGGTGTGAGAGAGGAGAAAGATGCAAAGGTGTGAGAGAGGAGAAAGATGCAAGGGTGTGAGAGAGGAGAAAGATGCAAAGTGTGAGAGAGAGAGAGAGAGAGAAAGATGCAAAGGTGTGAGAGAGGAGAAAGATGCAAGGGTGTGAGAGAGAGAGGAGAAAGATGCAAGGGTGTGAGAGAGAGAGGAGAAAGATGCAAGGGTGTGAGAGAGAGAGAGAGGAGAAAGATGCAAGGGTGTGAGAGAGAGAGGAGAAAGATGCAAGGGTGTGAGAGAGAGAGGAGAAAGATGCAAGGGTGTGAGAGACAGAGTAGGAAGATGTAAGTGTGCTGGAGAGAGAGTAGGAAGATTTAATGGTGCGAGATAGAGGAGAAAGATGAAAGAGTGAAAGAGAATTGAAAGATTTATAAGTAAGTAGGCATAGAAGTTATGTATGTCAGTGCAAGAAAAGAAGATGGCTGAATGACAGAGTTGAAAGATGCATGAGTGAGTGACAGGATAGAAAGATGCATGAGTGAGCGACAGGATAGAAAGAGATGTGGATGAGCGACAGGATAGAAAGAGATGTGGATGAGCGACAGGATAGAAAGAGATGTGGATGGCGACAGGATAGAAAGAGATGTGGATGAGCGACAGGATAGAAAGAGATGTGGATGAGCGACAGGATAGAAAGAGATGTGGATGAGCGACAGGATAGAAAGAGATGTGGATGAGCGACAGGATAGAAAGAGATGTGGATGAGCGACAGGATAGAAAGAGATATGGATGAGTGACAGGATAGAAAGAAATATGGATGAGTGACAGGATAGAAAGAAATATGGATGAGTGACAGGATAGAAAGAAATATGGATGAATGACAGGAGAGAAAGAGATATGGATGAGTGACAGGATAGAAAGAAATATGGATGAGTGACAGGATAGAAAGAGATATGGATGAGTAACAGGATAGAAAGAGATGTGGATGAGCGACAGGATAGAAAGAAATATGGATGAGCGACAGGATAGAAAGAAATATGGATGAATAACAGGAGAGAAAGAGATATGGATGAATGACAGGATAGAAAGAAATATGGATGAATGACAGGATAGAAAGAAATATGGGTGAGCGACAGGATAGAAAGAGATATGGATGAGTGACAGTATAGAAAGAGATGTGGATGAGTGACAGGATAGAAAGAGATATATGGATGAGCGACAGGATAGAAAGAAATATGGATGAGTGACAGGATAGAAAGAGATGTGGATGAGCGACAGGATAGAAAGAGATGTGCATGAGCGACAGGATAGAAAGAAACATGGATGAGTGACAGGATAGAAAGAAATATGGATGAATGACAGGATAGAAAGAGATGTGGATGAGTGACAGGATAGAAAGAGATGTGGATGAGTGACAGGATAGAAAGAGATATATGGATGAGCGACAGGATAGAAAGAGATGTGGATGAATGACAGGATAGAAAGAGATGTGGATGAGCGACAGGATAGAAAGAGATGTGGATGAGCGACAGGATAGAAAGAAATATGGGTGAGCGAGAGGATAGAAAGAAATATGGATGAGCGACAGGATAGAAAGAAATATGGATGAGTGACAGGATAGAAAGAGATGTGGATGAGTGACAGAATAGAAAGAGATATGGATGAGCGACAGGATAGAAAGAGATATGGATGAGCGACAGGATAGAAAGAGATATTTGGATGAGTGACAGGATAGAAAGAGATATTTGGATGAGTGACAGGATAGAAAGAGATGTGGATGAGCGACAGGATAGAAAGAGATGTGGATGAGTGACAGGATAGAAAGAGATGTGGATGAGCGACAGGATAGAAAGAAATATGGATGAATGACAGGATAGAAAGAGATATGGATAAGTGACAGGATAGAAAGAAATATGGATGAGTGACAGGATAGAAAGAGATATATGGATGAGCGACAGGATAGAAAGAGATATATGGATGAGCGACAGGATAGAAAGAAATATGGATGAGTGACAGGATAGAAAGAAATATGGATGAATGACAGGAGAGAAAGAGATATGGATGAGCGACAGGATAGAAAGAGATATGGATGAGCGACAGGATAGAAAGAGATATGGATGAGTGACAGGATAGAAAGAAATATGGATGAGCGACAGGATAGAAAGAAATATGGATGAGTGACAGGATAGAAAGAAATATGGATGAGTGACAGGATAGAAAGAGATGTGGATGAGCAACAGGATAGAAAGAGATGTGGATGAGCGACAGGATAGAAAGAAATATGGATGAGTGACAGGATAGAAAGAAATATGGATGAATGACAGGAGAGAAAGAGATATGGATGAGCAACAGGATAGAAAGAGATATGGATGATTGACAGGATAGAAAGAAATATGGATGAAGTGACAGGATAGAAAGAGATATGGATGAGTGACAGGATAGAAAGAAATATGGATGAGTGACAGGATAGAAAGATATATGGATGAGCGACAGGATAGAAAGAAATATGGATGAGTGACAAGATAGAAAGAAATATGGATGAGTGACAGGATAGAAAGAGATGTGGATGAGCGACAGGATAGAAAGAGATGTGGATGAGCGACAGGATAGAAAGAAATATGGATGAGTGACAGGATAGAAAGAGATATGGATGAATGACAGGAGAGAAAGAGATATGGATGAGCAACAGGATAGAAAGAGATATGGATGAATGACAGGATAGAAAGAGATATGGATGAGTGACAGGATAGAAAGAGATATGGATGAGTGACAGGATAGAAAGAGATATGGATGAGCGACAGGATAGAAAGTGATATATGGATGAGCGACAGGATAGAAAGAAATATGGATGAGTGACAAGATAGAAAGAAATATGGATGAATGACAGGAGAGAAAAGAGATATGGATGAGCAACAGGATAGAAAAGATATGGATGAATGACAGGAATGAAAGAGACATGGATGAGTGACAGGATAGAAAGAAATATGGATGAGTGACAGGATAGAAAGATATATGGATGAGTGACAGGATAGAAAGAAATATGGATGAGTGACAAGACAGAAAAAAAATATGGATGGTGACAGGATGAAAGAGATGTGGATGAGCAACAGGATAGAAAGAGATATGGATGAATGACAGGATAGAAAGAAGATATGGATGAATGACAGGATAGTAAGAAATATGGATGAGTGAGAGGATAGAAAGAAATATGGATGAATAACAGGAAAGAAAGAAATATGGATGAATGACAGGAGAAAAAGAGATATGGATGAGCAACAGGATAGAAAGAGATATGGATGAGCAACAGGATAGAAAGAGATATGGATGAATGACAGGATAGAATGAGATATGGATGAGTGACAGGATAGAAAGAAATATGGATAAATGACAGGATAGAAAGAGATATGGATGAGCGACAGGATAGAAAGAAATATGGATGAGTGACAAGATAGAAAGAAATATGGATGAGTGACAGGATAGAAAGAGATGTGGATGAGCGACAGGATAGAAAGAGATATGGATGAGCGACAGGATAGAAAGAAATATGGATGAGTGACAAGATAGAAAGAAATATGGATGAATGACAGGAGAGAAAGAGATATGGATGAGCAACAGGATAGAAAGAGATATGGATGAATGACAGGATAGAAAGAGATATGGATGAGTGACAGGATAGAAAGAGATATGGATGAGTGACAGGATAGAAAGAGATATGGATGAGCGACAGGATAGAAAGTGATATATGGATGAGCGACAGGATAGAAAGATATATGGATGAGTGACAAGATAGAAAGAAATATGGATGAATGACAGGAGAGAAAGAGATATGGATGAGCAACAGGATAGAAAGAGATATGGATGAATGACAGGAATGAAAGAGACATGGATGAGTGACAGGATAGAAAGAAATATGGATGAGTGACAGGATAGAAAGTGATATATGGATGAGCGACAGGATAGAAAGAAATATGGATGAGTGACAGGATAGAAAGAGATGTGGATGAGTGACAGGATAGAAAGAGATGTGGATGAGCAACAGGATAGAAAGAGATATGGATGAATGACAGGATAGAAAGAGATATGGATGAATGACAGGATAGTAAGAAATATGGATGAGTGAGAGGATAGAAAGAAATATGGATGAATAACAGGAGAGAAAGAAATATGGATGAATGACAGGAGAGAAAGAGATATGGATGAGCAACAGGATAGAAAGAGATATGGATGAGCAACAGGATAGAAAGAGATATGGATGAGCAACAGGATAGAAAGAGATATGGATGAAGGACAGGATAGAAAGAGATGTGGATGAGCGACAGGATAGAAAGAGATGTGGATGAGCGACAGGATAGAAAGAGATATGGATGAATGACAGGATAGAATGAGATATGGATGAGTGACAGGATAGAAAGAGATGTGGATGAACGACAGGATAGAAAGAGATGTGGATGAGTGACAGGATAGAATGAGATATGGATGAGTGACAGGATAGAAAGAGATGTGGATGAACGACAGGATAGAAAGAGATGTGGATGAGCAACAGGATAGAAAGAGATATGGATGAATGAGGATAGAAAGAGATATGGATGAATGACAGGATAGAAAGAGATATGGATAAATGACAGGATAGAAAGAGATATAGACGCGTGACAGGATAGATATAGATATGGATGAGCGACAGGATAGAAAGAGATATGGATGAGCGACAGGATAGAAAGAGATATGGATGAGTGACTAGAGTAGAAGATATATGTGTATAAAAGAGTCAAAGATATATGACTATATGAGAGAGTAGAATATATATGGGTGAATGAAAGCATAGAAGATTTATAGGTGAGTGGCATAGAAGTTAATATGGACAGAGCAGAAGATATGGGTGAAAGACAGAGCAGAAGATATATGGGTGAAAGACAGAGCAGAAGATATATGGGTGAAAGACAGAGCAGAAGATATATGGGTGAAAGACAGAACAGAAGATATGGGTGAATGAGAGAGTAGAAAGATGTCAGCTGGTGATGGTAGAAGATGTAGAGCTAGAGAAAGAAATCAAAAAGAAAAAAGAGTCTATATAGAAAAGGCAAAGTGTAATAGTGAAATGAAAAAGAGACAAGCTGAGAAGAACCAAAGTAATGACTAATATTACAGCTGATTTAATTGTGGGTTCTTTGAAGTAAATAGTGTTTGACAAGAACAGGTGACAATGTTTAGAAAGGCTTTATGGCTGTTAAGTAAGCAACCTCCCAGTGGAAATGGCCAGTCTTTGATGGCTGGCAGAGATGGCACTAAACATTACATACATGTCCATGCATTGCTATTAACATACACAAGTTACTTGTCAAGGGTTTGAGTTGCAGCCAAGCAAAGGCTTTTAAAAGAAATAAAAAAAATTACCAGTTTTCGTTTGCAAGCCTGAGGAGTGTTTTTAATATTCTCTCTTTTTCTATCTATTCTAATCTCTGTTTCAGCTATTTTAAATATTTCATCTAGTTCAGTATTAAGATCTCTTTGATAGAATTCTTGGTGTTTTGTTGGTAGGGAAGTTCTACTTATAAGATAAGCTGTGGGCTATTGATCTTGTACTTTTTTGCAGACTCAACCATTTTCATTGTAGCAATTTCATTGTCTTGTTAATTGTATTTTTGTGGTTTCATATTTGGTACCAGAAGCACATTTCATAGGAGATACTATGTCTAATATTGTATGAAAATCTTTTCTAACTGACTCAACAAACTCTGTTTTTATTTTTTTGTTAAAAAGCCTTTACAGCACAAGTGTTTGGTTGGAACATAAAAACCCTTGTCTCTATAGACAGACACTCCAGGAATCACTCCATCCATTCATCAGGGGGTATCTGCAATTGATGGCTTATACTTCTTAATTTTTATATGCATTTTTCATTGGTGTAAGTTCTTTTAGTTTCTTTCTATAGTGTATGCGTGCATGTGCAGGTGAGCCTATGCATGTGTATGCATACATATAGAATGTCATTATTATTTGTCCTTTTCATCATTTTCTTTTTTTACTTTACACTCACTCCTTAACCTTCTCTCTCTTTTCCTCTTTCCTTTCAACTGTTGCTATTTTGACTTACAGTTTCCTAGAAATATATATATATATACATTCATTGATACATGTTTCATTAAGTAATATAGACATGTTTTGTCTATTTTCAGTAAATTCCATTCATATTGTCTGATAAGCTTTATAACATTAGCATTGAAAGATGAAATAAAATCACCATATTGATACATGTTTTTTAATTCTATCTAAGCTTTCGGCTTACATAAGCCATTATCAAAGATGACAATTACATTTCAGTATATTAAACAGTACACAGACAAAACAATAATGATAGTCTGCTTCTGCTGCATGACAGATTTCCAAGGAACAACAAATACGTATGTGAGACGTGGATGCGAAATTGCACCGCAGTTCGTGACACACATGACCACGCAAGAGAAGTATTAAGTATATTCCCTTTTCTCCCATATATATATATATATATATATATATATATATTAGCCTTTTCCATGTTTTTATATGGCTGCAAGGCAATGGATGTGTAAAATCAGGGTTTTCCTTTCCCTAAATGGACTGTCATCCCATGCTGATGAGCTCCATCTATGTGACACATCTGATTATGAGGTGCCGAAGCTACACCTCCCATCTCCAACATGGAGATGGACTAAATTGTTAGAGGGTATTTGAGTTGCATGCCATGGTAGCATTTTATAGATGGGGGGAACTTATCTCCATTACTACCCTTGGCTATAAGAACATATGGAACATATATAATGTACATATGTGAACAGTACATGCATTATGTGTTTTATAAACTCCTCTGAAATGAACATTTTAAAAAAAAATAAAAACATAAGACATTAAAAAAATTACAAAATTGTCATACATAAATAAACGAAGATAATAAAGTTTGGTAACTGTAGAGAAATGTAGCAGAAATAAAAATATATGCCCCAAATATTTAGAGATTAGGAAGTCATTATTCATAACATTAGAAATAATCTATACTACCTTTTCGACAGTACTAACACCTCAACTATCAATTGATAAAAAATAAATGAGAGAAGGAAAAGACAAATTTGATAAATGTAACTTTAGGTAAGTAAAAACAGAAAGTAAAAATAATACAAATGGCCTTCAAGATAGTTGTACAAAAACAAATAGTAATAGAAAAACATTACTAACTGTGGAAAAAAATTACATCTATCTATAGCAATTGCTGGAGAGTCTGTCTATGAAACTCTGGAGTTGGGATGCTGAAGGTAACATCAATCAGCTAAGTGATAAAATTTATATTTGTATTAATCCTATATATATATATATATATATATATATATATATTGCTGACATATTTTCTACAATTGTCAATGATGGCCTGTCTACATTCCGGTTTATCGTGACATGAAAAGATAACACAACCAACTCTATCCTCTGAGCCCACTTTTCTATTTAGCATAGATCTGACAGTTAATTTGTTAATCAAGACATACTCACAAGCCTAGATTTGATTCTGACCTTATGTCCCCGCCAGACATTTTAACTTTTGGAAAAGAGGTAACAATTTGTTTTTAAATTTCTTTAAAAATCATTTTATCACCAGTTACTTACCATCGCCTGAAGAAGTACAATCATAGTATTGAAGCATGAAAGCTTTTGTGTAGCAATTTCAACATGTTTTTGTTATAATCTCTTAAAATAAAAATATAATAATAACACTTTTATATAAGTGGAGACTGAGGTCACCACCAAGTGGTAACAGTCTCTTTTGTACTTAAATGTAAACTTCAGGCCATGTGTGTTGTGTTTTGGCTTGACGATTTATATATGCTGGTCAATGGTGCATTATGGGTAGTAAGTTCCATTGTATTATCTTGATGGTTATTGGTGGGGGGAGCAGTAATGGTTATTTTTCAAATTATTCCAGAGGTTATTGAGCAGGAATATTTGTGTGTCTAAAAGCAGTTATTTGCCGCTATTTTATAATGTTGTTTGTTAACTTTGAATAGAATAAAAGCTTATGATTAAGATAAGTTTTTTTATATATATATATATATATATATAAAATTTAATAGATAAGTTGGCTAATAAAACAAAGGCAAACAAAAGGATACTGAAGTGATCAGTATGAAAAACATTTATTAATTATTAACCACATAACAGAAATGAAGCACGGAAATTAAGGTTTCAAGTATATATAAATAAACACTTATGCAGGCAGAGAGAAAAATGACAAAGGAGTAGGATTAATACTAGATAAACATTTAAGAAATGTGTCCTGGTATACTACCAAATATCTGAAAGAATTCTGGTAGTCAAACTGAAAGGAAAGCCTTTCAACATAGCTCTCATTATAGTATTTACACCAATGGTGCAAAGGAAGGATGAAGACAATGCCAAGGCTCTTTGCAAATCACAAGAAGTCATCATTACAATGGGAGACCTAAATGGCAAAGTAGGCAGGGAGAGAGCAGGGGATATAGTTAAAAAATTTTGACTAGTAACCCACAATGAATGTGGAGGAAAATGGATCCAATGTTTCATGGCCAATCACCAGGTAATAGCCAACACATGGTTCCAAGAACATCTTAGACAATTATGGATATGGAGGAGTCCAGAAAGAGAAACTAAAAACCAAACTGACTACATAACTATCAAAAAAAGATTCAGAAATGCAATTGTTCACTGCAAAACCTACCTAAGTGCTGACTGCAGAAGTGATCATTGCCCTGTTATATGTAAACTAAGAGTGAAACTGTGGAAACTGAAGAAGCCTAATGCAGCACCCAAATTGCAATACAACAAACTCCTGAGTGACCTGTACCTGAAAGAAAAATATATAGAGAATGTGAAAAGAAGATACGAAGGTCACAATGCAAACTTGAAATGGGACACACTAAGAGATGCTTTAGTGACATCAGAAAACAATATCATTCCAAAGGAGAATGGATGAAGAAGAAAAAAAATGAATGGATGACTGATGAGATTCTCGACATGATGCAAAGTAGGCAGAAAACTCTGCTAAGATATGGAACAGAATGCAGAAATCTACACAATGAAATAAGGACCAAATGCAGGCTAAAGAATAGTGGCTAAACAAAAAATGTACTGAAATAGAGAGATTAAGTACCACCAACAAATAAGATATGCATAAACAAATAAGGCAACTAACAGGACAGAAGACATGCTCATCAACAGGCTGCTTAAAATCAAAAGATGGAACACTCATATTAGAGAAGGAAAAAAATTCTTCAATGCTAGAGCGAGTATATTGGAGAACTTTTCCATGATGAAAGAGAACAACCAGCAAGAAATAGAACTACCAACAGAACTGAAATTCTAAAAACCAAAGAAGAAGCTGCACTGGCCAAATTGAACAGAAACAAGGTGGCAGAGCCAGACGGAATTGTAATGGAAATACTGACAGTCTTAGATAACTTTGGCATAGACAAGATCACAGAAATAATAAATGAAATCTACAACAATAGGGATATACTGGAAGATCTCAGCAGAATTAATTACAAAATCCAGTGAAAGTTACCCATGAAATAAAAATAATTGTCTGTATAGAAAGTAAGGATCTACGTACATCAGATCTTCTTTAAATTAAGTGGCGGCAGAAGAATTACCATTGAACTTTTAAAAGGTAAGCTTAAATATTAATGCAATACTTAAATGCAGTGAGCAATTTTGAGTTCTTAGTTTATTGTTGCCTATCACATCTACTCCTACCTACCTGTTGTCATGAAGGCCCAATCAAGATTCCACTGCAAGAGCTAGCTTAAATGCCACCCAATATGGTAGCTTTTAAGCTAATAATCAATAAGGCTTGAATGCATTATTCAGCATGAGGATGTCTTGTTTGCAATGTGTTTGGATGTCGTCAGTGTGCATACATAAGTTGCGCTAAGCAAGTAATTGTCATTATTATTGATTTTTGTTTGAAAATCAATTAATTTTATTTCTTCTTTTCACAGAAAAGCATGGCTAATGTTGAAATTATAATGTATCTTTTATTGCTAAGTTTTTTCAAGTGAAGTATGGGATGAGTATAAAGTGGTATATAAGCCACAATAAAACTACACTTGAAATTTTACATCATTATGATGAAAAATAAATAAAAGCCAAAGCTGGACTGAGATGGTACTTGTGGCCCAAATGGCAATTGTTATATTTGAGTTATCACAAACCATACTGAGTCAACATTTCCTTATGAAGCAGTTATATATTGACACTCAATTCCAAAAAGTTAATTGATTTCTATTCATGTGTACATATATGAGGGTTGATGAGAAAAGAGAGGGAGACAAAACCTTCTCATTCCATGTATAGTCAAGAGCCACAAACTTACCATGTTAGTGTTGTTAGATGGTTTCTGTAGCAAGTAAATGCAGACATGCATGTATCATAGTGGTTATTAACTTGCAAAGTGGGATCAGTATACTGAGTTTAAATTCTGTCCAAGCTTGTGTTAACTTTCAAAGTCAAGGTTGTTACATTCACTAAAGCACAGATACCCTTGGGAAGAGCATGCAGCCATCTCTTTCCCCCACATCAATGGGCTAAATAGTAGGACTTGTATCTGGAAAAATCATTATTACCTCCAAAACATTGTTAATGCAATATTTACTCAAGAAAAATAAGTAAACAAAAAAAAAAGAACTATACTTCCAATTCAGAAAAGATGTTTTGGCTTTGAGTAACTCAAAAACAGTTGATAAACCATAAAAAACAAATCAATCAATTTCAATCAAATACTCTGATGAATGATATGAATCCATGTACCATTATGAAATGGTACATGAATTTCTATTAATATTTATATGTCATCATATATCTAAACATTAGACCATGATTAATTAGGTTTTAGAAAAAAGAAAAAAGCATGCACAAGTTCATATTATAGATATATTTGTATGTGCATGCATACACTATGAAAATAAAAACACATGACAGTGAATTGCTGATACCCCCATGATGAGTGGATGGAGTGATTCCCGGAGGGTCCATCTACAAATCTCTGTAGTTGGGAAGCTGATGGTAACATCAATCAGCTAAGTGACAGACAAACCTTTTACTTATCTGTCTATATCTCTGAAATGAGGTATTATGATTACTTACATTATTTGGATTGTTATCCTCATCTTCATTGCCATATTCAAAATGTTTCGGCTGTTGTATGTTCAGGACTTCTTCAGGTGCTTGGAATTTTGAACCAAACGCTTTATTTAATCCACCAGAGAAGATTGTTCAAGTTCCATAGGGCATCTGGAAGTGGCATGGCACGTGGAACTAGAATAATCTATCCTGATGGTTGAAATAAATTTTTAATTTCCAATCACCTGCAGAAGGCTCGAGCATACAATGGCCAAGACATTGTGAATATGACAATGAAGATGAGAATAATAGTCCAAATAATATAAGTAAACCTTTTACTTATATATATATATATATATATATTTTTCATATAGACAAAAACAATTTACTAATATTTGGCTCTCATTAGTCGAGGTGTAGCTAAATGCACTGAAACAAAGTTGCATCTTTGTCGTGAGTAAATTGTTTTTGTTTAGATGAAAAAATTATAATAAATAATTATTGCTCTACTATCAGTATTGAGCCATCTTTTGAATTAATGCTATGAATGTTAGAATTTATATATCATTTTCATTCTCATTACATTCGTATATATCTCATGAAATGCATTGAGTCTGACAATTATTTTAATATATTTTCTGTTTATACGTTAAACAATATAATATACCAACCCACAGTAAAATCATCAGATAATGAAGAAAAATATACATCAGATTAACTGAAGGACCCTGGAAACAAAGAAACTATGCACACAAAGCATCTTTCACAAATAGTAAATACATGAACAACACAATGCTTTCCAAGTATATCTGGGAAACTGAAAACAAAATGCTAATGACACCAAAAATATAATGGAAAATAAGGAAAAGATCATCAGCCTACAACACTAAATCCAAAAACTGCAAACTTTCCTTGGAGGAAAAGATAGCTATAATTACCTTGTCAGACCAAATCAAACTACTAAATAAATGATCAGAACTCATTTCAAACTGCAGACATGATTACAAATTTTTATTACATTACTTAAAAATTGAAAACTGAAAAGAATAAAATAAAATAAAAATAAATAAGAAAAACAAGTAAAATAAATTAATCCAGGTAAATAATAAACAAATTAACAAACATCACCTACCAAAAATAACTGTTAGAATAGATTACAACAATCCAAAAACTGCAAACTCTGATTGGACAAAAAATATCTATAATTATCTTCCCAGACCAAAACAAACTATTAAATAAATGATCAGTATGCATCTCAAAATGCAGACATGAAAACAATTTTTACTTCATTACTTAAAAATCAAAAACTGAAAAGAATAAATAAAAATAATTAAAACAAAAAATAAATAAGCAAAAACAAGTAAAATAAATTAATTCAAATAAATAAAGTAAATAATAAACAAATCACTCCCACCAACATAACCATTAAAATAGATTACAACAATCAATCCAAAAACTGATTGGATGAAAAAATAGCTATAATTACTTTCCCAGACCAAAACAACCTACTAAATAAATGATCAGAACTTAACTCAAAATTTTTACTACATTACTTAAAAATTGAAAAACAGAAAAGAATAAATAAAAATATATAATATAAAAATAAATAAGAAGAAACAAGTAAAATAAATTAATCCAAATAATAAACAAACTACTCCTGTCAAAATAACAGAACAGATTACTCACAATGCATCACTGACCTGTATATATAAATAGTCAAGAAAAAAACATAACACATGTTGCCTGATGATTGTGTTTAGCATGAAACAGTCTGTCGCCTCTGAGTGTTGACTTCAATGTTCACTGTTATATTTACATATGCTCTCTGATATTGAGCACGTTATCCTATAAATATAGAATACCTTAAACTATATTTATTTTTTATATATATATATATATATATATATATATATATATATATATATATATGGATAAATAGCAGTTGAAATTATGGTCAAGTTGGTTGCTTTCACTTTTGCACAAATACCCTTGTGAAAAGTATAAATCCATTTCTTCTCACCCAACTCTGGGTTAAATAGTAGACGAGAATGGGCACTTTACTCTTGGTTGGCAACCAGTCTAGTCAAAACTGTCTAAGTGTTGGGCTGACAAGTTCACCCTATAGAAAAGCCTACATTATAGATACCATATATATATATATATATATATATATATATATATATATATAATGATACAATATGGCAATCTGTATGGAATTTCCAAGAGGATATAGATCCAAGGAGAGCTCTATGTCAAAAGACAGAGCAAAATTATTATTAATTAAAGAATATCAAACAATAATTTAATAATTTTAAAAATAATTTTTTGAATGAAATATATCAGCATTGAAATTTGGCTGTTGTCAGAACCAGACAAAACTGTTTCCAATTCACACTGAACTAACTACATTTTAAGCTCTTTCACTATCCTCAAGTAACATACTGAGGTCAGTATATCAAAATATGTCAAAGCTATCCCTGTTTTTTCCTACTCTCTAAATAAGATAGCAGTATCTTTTGATTTTAACCCAGAATATTTAATCCATTTCATTTGTGATTTATTTGTAGGTCTTGAAGATTGAGAGCTGCTTTTTTAGAGCTCTCATGAAATAAATATTACCTATGGGGAAAAAGAAAAACCTATGGGATTTTAAGTGTTTGCTATTCTTTAATTATATATATATATATATATATATATATATATACACACACACACACACACACTTGGGATTTTTTTGATGAATAATATTTAATTTATACAACAATAAAGCATAATGCTGTGTGTGCTTGGCACTGGCTTTGTTTCTTGCTGTGGTGCCATCTGCCTTATAGGAAATATGCAACATTACCCAAGACAAATGTGCATTATGTAGCAGTGAATATTTTAAATAAGGGAAAATCTAATGAGTTTGAGCGAATTGATTCAATGAGTATCACATCTGTTTTCAACTAAATTTTAATTTTTCATAGAATTTAATCATTTTTCAATTCAAATTTTTCCTCTGTATATAGTCATAATGTTTCAACCATTGTACTCTGTGGGCTTCGTTAGGAGTTTGTCATATTATTCAACTTTCAGGCAATTTATAACAACCCTTTATTTAATCAACAGGAGTAGCCATTACTGTTCTACTGCTCTGCTGCCATGATGATTAATTTGAATAGGTATATGTGGGCAGTGTTACAGTTATTGGCATGGAATGTAGAACTGGTAACCCAAGTTCAAATTCTGGGCTAGTTTGTTGCATTCACTTTCATGCAGATGAAGTTAGAAACATTTATAATAGTGTAGTTGTTGGCATGAGTTTTTATTTTGCAACTTTGGGGTTGTTCATCTTCTTTTAAATACTGCATTTTGCAGCTTATAAGATGCACCCCATTATTGGAAAGAAATTTTGAAGAAAATAAAAAGTCATTCTCATACAACAACACATTCACCATATGCCATGTTTTGTTTACATTAATCACTCATCCGATTTTGTTTGTATGGCAACGACATACTATTCAAGAGCAGAAAGGCTCCTGCTGTTGCCTGTTAACGTTTAAGCTTGTGGCTCAGCTCCAGGAAGGTTTAAAATCTTGGAAATACTTGTACCAGCTAAATACTGAGATTACATCATATAAAAGGCTGAATTAGATAGATATCTAACATTATAGTGTAATGATTCAACGTACAAATCCATGTCCCTATCAGTCAAGTTAGTTAGGTGACCACCCGTGGTTAATTGAGCCTGGGCATTGCTTTACCTTTATCTTGGAAGAAGCACATGTTTTTTTCAGAGTATTTTTTATGAAAAAAGTGTGTCTTGTAAGCTGGAAAATATGGTAAATATGAGCCTGCTTTTTTTTTAATTTCCGATATATACTATTATTTATATGATAAATATGCCATGTGAATTTCAACTTATAATAATCTTATTAGAAAATATTTATAATAACTTGGCTTGAGATTTTATAGCCAAACTTAAGGGTTGTTTATCATATTTCAAATAAAATTATTTATAATAGCATAGTTATTGATATTTATTAGAACGTAATGCAGTTTAAGAAATTGTAAGCTGAGTTAGTTGTATTCACTTAGGCACAAATACCCATAGGAAAATTATAAATCTGTTCACCCTCATCTATGGGTTAAATAGTAAGACAAACCGTGTTCTATAACCTTGGTTGGCAACTATTCTAAAAATGGTGACTCAAAAGAATCACCCATTTCCCAGAAATGTAGGGATCTATTGACCCATGATAACATACAGTGACTGAAATTCTTCAGTCACATGAGTTGCACATTCTGTTGCAGGCAGGGGAAGAATTGACTTTCTTTGAGAGTTTCAGAAATATAAAGATTATCAGGAGTCATAAGATGTAACTTTGAAAGAGAAACAAGATATGGTAAGGTTATTAAATGGTGGGGACATTTTTTAAGCTGGTTGCTTTATTATGTTTTTTGTAGCCTAGTTGGTAGCACACATGAACCAACTTTCTTAGCAGTAGACCTAGCAATGGATTCAATACAGTTTTTCCACTTCATGCTAGCTGATAATGTTAACTCAAGAAGGCACAATGAGTCATTTTCCTGGAGGTTAGCATCAGCCATGCTGATGGAAGGCAGTGAGAGGTCTCTCAGATGATTAATGGTAAGAAGTTTAGTTTTGGAGGCATCAAAATTACCAAGTCATCTTTTGATCCAGTTAACAATGGACTTGTGGTCATTTTGAAAAAGAAAAAAATAAAAGTTAAAAATAAATCAAAGAACAAAAATGAAAGAAGATATTAGTAAAGTGAAGCAAAAGAAAAAATGGCTTTAAGAATATCTTAAAAATTAGATTCATGGAAAAAAATGAAAAGAGCAGGAAGAGATGATTGGCCAGCAAGAAAATATTTGAAGAATAAAGAAGCTGGTGTTGCAAATGTAAATTGAGAGAAAAGATAAAGAATATGAAGAACATTGGATAAATATGTAAAAGCAACCAAACTGCCATCTTTAAGGAAATCTCATAGAGAAATATAAATGAGGTGAAAGTGTTCGTAAGAACTGATTTTTTAACAGTCATTTTTAGTCTTGAAAGCAAGAGCTACATAAGCTGGACATGACAGCTGGGTTAGAGGTCGAGTCATTTAATAGTCAACCAACACAACTTAGAAGCCAGCAGTAGAGGTGATGGTGCAATAGAGACAGTAAGATTATACATCCTGACAGAGTTGATGATAGTAGAAAAATAATCCAACTATATCTTTACAAGAGTCAAATCACTTGCCTGACTGGATATACAGGAATGGACAAAATAATTGGAACAGGTGCAAATTCCACTCATATATTTCAAAGACCTATTATATTAAGAACGTTAACTAAAACTTTGTAATTGCAGGTTATATCTATTGTAAATATGTTTATTTATCTAATTTATTGTCTTTGTCTTATTTATTTTTAGAATTTAGTAAAATTTAAGCTAAATGCATGATGTCTCCAAGTTCGAAAAAGGGCAAATTGTTGGAGCTTGCATGGCAGGAGCCTCAATCACTAAGGTTTCTGAACTGTTTGGTTTTTCAAGAGCTACCATATGACACAATTCAAGAAACAGGGCAAAACCCCTAGCAATCGTAGCAATTCAGGCTGGACTTGCAAACTTACTGACAGGGACCGATGTGCATTGAAATGCAATGTGATAAAAAATTATTGGACTACTGCAGCTAAAGTGACTGCCGAGTTGAATAATCATATGAATAGTCCAGTTTATACTAAAACTGTTCATTGTGAGCTCTATAAGGCTGTAAAGAGCCACCATAAGGAAACCTCTTCTATCCACTCACAACATTGACTGCATCTTCCAAGACGATAATGCTCCAATACATAGTGCTTAAGAATTGGTATGGAGAGCATGAAAGTGAGCTAGAACACATGGAGTGGCCTCCCCAATCTCAAGATATCAATATTATCGAACATTTGTGGTGCATTTTGGAGTGACAAGTTAGGAGCCGCTATCCTCTACTGTCGTGTCTGTTGTGTATGATACACCTAATTTACATAAGTGGAGTACCGACCATATAAATATGGGTTGGTACCGGAAGACGAGGGAAGATTAAGAGATCGAATCCAGAGACTCTGCCCGACTGCGACTTAGTCAACCCATTCTGCAGGAACAGTCTTCCCAAGAATATACCAAAACTACCTGTAAATATTGTGTACCTTTTTTCATTGTTTCAATACATTTTGTTACGTACATTTTGTGTTGTATTATTATTATTCCATGCTTATTCAAGCTTCAACAGTGTCGTAAAGAGCTGGAGAAGGTTTTAATGGAAGAATGACTGAAAATTCCTCTGGATGAAGTCAAGAAGCTGTATGATTCCATTCCTAAATGTATTAAAGCTGTATGTGAGGCTAAGGGAGGACCAACTCCATATTAAATAAATTTTCTTTGAATTTAACCAGTGTCTCAATTATTTTATCTAACCCCAGTAGTTCAAAAGCATCTATGTAGCCTTGTGGGTGATTAATTATTTTCCATCCTACAACCACTTTCCCACAGAAGGAATGTCATGGGCCTTTCACTGCTCTATTGCTATTTCCATGTCATGTATTTTGACACACTACATTCCTTAGTCTCACCAGACCTGACGTTTACAACTGCCATTTAGATAAGGGTGAATTATATCCATCCGTTTTGTATTTGAACAGATTTTTCCTGTGAACAGAGGATGTTTCACCTGATCACTACAGTCTTAACTTATTCAAGTCTAGAATCAACCCTTATCTTTCCCTCCTATCCATATAAACTACTCCTTAAAATAACCCTCTACCTCGAGTGGCCCAAATGCCATGTACAGGGTGAACCTTATTGTAAAAAAAAAATCTTTTCAAAATGATAAATAGTACATTGTAGTTGGTTCACATATTTTTAGAAACTTTGATATATAAAATTGTAAAGCAAAATATCTAATAAAATAAATAGTGTTTAATTCTTTTGTTGTCAATTCTCAAGAAAAAATAGAATATATAAATTAAGTTTTATATATTTGTGCTTTAAGATTCTAAAAATAACTTTTTAAAACAATAAAAATTGCTGATGGCATATAGAGTAATAGTGGTGTTAAGGGAAAAACTTCTTTTGACACCATTTTTATTTTTAAGGTTAAATATGTTAAACATTGCCAAAGATAGTGCGATAAATTGTGCCAAGATGTTCTTGGTATTTACTGGAAACTTTGAAATAAAATAAACTGACTTAACCATTAGCACTCTGCATTATTTCCCTTTCCGATGCATTCTTTTTCAAGACCTCTCAATTGCAGTAACCTTATTGTTAATTCTACTCAAAGGTGTTTTCTGTTGCCATAGCAGGATATGACAACACATCTATGAAATTCAAATTCAAAGATCGGAGTCACCTTCTGTGGCAGGACAAATTTTTTGTACAGCAAAGGAAGTCATATACAGCATGATAAAGGTTAAGGCGATAAAATAAATAATATATTTTCTATTGCTTTAACGTGACCCTTTTGGTATTCGATGCAGCAAAATGTTTAATAAGGCAGATATTAATAGCAGCCTGGAGAAATGTCCATTTAGGCTCAGTAGTAGTAGCTTTGAAGTCGGACAGTGATGGTGGTAAGTCATATTACACATAGGTCAGTGTCAATCTACTGTGTTTTTCTTGTCCCTCAGATGGCCAGAAAATATCATTAGCATATGACCTCTTAACTGCTTCATGCAGCACACATGGCTGGTCTCTCTTGTGGTAGCATCTTTTGTTCTATCACTCACCATCATTCTACTCCTCTCTAGTGCAGAGGTGTGAGCTTATATCCTTTTGAACAGGATCTGAGCCTCTGGTGTGAACCTAACATTGAAAGTCTCTTTGTGTTAATTTTTCTTTTTGATTGGCCAAAATTACTTTATTTTTTATTGTTTCTTTCTTTTTCATTTTTTCTTATAACGGAGACACCCTGGTTTATAATCTGGTCCTGCAAACTTCCAGCGATTTTCTGCTGGGTACAGTCTTTGCCTCTTCTTTTTATTTGAGGTTTGGATTCTCATTAGTTGAGAGAGAAGTCAATAGAGAAAAGTATAGAGAGACAGAGAAAGAAACAGATAAGCATTTTAAAGGAAAGCACAAATGCCTTATTTTTATTTTTTATTCTTTTTATTTTTGTGACTGTATTTTATTTTTATCAGGACTCAGTGCAAGGGTATAGTTGTACAGTCAACATTAACTTGCAAAGAATCTCAGCATGAGAAACATTTCCTCAATTATTTTTACTAAAAATTAAAATTCAATGAAAAGTTCCTTCTAAGCCTTAATTATTTTTTTAAACTTGGGATTGTTCTAAAATAATCATTTGTAGCAGGAATATTCCCATTCTGCAGGATTGTTTTCAGACTCTTCAAACAACCATTCAAAGGAATTTAACCAACAGATGACAGAGGAACAACATGAAATACATTAAAGAAAATTAATATTAAAAGAAAAGAATTTATACACAGTTGGATTTTGAACTGACACTTAATTAGAAGTGAAACACATACAGCATTCATAAAACTGCATTGAACCCAAAGAATATTTATCAAAAGCCTGATGAATCATTTTGAGGATCTGGTTAACAGATTTGTTGAACTTCACATAAAATCTGATACAGGCACATTGCTCAATTTGCCAGCTATCAATAAGATCAAAAAGTTGTTCCAACATAAAATTACAAAATTGTATCAGCTGACTGATTCAGTATGTTAAGTATTGTGTAAACATATGTAGCTGGGGAATGAGAGTTATTCCCCTGGAATTGTCAATCTTCTGGCTCTAATAAAGGTGTAGTGATATAAATATATGTAGCTGGGGAATGAGAGTTATTCTCCTGGAATTGTCAATCTTCTGGCTCTAATAAAGGTGTAGTGATATAAATATATGTAGCTGGGGAATGAGAGTTATTCCCCTGGAATTGTCAATCTTCTGGCTCTAATAAAGGTGTAGTGATATAAATATATGTAGCTGGGGAATGAGAGTTATTCTCCTGGAATTGTCAATCTTCTGGCTCTAATAAAGGTGTAGTGATATAAATATATGTAGTTGGGGAATGAGAGTTATTCTCCTGGAATTGTTAATCTTATGGCTATAATAAAGGTGTAGTGATATAAATATATGTAGTTGGGGAATGAGAGTTATTCTCCTGGAATTGTTAATCTTCTGGCTCTAATAAAGGTGTAGTGATATAAATATATGTAGTTGGGGAATGAGAGTTATTCTCCTGGAATTGTCAATCTTCTGGCTCTAATAAAGATGTAGTGATAAATATATATGTAGTTGGGGAATGAGAGTTATTCTCCTGGAATTGTTAATCTTATGGCTCTAATAAAGGTGTAGTGATATAAATATATGTAGTTGGGGAATGAGAGTTATTCTAATGGAATTGTCAATCTTATGGCTCTAATAAAGGTGTAGTGATATAAATATATGTAGTTGGGGAATGAGAGTTATTCTCCTGGAATTGTCAATCTTCTGGCTCTAATAAAGGTGTAGTGATATAAACATATGTAGCCGGAAAATGAGTGCTACTTTTCTTGAGTTGTCAGTTTTGGCTATAACAGTGATGTGGTTACTTAAATATATATAGCTTGTGAATGAGAGTTATTACCCTTGAAACGTCACTCTTTTAGCTATAATAGAGATGTTACATAAATATATGTAGTTGGGGAATAAGAATTATTTTTCCTTGAATTGATACTATTTTGGCTCTCTAATAGAGATGTTACATAAATATATGTAGCTCAGGAATAAAAGTTATTCCCTTTGAAGTGTCATTCTTTTGGCTATAATACAGATGTTACATAAATACATGTAGCTGGGGAATGAAAGTTATTTTTCTTGAATTGTTACTCTTTCAGATAAAACAGAGGCCTTGATTACTAAGCCTAGCATATTTTTGCATATTTTGAGTTGAATAAAGCCTTGTAATAGGGAGGTTTTTGCATTAAATGCCAATGAAACTTAAGTATACTTGCATGACCATTAAATGGTACAATCACAGCATGTATACAGTTTGGAAATTCATTCTTGGTCCTCTAACTTCTAATATGCTGTCACAGAATAGTAAAGAATCTTACCTTGTTCTTTCATCAGATTTTCAATAAAAAATACCATTTTTGAAGCACTTACCTGAAAAAGCATCAAAGAAAAAGAAAAGGTTAGAATAATGAATAGAAGTGATTTTTTTTGTCTGAATTTGTGGGATGAGGAATTATTATTTGCATTTTAATAACTTTATATTAATTGCTATTATCACAATGTTTCAGTTTTGTGTCCTTCACCCTTCTTCAGGTGTCTGTCGTTGTGGGTAAACTTCATGTAATTTTGATTGATTGTTTAATGTTTAATGACCTATCAATCTTTATGAGATTCATGTAATTTTGAACTGAATTCTTTATTAAAACAACAAAGGCAGACATTTCCCATTCCACTGTCTAGGTGTTGCCTTTTTGTTTTTTAAGTATCGCTTGGTTATTACAAGTTCCATTTCCACTGAGTCTCAGTCTGCATTACTTGACCATTAGTCTAGAGAATTAAAGAATTGGTTCAGGAATTTGGTGGCATAGTAATTTTGATTTCCATCCCTGATCCAGGCCATAGAGACACAGACTTTGTGGAAACAGGAGTATCAATAGCTGAGCAGCATGAAAAGGAAAAAGAAAAGACAGAAAATTTTGAACTATACCACATTCCAACTCTGTAACCTAATGCTTATAAACTCTAAAATCACTATTCATATCTTCAGTTTCTTTCATGCTTTGATTTGGTTTCAGGCAGTTGGCTGCTGTTGAAAAGAAATTATTTTTTAAATCATTAATTATGATTTTGTTAATTTAAATATCAACCTAGAAAGTTCTTTAATATACTAACATTTTAAAATCTCTAGAATGTACAGTTGTCAGCAAAATGAAGAGCCCAACATGCAAATTACAAATTGGGGAACTAAAATCAAACAAGTACAACAATATAAATATCTGGGAAGTGTTTTAACAGAAATGTGACACTGACATTTGAAAGCACATTGGGATAGTGAAAGATGCTTTACAAAAGCTATGCAAATTATTAAGAAACAAAAATTTTGTTACAAAGAAAAAGAACTGAACTGTTATTTAACATCAGTACTCTTATATGGCAGTGATGGTGGACAATCTACTCACAGATGAAGAAGAGACTTGAAGCAAGAGACATGTGGTTCTACAGGAAGATGCTGAGAATACCATGGACCAATCATGTGAGCATTGACAAAGTTTTGCAAAAAAGACAATTATACTTAATATCAGGAAGAGTCAGTTGTAATTTCTAAGGCCCGTAATGGGGAAAGAGGGCTTGAAAAATTTGATACTCAAAGGACAGTTTGAAGGCAAGAGAGATAGAGGAACAATGCATAACCTATGTAGTGAGTTTGAGTAAATGTATATTCTTTTGTTTGTGGTTTTTTAAAGTTATGTCTTTTATCATCCAGTCCTTTTTGTAAATGTTGAGTCTGACTTCTTAACCAGTGATCTTGTGTGCTTCAAGCTGCTGCTGTGTTTCTTGGCATTTGGTCAAGAAAACTATCAAATCTGGCTTACATTTCTCAAGTGGAGAAATACTGGAACTACACTGTTGTTCTCATGCTTTCAAGTACAAAAGATCATTTTCTTATTAACAAATTTGAAATTATTTACATTATTAACTTGTGGACAATTGTCCTCATCTTTGTTATTGTTATTATCATAATGTTTCAGCTTGTACCCTGAAACCTTCATCAGGTGATTAATATCATTCCACCGACAATGTCTATTGATATCTTGTTTAGTTCTTATTTTTAGTGGTGCTCAGTTATTGCTCACTCATTTCCACTGAATCCAAGTACATGCTGCCTGTCCCCAGGATTGAACTCACAAATACTATTTCACCAAATTCACAAACCAATGCTTTAATCTGCAGAGTAATTACATGATGGATTAATGCATTGATTTTCTTCTTTTTTAAGTTTCTTCCTTCTTAAGAATGTTTTTGTGGATATTTATTTTCATTTAAAATAAAATTTAAATGCTTAACAATTAACTCAGAAGCAGTTACTCAAAATATATTTGTTAATCATGAATGAGATTCATTTTGCTCTTTGGAATTTGAAATATATTGTAAATTAAAGTAATAAATATTGTTTTAGGGCTAATTTTAGCTTAATCAAAACAATCTTAAAGTGAAAAACTTTCAAAAGACTGAATTTTTTAGGTCTGAATAACCGTGTATGAGGATTGTTCAAAAAGTTCTCAGACTCATCAAGAAAGACGAACCACAGCTCAACATTTTCATTGCAGCAACACACTGCCACTTCTTATAAAATTAGAAAAAAACTAATTCAGATTCCTGTGCAGATGAGGCCCATTCAAAAGTGAGTGGTGTGCTACAAATCTAAAAATTTTCAAAATAGAGGCCTGAGCAGTTATAAAGTATCTGCAAAAGAATGGTATGACACTCAAGGAACTCCAAGAAGATATTCTACAGATACTTGCTGAGGACACCCCCTCCTATGCAACTGTGAAGAAGTGAGCTGCAGAATTCAAGTGAGGTTGGGACAACACAGAGGATGGACCTTGGTCAGATCATCCAAAAACCTCAATCACTGATGAACAAGTTGATGCCATTTATTGTATGATTTAGGATGACAGACATTTTACTGTCCAGCAGATAGCTAAGTATATAGTCATTAGTTCTGATTTGATCCATACTCTCATAAATGAGATTGTGGAGGTGAGCAATTTGTTGGCCAAGAATGCTGATACCAGAGCAGAAGCTGAAAAAGGTTAACATTTCCAGGACACTTCTGACTTTCATCCAGGCTGACTCTGAGAATTTCTACCACTTAAAACCTGATTCAAAGATTCAAAGCAAACAGTGGAAACACTTTGGTCCTCCACCCGCAAAGAAGTTTAAACAGAAAGCTTGTGTGAGCAAAGTGATGACTTGTGATTTTTTGGATTATGAAGGTGTAATGAAATTAGACTACCTGGAAAAGGGGGAAAAAATATTAATGGACAGTACATTGCATCAGAATTAAGACAACTGAAGGAAACAATGGAATTGAAATGCAGAGTGAAGTTGAGGGCAAATGTGCTCTTTCTCCTGGATAACATGCCTGTGCATATGGCTCAGACTGCAGAAGCTGAAGCAGCCAACTGTGGCTTTGAATTGCTACCCCATCCCCTTACTCAGTAGAATTAGCTCCATCTAACTTCTTCCTGTTTCCTAAATTCAAATCCTACTTGCATGGTCATCATTTTGAAAACAATGATGAGATCACATGTGCTGTGGAGGAGTTTTTGGAGGACCAGGAAGCCACCTTCTTCCGTGATGGGATAGCAATCCTTAACCATCATTAGACCAAGTGCATTGATGTCAAGGATGGCTATATTGAAAAATAGTGAAATTGTTTCCACAACTCCTTCTGGGTGAGGCTTAGGACATTTTGAGTGACCCTCACAAGCACCAAATTGAAAATATTAATTCAAAATATGTATGACACAATTTTTTAATGTACATTTTAAAAATTTTTGTGGCCTTTGAAATTACAACAACTTCTTTTTCCAGGTTTTCCAATATGCTGTTAGATGGCACTGTCAAACAGCTATAAAAATGGGACATTTCCCATTTCTTTCTTCTTTCCTTTCAGCATGCAGTAATAGCAACATGATCACAGAATTCATCCCCATGTGACACACACATAAACACAATGCCTAATAGCTAGATTTGAATGAATTTTTTCTTTTCAGGTATATATGCGTGCATACTAGTGTATTTTCTCTCTTAATAATAATTAAATAAAAATACATCAAAATTTATTCAATTGCCTTTCATCTCTACAAAAATATTATACATACATAAATTTTGTTTGCTCCTACTTATAGTCTAACCCTGAGAATATCTGCTACAAAATTAGTGCCTTCCAGATATATGACATGTAAATAGCACAATAAGTTGATGACAAATGGAACGATCTCAACATGCTAGTACCAAAAATACAAAAGAAACAGAAATGTAACAAACTGACTATAAACCAACATGAGGTGAATGTGCAAAATTCAACAAATGGCCAATATGTCAACACAAGAAATATGAACATAATCTATCAACAAAGAAAACCCTCACTGAAGTACACAGAATTCATCCATAGATAAAATTATGTGGTATTTTGGCATTTTTTCCTACTGGGATTTAACGAAGAGAAATATTTAGCAACAGAACTTTGGTCACCAATTTCTCTACCAACCTGACCACATGGATGCAAAAATTGATACTCCTAACAAATTTGAGTTAAACATGATGTAAAATTTAAAAATCACTGATTGCAAAAGACAAAGTAAATTGCAAAATGCCAAAACATATCTGCAAAGTAACTATTTTGCAGGATGGAACTCCAAGTCAGTAAACCTCCTTGGAAAATTCAATATGTGGGAAAAAAAAAAAACTATTGTTATTACTGGTACATAACAATTTTGGTTCAGTCAACAGGCAAATGATGCTCTCTTCATCAATACTACTACTACATAATCCCATCATTCTCTCAGTTACAGTCATGCCTGACTTTCCTTTCAACCATGTCATTCAAATCATCTTTTTTAGACAACAAAGAACAAAACATATTAAAAAATTATGGACATATTGGTAAAAATTAAATTTTTCCCACTCTTAGTGGAGTCATGTCTGATTACTTCCAATAGGTTTACCAAGATACAATTAGGTGGCACTGTTAAACAGCTATAAAAACCGGACACTTCCTGTTTCTTCCTCTTTTTTTCTTTCAGCATGTGGTAATAGCAACAGCAACGTAGAACTCATTCTTGTCTTGGAGATACCTTTCCCTGGTTGACTCAACTCTATCAGACATGCACAATTCCAATAACTAATTTGAATGTCTTCTTTCTTTTAGCTATATCTGTATGCATACTAGTTTATCTGTTCTCTTTTGTTAATCAATTAAAAGTTATATGAAAAAAAATTGCCTTGTTGAAACTTATTCCATTTCCTTTCACAACTACAATTCATGACAACCCATCGTTTAAATGTGTAAATTTTGTTTGTCACTGCTTTTAGTCCGACACTAAACATTTCCGCAGCAGACTCAGAAAATACCATTGCGAGTCTTAAAATTCTATTTTTTCAGCTTAAATCTGAGGCCGATAATTGTGATAAAAATAAATATTTGTTCAGAAAAGCTGTACAGCATTTAAAAGGTTGTGTAGTCATATGATTAAGACACATTAAGTAAATATTCTCTCACTTTTATGAAAAAACATGATGAAAAATAGTTAAACATTAATATATTGCTTCTCTTACTTTGGGCCTTCTCATCTGACCTGAGATGGAATAAATACATTGAGTCAATAGCTTTGTCCACCGCAAGGAAAGTTGGCTCCCTGTGCTGCGCCAGGAAATTTTTCTCCCTGGAATCGATCCTCCAGATCTACAAATCATGCAAGGGGTATTGCTGCCATATATGGTCTGGAGCCCCTTCTGTTTGCCTTGGGGTTCTTGATAGGCTCCAGAGGCAGATATGTAATATAATTGGCCCTGCTCTGGCATCTTGTCTATGGTCACTTTCTCACTGATGTGCCATCGCCTCTCTCTGTCTTTTTTTACAAATACTTTCATGGTAATTGCTCCAAGGAGCTGCATTCACTGGTTCCCAGACTTCATAAATTCAAGTGCCCTACGAGGCTGGCATCCTGCTCTCACCCTTTTACTGTTGAAACTCCTAAATGTAGCCATCTCTTGTACTCCAATAGCTTCATGTCTCGCACCTCTCGCCTGTGGAACTCCCTTCCCTATTCCAGTTTCCCTGAGAGCTATAATCTCCAGCTATTCAAATGTAATGTCAATTGACATCTCCAGTTGCCTTGATCTATCCACTATCCTTCTCCTCATACTTTCCTCTATCACTCCTTTCTGATCTTGCTCCAAATTTTCTGTAACCCCTTGTGTCCTAGTGGCTTCTCGCCTTGCTTGGGGTGAAACGCAAAAAAAAATATATATATATATATATATATATATATATATATATATATATATATATATATTGAATATTATGTTATTGCATTATATTTTCACTGAGTTTTCTATATTAGTATTCATGAATGGGTCACGGTTATAATGGGTCTGATGTAGGTGGGAAACATCAGGTTTGAGGATTTACAAAACATTTAAAACTTTGAAAGAATTGGAAGCAATGGAGACATAGTTCTATGGATAATGCTATTAACACTATAGACTGAACATGGAAACAGTGAGGAAGTTTTAAGGGAAATTAAAGCAAAATGGACATGCATTTATACCCAAAACGAGACAGCTGACATTTCTAGGATGGTTAATGAGGGTTCAGAGAATTTGATGCTTACAGTTAAGGTGGGCAGAAAGAAACTCACCTAAGTAGTTTGTATAAATGGGTGGCAGAACAGGGACTTGGATGGATAGCAAAGAGACACAGGTTGCTTTGAGCAACAAAGTATAGGAAGTTGTGGAGAACCTTGATTTCCCATGCCCTGAAGAAACACAGTGCATAAAAGAATAATGCAAAACTAATCTAAATAATGACCATCAGGAGGCTTTTCAATGGGGGGTTGTTTTTGTAGAAATTACAATGAACCTTTGCCAGAAAGATCGTTTAATCGGACAGGACAAAACTGAGTTGTAATATGTTTGTAAGAAATTTTCATCAACTTTTCCGATGAATTATCATTTTCACAAACTTTTAAAATTGTAGTTAGAAACCATACAGTTTAACAAATCTGTTAACCTAGAAATTTTAAAATCTGGAGATTTTTGATCTCAAACTTCAGAGGAACACAGAGATTTGCCTAAAAACAGGGAGAAAAGGGAGGATTTTAAAAGCAGGCTCTCAAACATTATTGAATTTATAATTTATTTCCAATGGAGACATGATTTTGAACCAACATTAACCCATTTCAGGCCAATGTTTCACTTGTAAACAAAACACAATTCAGTAAATTTGCTATTGAAAAAAAATGTTATCTTTACAGTAATTTAACCGAATCATAGACTGAAATGTGACTGAATGAGAAGTCATGGGATTACCTGACCTTGTCTGGCAACATAGTTCATTTAACACCATTAGGGGGGGCATGGAAATCAACAGTATTAAAGGAAAGAATCATGCTTTCTTTCTTTCTTTTTTTTTTTTTTTTTTTTTTTTTTTTGCTCCAGGATGTAGTAGCAAAAACACTGGACTCTCTGCCTCCAGGGAGATTTCTTAGTCCTAGGGTAATTCTTAATTTCACCAGACCACACTTTGACACACACTACTGATAACCCTATAATTGTTTTTCTTTCTTTTTTCTGAATTATCTGTTTACATATAAGTATATTTTTCTTTCTTTCTCTTGAATTATGTTGGTCAGTTTATATGTATAAAAACCTATGGACATATTGACTACATTTATTTTGAAAGATAGCAACCTTCACGGTTACAAAGTATTTTCACTTGGCAGCATTTTAGTGAAGGGAGCTCAACCATTTATTTACAGGGAAAATCTTGTAAAAGCTGGCAGACTCGGTGGAACACCATAGTTTAACAGCTAACCAGGAGAATGCTAGATATGAATCAGGATGTTAAGCCATGAAAAACAGAACAGATTTAGGTTTGAGACAGAACTGACACAAAACGTAACTGGCGTTTATTAGGTACCAGAAGAAAGGAGCAGAGAAAAGGGTTAAGGAGAAAAGGGATGTATCAGGGAGTGAGATTCACATTTCTTAACATTGAATAGGGAGCATACATTAAACTGTAATGTAAAGGGAGTATGCATTAAACAATAATGTAGCACAGGAGACCAGAATAAAGAGCTGATCACTGGGAGTTGATAGATTTGCTTTAAACAAGATTTTATTCTTTACACTGTAAGAAAATCAACTCACAATCATGCACTTTTTTTGCAGAATTTTATCATCATTCTTACCAAAATATTTGGTATTACCTTTTCCGTGTCAACTGAAAATTTATCTGGTATCCCTTTTGGATGGGTCTTTGTTGTGGAGTGATTTCACAATGGAGGCTTGTATTTGTACTAAGTCGGTCCTAAAATAGGTTCGATGTACAAAACGTCAGGAACTTGATATAATAGGTATAACACAGAGTAATCTAGTTGTGGTCACTGATACTTTAGTATTCGACTAACGGTCATCCGGCATCGACTGACTGACTGCCTCACTGAGCGACCCCCTCGTTACTCTTACTACTCCTACTTATTATAGGTAGGAGAGTCTATTAACTATAGAATAGGTGTGTTCCACTATAGTCTTTCTATCCCAATTGACAGCCACTCAAGGAAGAGTTCTTTAGAGTGGCACAAAGTATGTACACACTTTTGACTTCCTCTTCTTGATTGCTGTTGATGAAACAAACAACTCTGACTCTTGCCTCTGAGTCACAAAACAGACACAAAAGATTGACTGATCCTGTTACTACCATCATGACGTTGACAATGAGAATGAGCAGCCATAGAAAATTAGAGATCAAATCCATTATCAATTATTATTTTAAAAACTCACTGATGCCATTTTTAATTCAATTTATTCATAAAGTACAGTTTTATCTTTGTTATCTGCGCTGTTGACATTAACTCTGCAGTTAGAAAAGATTACACCCAACTGCACACAATGCGAAAGGATGTGTGAATAGTTATTGGTACAGAAAGTGGAATTGGTGTGTTGACTTCAAATTCTGACCAAGTCTGTTTCATTCACTTCAAATTAATACCCTCTGGAGCAAAGATGGAAATAAAAACTGAGATAGTCAAACACCAAATGACAAAAATGGTTTCCAAGTCGGAGAATTGCGCATTCTTCCAGTTAATAAATATAATGCTTTAAAAATAAATATTGAATATTTTTCAACCAATGGGTAGCATTTCTGTTAACAATAAAAGAATGATTTGTGATCCCTTTGAAGGGTATTTAAGCAATGATTCTACACAGACAAACCAGTAAGGAGAAACAGACAGTGACATTTCACATCACTCAGTTAAAAAGAATTTTCTTTAATCATTCACCTGTCTTCTCAACCAAGCTACATGACACTTAGACTTTCCTTCTCCCTTTCTCCCTTGTCTCTTCTTTTCCACACATACATGTGAAGAAATCACCTTTCTTTTCATCTTAAACAACTACAAACAAAGATTGTAAGATTAACATATGGACATATTCTTGATTAAAACTGCAACATAAGACTTTTATAATAAAGGCATCAGCTCATTATTACTGAGCTGACATTCAGTGAAAGCATCTACTTTATGTGCTGTTCCCCATCCAGGATGGAGGCAATCATGGCTCTCCACAATTTCCTGTCCTTTGTAGCTTTTAGTAAATGTTGTTGTTATTTCTCCTAAATCATATTCTGCCATCAATTTACTCAAGCTCACTAATTATATATGTTGTTTTCTGCTGTCCCTCTTGCCTTCAATCTGTCCTGTGAGTATCAAATTTCCCAAACCCTCTTTCTTCATTACATGCCCTAGAAATTTCAGCTGTCGCTTTCAGATGTTAAGTATAAGTTTAATTTTTCTCTAAAATTTCATAGTTGGGTAACATTAGCATCCTTCTGTAGAACCACATTTAGATTGCTTCAAATCTTCTTCATCTTTGGGGAAATTTTCCAGCACTCATTGACATGTAGAAGAACACAGACTGGAACAGATTCTTTGTTTTAGAAAAGTTTTTCTATTTTTTGGTTCTCTTTGCTTAGCTTTTGGAATGCATCTTAAGAAATAATGGCAAAACACATAATATTTCTCCCCAAGAATTGAATTTCAGAGAAATAACCCTTTGCCTTAAAGAGCATGTTGGCATTCACAATATGTCATCATCATTGTTGAGAAAAATATGACCCCTCAGTCCCTGAACTTCTTCACTCCTCAAAACAAAAATGGTTCCTTTGTATTTCCATTCTAGAATATTCTGTTATCACTATCTTGTGTATATATCTGAGAGATGTTGATATTTGATATCACTAGACCACCCTGTAGAGGCTTGAGGTAACAGACCTAGCAAAGAAATATGGGAACTCTTTGTACACAATATGTTCTTTTGTTTTGAGATCTATTTTAGTTAGGACCAGAAATCTTTAACAGTGTGTCCAATATGGAAAAGGACATACCTTTTACGACTTCTAAAACTTTTACATGCAAATTCAACAGTGATTTTATCAAATGGGTTTTTGTGAACAAAAAAACAAACAAGATTGTCTTTCTGTCAACCACAAAGACATGCAGAGTTCTTTTTCCAAGTGAGTGTACTGCTTTGTTTCTTTCACAAATTCCATGACACTGATAGCACGTAAGGGTAGGGTGTTCCAGGTGTTAAAAGAAAAACCACCATTTGTCAATTCCTTGGTTGGTTTGTCCAAATTTCCTTTTTAATTTTATTTCTTTTCTTTTCATTTTTTTCTTTATAATTTTTCATTACTATTTTTTTTATTCTGCCCAAATCCCTTATTTGAAGGTTTCAAACAAGGCCTTTGCAACCTTGCTGACTTCTTTGTCAGCTATAAAAACAAAGTTATAAAAAAACAAAACCATTGTACCTTTCAGGTAGTAAAAGAAAATTGCATGATTCTGTCACTCTGGGTTAATCCATGTCTGAGCACGGCCTTTAACAAAAGTCTAATTGTAGTCGTGAGTTGCAAGAAACTTTGTCCTTACAAAGATAAAGAAAAAACAAGACAACAACTGCTATAGAAGCACAAAAAGCAGCCAAATTAATCCAATATGGCTGTAAAACCAAAGCAAGTGTTGAGAACTTTCAATATGTCATCATTGTGTGTATGTGGGTCATTGAGGGCAATACATCACACACAATTTTGCATCTGTCTTGGTCTGTGTTTGCTGAAAATATACAATTACATACAATAACTTATGTCTATATTCTAACACCCTGATGTTTTTATTAAAATCCACTCAATGCTTAAATATAGATTCATACAAGTTATGAAAATGCTTAGTCTGTATTTAAAATAAATTATACAAAAAGAGGATCCTGGTAAAGGCATTATATATATATATATATAAATAAAGGGAGGGATTATAGTTGTTCCAATGAGAGAAAAAAGTCTATCTTAAAGAGAGGGTGCAAACGTTTTTGGTTATAATGTGGATTTTTTTTCAAATGTGTATTATATTTTATTTTCCATATTTTTTGCTACATGTGTTTCAGCTCTTGTCACCTTCATCAGGTGAATAATGGTTATTTCCACATATTATTTAAAGGAATTAATTTTTTCCTTATGTTTTCTTATGTTTAACCATTGTCTTTTGTGTATGGCAATAATCCAATTTCTTCTGGGACTGGTGGAGAAAATGTTCCTTTGTTTGAGGGGTAATTAAAAAATTAGGATTTGTCAGAGAAAGGGGGAAGGAAGGAAGGAAGGAAGGTCTGTGTGACCTCTGTATCTTTTTAAACCTATCTCCATTTTTATATAGTGTGTGTTTTTGCTAGTATGTGCATAAATTGTCCTTCTCCTTACATATTGTTTTATTACAAGGAAATAGTATCTATCTACACAAAACAAACTCATACTTTGTATGGTGTGTAAAGTTCATGTGTATAACCATTCTTTGCTTGATGAAGGTCACAAGACCCAAAACATGTTCAGCAAAAATATGCAAAATAAAATATATATTTAAAAAAAACCACATTATAACTAGAAAAACTTTTTTGTATCACCACAAAACTGGCGACTATTTTTTTTTATTCACAGGTCACATGTTCTACAGACTCTGTGTCAGTTGTGACCCAAAATTATCTCAACAGAATGTCTTACAGTATTATTTCAAAGCTACGACAATTTATAATTATTTTCTTAACATACAGATACACTTATTATGAATGAACATTTCTCATTTCATATTGGATACAGTCGGCACTTGATATGTAAAACTAAATAAATTAGTCTAATGTCTATTTCAGAAAGATATTTATATGTGTTAGAGACTTTCACATGGATGTCATGGATGGAGCCAAACACATTCAGAAATATCTAAACTGTCAGATGTATACAAACATTTTCTAAAATCTATAGTTAAAAAATGTTTTTGAGTGGGAGAAAACTGAGGGCCTTGGGAAAGTACATCCTACTTTGAACATTGTGGATAGGAACTACAGAATCACAAACATACCAAATAAAGGAAATTGTGTCACTTGATGACTAGTAACAACTAAAATGGATAGCACATATAACTCAAAGAGAAAATAATTCCATTAATACTGGAAAAAGCAACAACGGTTACTATTTTCCTGAAAAATTGTTTTAAAAAGAAAGATTTTATAAATTTCAACTAAAAGCAGTACTGGCTAATTGGTCAATGAATGCCAAATGTTTCCTTGTAGGGAAATGGCTGTTATTACTCTTACTATTTAATTGCATTTTTATTGCTCTGTTTTTTTTTTTTTTTTGTTTTTTTTTTTTGCCTGTCGAACTGCAGGATGAGTTTTTTCTAACTGTTTCATGACATGTCAAATTCTTTTCAATGTTTGCTGAGCACTCACTTCTTTCAATGTTTGCAGTAGAATGGCTATCTTATATCACTTGCATGATGCCACGTATTAACAGTATAATAGCCAACTGTGTCATGCCAGATAATTTTCTCTTCAGAATTCATCTTGCACATTTATAAATCTACCATTCATCCATGCATTGTGGCAATATCTGTTATGTTGCTCTTGCTATATATCCCTAGATCTTACTTATTATAAAATGCAGATTGTGTGTGTGTGTGTGTGTGTGTGTCTACGTTTATATATTGGATCGGATTTCCTACATTTTTCAACCGATTTCAACAAAACTTCACAGAACTATGTAAAATTACCATGCGGTGGTTCTGACAGCGCCAAAAATTGGAAAAACACAATTGTTTTTGCACAAAATCAATTTGAAAACACAATTAAGAGGCATCACTGTCGCCAGAATGAAAGGGGGACAATTCATATCAAGTTATACTTATTATGAAACCCAGGTTGTTTGTGTGCATGTTCGTTTATATATGGGATCGGATTTCCTACATTTTTCAACTGATTTCATCAAAACTTCACTTTTTTTGGCAGGTAGTGTTTCTTATTGTCTTGCACACTTTTTTCTTTATTTTTACATTCAGAATGCTTTAAAAATTCCATTTACAAGACAATTGTTTATAATAAAATTCTATTCAATCGGTAGATTCATAACGATTGAAAACAATGTTTTTGTTTGGGTTTGACCAATTTGTAAAATAAGCAAAAAAAACAAACAAAAAAAAACTAATTAAGACATGCGTGTCTGTCAACCTTAAACAATAATCTTTGTCAATTTTATTTTTCAGTCTTTACGATGGTCGATACTTGATCTATCTGTTACTGTTACATCCCAGGGCAACACCGGGCTCTACTGCTAGTTCTCAATAAAATCCAAAGGAGGTTTGTAATGTGACCAGCACTGATCTGGCGTCTTGACTTCAATCTCTTTCTTACCACCATCACATGACTTCCTTCTGTCTTTTCTATAAATATTTTCATGGCAGTTTTTCTAATGAGTTCTTCTCCTTGGTAACTTGACTGCATGAATTTGATCATACTACTTGATTACCTATAAAGTCTTAATGCTGAAGTAGCATGTAACCATGTTCTGTTCTAAGAGTTTCTTCTAGTGCACTTTTTACCTATGGAACACACAATTTCTTTCTCCCCTACCACCAGCAATCTTTCTACCACCTTTCAGGATGTACACGATCATGGTTCTCCACAACGTCCTGTTCCTTGTAGCTCTGAACAAGGTCATTTTGCTATTCCTGTTCTGCCAACCATTTACACAAGCTCATTAGGTAAGTTATTCACTGCTTTCCTCTGTTGATCTTGCTTTCAAAACTGTCCTGGGTATGATGATAAGCTATATCCAGCAGCAAGGCCTTAGATAAGGAGGGTTTTGAGGAGCATGGAACCATCTCTTTTTGTTCCCAGGTTCCCACTGACCCTGGGTGGTAGCACTTGTTAGTGTTCCAGCGATAGGCAAAAAGTTAATCCCCCCCAAACTGGTGTCAAAACTCCATGAAAGTTTAAAAATAGATTTTTATAGTAAAATTATCAGCAATACATTTTTGAAAAAAAAATTGCCAGCAATAAATTTGACTCTTTCAACAACATATATTTTGTAACATAATTTTAAACTTTCAGAGATAAGGTATGTTTTTAGATATATAGTTTGCAGATCATAAAATGGTACTTTCCCTACAAAATGCATCGTTGGTAATTTTACTATAAAAATGTACTTTTATATTTTTTTTTACTGTTGCATTGATTGTCATTTTGCTATAAAAATGAATTGTTGGTCACTTTATTATAAAAATGTACTATTGGTTTTTGTTTGCGTGTTCACTATTTTCCTATAGCTGGGACCCTAACAGGTGCTACCACCCTGGGTCAAGATGGATTCATGAACAACAGCGGTTGAGGTGATTCCACACTTCTCAAAACTTTTGATCAGATTCCTTGCTGCTGGATGTAGTTTATCATCATACTCAGGATGCATTTAGATAAGATATGAATACTCAATTTGAACATTTTATTGCTGCAGTTGTTTTATAAAACAGCTTAAATTATTAACATTACTAGAGACTATCTTCAATGAGAAATGATTATGGCCACAACACTTGTGGTATGTAGGGTTATCCAACTTGATCGTTAAAGAAGTTCTGCTAATAACTACTAGATGGCGATACCAAAAAGCAGTATATAAGAGAAGGGTGAAAAAAATCATATTTTAGCTGCTGGATGCCTTAAAGATAAAATCATTACACTTGTAGAGAGTCTTTTCTGTCTCTAGTGAACCATAAGTTGCACAATGTATATCAGCTAAAAGAACTAAGCTGACTTGGTGACATATAGACATACCTAATAATTTCAAAAGGCCAACAAAAGAACTCAAAATCTAAGTCTTTTAAATCTTTCAATGAACTTTGCATACATATTCATCTGAAAAAGGTAACACCACACACTTCATTCTTCTGTTTGTTTTCTTTCCATTTCATTTGTTCTAGTAGTTTCTTTTATCACTTTTCTCGCTTCTGGAAATCTTTTCTGTCTCAAGGCTGTCCAGTTAACTTTGATCTCTTAAGATTTAAATGTAATGTCAATCTCAATCTATTGTCTTTCTGATTACTCTTCTATTTCTCTTGCTCCAAGGTAATATTTCTGCTTACTAATTATTTCACACTCAGTAACCCCTTCTGTTTTAGTGGCTTTACTGCCTTGCTAAGGGTAAATCTGATTAAAAATGAAAATGTACATAATTGTTTGTATATTCATTCTAATATACAGGATGTTCTCCCAAAATTGACATCATTTTGTAGTCTAAAAACATAGCTAATTTATGTTCAAATGATCTCAAATTTTAACAAAAAACTAATAAAAACTAAGTTGACTGGGCTGACTTTATCTCAATGAAAATCTACCAGGAAGATGGATTAGGTGTGCCAGTGATAATGTGCTGTTGAAATAGGCACCATGTTCACTTGATTTGACACCTTTTGTTTTTTTTTTTCTATGGGGCTATGTGAAAAGACAGCTCTATATACCCCTTCTCCCTACAAGCCCAGAGTAACTTGAGCAGAGAATCACAGAGGTACTGGAGAATGTTATGCAAGACATGCTACAGCACATTCGGCAGGAGCAGTATTACTGACTTGACATATGTTGTTCCACAGATGGCGTGCATATTGAACATTTGTGAAGCCTTGTGAAACTGGTTGTAAAATCTACACACTTTGAATATCTTGTTTGAATTTTGATAAATAATTCCTTTATTGTTCAACAGGAAGCCTATTTAATTTTGTTTGCATGTAGTTACTTAGATATTCACATTTTAAATCATATCAATTTTTTGGGGACACCCTGTATATATACATATATATGTGTGTGTGTTTAATTGGAATTAAGATTGTAAGAAAAATTTTTCTGTTTAATGAAAATAAACATTGAGTACTCTTTTTGAGTCAGTTTTAACATTTAATATTTAAAATTTCAAATTCTATATTATGTTAATAGGACTCGCTTGGATTATATATATTACTCTGTGAATATTATTATTAGTGGATACATGTGTTTGAGATGCCATCCCTGGGTTTTATTTTATTAAACAGTGAAATTAGTAAAAACTAGCAGCCTAAACTGTGAAATCTTAGTAAAGAAAAATGGTCCCTCTGGCAGGAATTGAAACTACATTTCTTTTTTTCCATCCAGGAAATCATTTTTGTTCCTCAACCATTTCAGCCATGGAGACCAGCCTGACAGGGCAAGATTTGAATTACCTATTAAAGAAAGCAATTTTCTGATTGGGACTTCTACAAATCTATATCTGCTAGCTTCATTTTTGTACCTGAAATTTAAATAACACTAATTTTTTTTTTAAATGATTTTATTTTATCTGACATTATTTCTTATTGCTATAAGCAATGTTATCAGTGAATACGTGTTGAGTTGCAATTCTTGATATTTTATTTCATTAAACAATGAAATCAATAACAACCAACGTAAACTGAGAAGCCCTCCTAAAGAAATATTGTGTTCCCAGTAATGATAAATTTTATAGTAATAAGAAGTTGAATAAATATTATATATATATATATATATATATATATATATATATATATAGTGAGAGAGAGAGATGTGTTATGGCCCAGAATGATGAGGATATTTCATCAATCTAAAAATAAACCTGCCATCAGACATGATAAAAAATAAGGATATTTCATCATTATAGAAATAACCTTGTCATTAGTGATGATAGGATGATGAAATATCCTTCTTTTCTAACTCTCATCATTATAAAAATGACCCTTCCACCACAAAAGATTCAGCAGAGTAGTGTAGAATAGGGTACCCATAGTAGTAGTCAGTAGTAGAGTAGACAAGTAGCAGTAAAGAAACACATGTTTGCCAGCACTCCAGGAAGAACAAAAACAGATGATTTCAAATGCATACTCACAAACGAAATTCTCAGAACCAAACCAACAAAGCACTGACTTTTAAACAAAAGAGTTCCTGAGAACATTTTCACACATACCATACCAATATTTTGTAATTCACTTCACAGAAAGAAAATACAAATTCTTGCTATTTATGTCAATATGTGTCTCAACATTTTTTGTAAATCTTATTACTACCATTCACAAAGGGGTGCTGGAAAGTTCCTACTCAGAGCAAAAAGAGATTACAAAAAAGAAAAAAATTCCAATGTTCGGTCATTTGATCAGCCTTTTGGAAGCAGATCAAGATGAGAAATTTTCAGCACCCCCACATATTACTTACGTTTCTCTGAACCACATCTCTTCTATTGCCAATTACAATTAAGCTTAATTTTGTTTGTCAAAATTATTTTCCATCTTTATTTTATGATTAAAGCCTCAGAACAGTAAGAACAAAAAACCAAGCCCTATGAACATGTCTACCTGCCTTCCATCCACAACACTGCCTCCCCTGAAGAATTGATATTTAGGATCTACCACCCCAACAATGCCAAACCCCACAGCCATGTGCCCAGCAATAAAACAATGTCAGCCAACTGTATTAAACTGCAACAAAACAGAAGTAAATGTCATGGGTGCAATGTTGCATTTCAAGAGAAAGGGAACGTGAGAGGGAAGTTCTGGAAAAGATTGATGGCTACAGACAGAACACACAGCTGTTATTGTCGGATGTCGTTGGCAAGAGTGAACAGTGGAGAAAATGGCAAAGTAAATAAGTAACGGAATATTTCACTCAACCCAACTCTACTCTCCACTACTTGTTACCTACAAAAAATAAAAATAGCAAAAAGTAAAAAAAATAAGAATTAAAGCGTCTATTTTTCCAGATTGCTGAGTTGTCATGATAAAACCATTAAGAGGAGATGATAGATTCCCATCTCTTTAGTGCATTGGAATCTGTTTGACTTGGCCAGTTCTAGCTCCTTCCTGTATTTCCAGAGAACTCAACAAAAATGTCTTCCAAAATTTGTACACTCATAAATAACTGTGTCATATCATAGGTCCACTGCTGTAAGATAGATAGGATGGATTGGTCAATTTATTTGTTATTTTTATGGCTAATTAACCCTTTGAAGCTGAAACATATTTTAGGTAGTAAGAACTTTTATTTTTCCATTTTTTTGTGAGTGACTATTGACTATTACATTAGAATTTTTTGATAATGACTATAATTTTTCCAGGCACCATTCCTACTATTTAACCTATGGCTTGGGGACAAGATTGGGTCATACCTTTCCCTAGAGTAGTTGGACATAAATGAATGCAATGAACCTGACTGGAATTTGGACTCAGTTCACTGACTTCACATTTTGAGCTGCTATCCACTACACAACCAACACTACAAAAAGAAGATTACATATTTGATGACATAAAACTCAATGTTCTCTCCAAAAAGAGTTAAAAAAATATATGCTAGATTTTAAATATAAAAGTGAACATTGAAGTCAACACTTAAAGGCAACAGTCTGTTTCATGCTAGATGCAATCATCAGGCCACAAGTGCTGTTATTTTTCTCTGCTAGATTTTATATATGAAATTTACTTATATGGTGAGGTAATATTTATCCAGGGGGTAGAGCTTGTATGTAGCCTTACTATATAATGTGTAATATTAAATTTACCTAGCTAGGGGAATCTTCTTTTTCATTAAATAAGGTCTTATAATTATGCATCTTAGTGATTTAATGCCTTACTTGCATTTAAATGCTTTAAAAAAAACAAAACATTTTCTTTTTTCACACTTTTCACTTGTGGAACTTTCTTTTGGCTTCTTGCTTTCCAGTTAACTTTTGTTGTTAGAAATTTAAATACAATGTCATTCCTCATCTGGTTTCCTTGAACCCTGTTCTTTTATTGTCCTCTCTCCTTAATCATCCTTTTTTTCATATTCTTTCACACTCAGTAACCCTTTGTGTCTTAGTGGCTTTATTGCTTTACTTGGGAAGAAATGATTAAAAATATTCCCTACTAATATCTACTTTATCCTTTCAGTGTTTATATTTTTTTAAGAATACGATTTCCACATCTGCCCTAACATGGTTATGTGTGGTGAGGTGGCGCATTAACATTAATAGATACCCTGTACCAAGTGTGTGTATGTTGGTGTATTTTGTTTAGGTCATTTAATGCCAAAATCTAAATATTTTGAACACAATTTTATGGCTTCAACAAAATATACTTTGAATGTAATTGTATGCCTTCAACTTCAGATAAAATGTATTGTTGGGAATTCTAATATAAAATCATTTTGGTATTGTAGGTAATTTTACTATAAATAGGTATTGTTGATAAATTTACTACAAACAGGTATTGTTGGTAATTTTTTTTATATAAAAATCTATTGCTAGTAGTTTTACTGCAAAAATGTATTTTTATACTTTCATAGTGTTTTGTTTTTGTCTGGGGGTTCACTATTTGCCCATAGCTGGGATCTTAACAGATGCTATCACCCCAGGTTAGGGTGGACCTGGGAACAATAGCAATTAAGAGATGGTTCCACTCAGTGCCATGGTGGCAACAATTTGATGTTTGAAATCGATGATGATTGGTAAGAAGAAATCTTGCAGAGTCAGTAGAGGGATACTTTTAAATCAACTAATGAAACCACTAAAGAAACAAATGTCCAAAATGAAGTGAGTTGTTTGGACAAGTATTTCCTCAGAGTGGATAGCAACTGGATGTTAACAGAAGCATAAAAACTTAATCTTTCAGAAGTTTTTTTGATCTTAAGAAAGGTTTTGTAGGACCTAAAATTATTAAATGTTTTGGACTAGTGGACAATATGTCCACATTGCTAACATCAAAGAGCACTGACTTGAAAGAGATGGACAGAAGTGGATGGCCAAATGAAATGACATTTATATGGTCAGAGGTCAGTAGGATTGCAAGTGGAGGGAATGGGGTGAAGTGTACAAAATCAAGTGTTAAAGTGATAAAATCATCAAAGGCACAAAACTTCTTCAAGAAAGTAAATTAAAAACAAACCGATTGGGAGAAATAAGATTTTATTCAATGTTAACCCAACTCATGTGAGTCATTTTACACCTCAGATTGGGAGAAAAAAGAAACTTGGAAGTTGTAAAATGTTCCCCTTACTCAAAAAATAAAATTACTTCCCTTGATAAAACTAGAAACATAATTTTACCAACCAACTCAACACCAATTACAAATGAAAAGAATTTATCTTAACATGAAATTTGTTACATCCATGTGATGTGGTTCATTCTGTCTTTTCTACAAATATTTTCATGGCAACTGCTCTCACAAGCTTTTTTTTCCCTGCTGACCTGACTACATGAATTTAAGTGCACTACTAGATTGGCATCTAGGTCCCATATTTTTACTGATGAAATAATTAAATGTAACTGCCACTTCTACTTCAACAGTCTCTTTCCTTGCAGTTTCTGCTTGTGGAGCTCTCTTCTGTTTACTTGCTTCCCTGATAAGTGCAATCTTCGAAAATTAAAATGCAACATCAATCACCATCTTCTTGAATCCATATTCATTATTTATCCTTTCCTCAATTCCCCCTATACACAGTCTTTTCTCTCACCTTCACTCTCTGTAAACCCCTGCGTACTAGTAGCATTCCCACCTTGCTTGGGGTGAAATGATTAAAAAAATAATTAAAAAATATTTCAAAACCAATAAGAGATTTAATTAATACAAAACAAAAATAATGACAACCTAAATGTGTATGAGAGTTGGAAATTTGTACACCTGGGCAATAAGATGAAGAGAGATATGTTTGAAGTCACAAATGTTACCAGGAATAAATAACTCAAACAAAATAATTACTGTTTGAGGGCTTAAAACTTTACAGATTGCTTCAAAACTCTTCTGCTTATAAAAAATAAAAGACTGACACAAAGACACTGATTTATCTGACAGGAGATTTTTCAAGAATCAATCCCTTTTTTATTAGTTCTAGTGACATAACTGTATCCATGATGAGGAATAGATCATACCAAGCAAGAGACAAGAAAAGAAAAGCTGGTTTGATGACTACCTAATACTTGAGTAATTAGATTTTGCTTGAAAAGTGCTGGAAATTGTGGAGAGCCATAAACACTAACTTCTTGAAGGAAAGTTTCATATAGAAGAACAGTGGGGAAAATACACACAGACATACACACACACACATATATATATATATATATATATATATATATATATATTTATTATATTAGACATTATTTTAAATGTTCTGTTTATTTATTAAACAGTAACTTTATTTATTTTCACCTACCAGCCTGAATATTCTAGAAATCTTATTAAAGAAAATAACATTTAAATAATAAAATCGGTCAGATTAATAAATAAAAATCTATCACTTCTTTATATATATATATATATATATATATAGTGTGTGTGTGTGTGTGTGTGTCTATGATAATAGGCAACAAATTCTCTTTTAGGCATGTTTGATTGAATAAATTACAAACATTATGTCTGCTTATTTTTATCATAATCCTTTCATATTCATGAAAATTTTTCCATATATTACAATCAAATCAGGCAAGAAATGCACTATAACAGTGAAAATCACTTATTTCCCAAGTACTTTTCATCTCTTTCTTAGATCATCATCAGGGGTGCAACTTGTAAGATAAAAAACTCTGTGTAGCTATCCATTATTGAAAAAAAAAAAAAAATCAGCAATGGATAGCCACTATATATATATATATATATATATATATATATATTTGTTGGATAGATGTGAGTTTAGGACCCTGGGTTTCACAGTTTAGCGATCGCTAAAGCGTGAAACCCAGGGTTACAAAACTCACATCTATCCAACCAAATATGTTAGCTCTATCTCTGATATTGAGTGCTTTCTAATAAGTACCACGCATATAATATATAAATAATTATACATATATATATTTATTTATATTTATATACACTTTTCACACACACACACACACATATATATATATATATATATATATATATATATATATATATATATGCTATATTTAGGCAACAAGTATTCATCCAAACAAGTTTGATTAAAAAGAACCAACAAGGTCTGCTTAAATTTTTATTGTATTTTTACATTTGTCAGATAAGATATTGAGTATTTTACTCAGAGTTGTGGATAAACTGTCTGAAGTTCATATTTTGTTATTTTCGTTCCAGTACTTTTGAGTTTCTCAGTCATTATCAAGAACTGATCTGGTGTCTGTGTGATAGAATTCCATTGTCTGCATCCCAGAATTCTTTGGGAAGCTGGACATTACAAATGGCCAAGCATGATGTCAAGTGTAACAGCTATTAGGAACGAGGTCACACAAAACGAATGCAATTTATTTATTAATTTAAATTTTTATTTTATTTTTTATAGTAATGATGCATGCAATTATATCATATGCACATAAAGATATTTTCTCCTGTGGTGAATGATATTTAATGGATATTTAAGTTTCATTAAAAACAACTGTCGAGGTACTGTGGATAAAGTTTTTTTATTTAATTTTTCTTGTGTTCTTATAATTTTCTTCTTTTGTGGATATAAATTATGTAGAAATTATTGAATACACTTTTGGTCATACTTTTAGCCATTATCAAGCATGATTCTATTTTTACTTTTAACTGAATGAATGGGTTGTTTTATGTATGTATCTAGAGATATAGGAATGTTTTATTTTACAAATTTTGGTCAGCACATTGTGGCTGTGTTCATATTAATGAGTGTTAGCATTTTTTTTATTAATTGATGTTACCACATGAAATTCTGAATAGCAGTTTTTGATTACCATTTTATTATTGTATTAATTATATATATATATATATATATATATATATATATATATATATATATAAATAAAAAGAAAGAACAGCAAGATATATAATCCGGTGTTCTTATAGATATTTTTATTTTTACAAAATAGTGCTTAATGTAAATTTAGAGAATTAATATTATAAATTAATTGATTTAAAATATGTTTTTATTTTATTTTAAATCAATTAATTTATAATTATATTATATATATATATATATATATATATATATATATATATATATATATATATATATATAATTATAAAAGTGAACATTGAAGTCAACACTCAGAGGCAACAGGCTGTTTCATGCTAGGCACAATTGTCAGGTCATTTCTTCATATATATATATATATATATATATATATATATATATGCACACAAACATACATATACATTTGTGTGTGAATGTATTCTGACTAAATGCCAATTTAGTTTTTATAGGATTCTATTGAATGATCAAGGTCGAGATATGAACATTAGTCTGTATACAGAGTTTCTTACTCATGACCGTCCACAGGTGCACTTCTACATTGGCACCAAAAATCTATATTAATGGATAGCAATGAAATCTATAAAAATATCAAATCCACAAAAATCTTTTTACATTTTCCAAGTTTTTGTTCTTTTTTTAAATTTTGTAGATCTGTATTGCAGACATTAGTAAAGTGAAGAAATACTGTGCATGCTGAGCGATGACTTTTATTTGCTAAAATAGTGACTGAAGAAAGCTTTAAATACAAAGTCTGGAATAGACTAAGTGACTTATAAATGATCACTCTTGGAAGCCTACTGACACAAGTGAAGCTGAAAGTGCTTCATCAATATCGCCATCAAACAGAAAAATATCTATGCAAAAAGAACACGGTTGTTGAAAGAAGAAAATTTTATCGAATTCAATATCTAAATATAAGTTTCCTTTTATATTATTTCAAGTAAACTTTTTCCTTTCAAATTTTGAGAAAGAGGTGAAAGAAATCTTTTTTTTTTTTAGAGTCAAGGTTCTTAAGAGTGTACAACCAAAACTGAAATTTTCCTGCATTAGTAAAATGTCGAACCTGACTTCCTTTCAAAGTCTTTGATCTTCATGCAAGTAGAATTAAAACCCATGAGTAGAAAACCTGCTTGTGTAATGAAAGTCTCAATACACATACAGACACATTTATACATGCACATATATTTAAATACACACCACACACACACACACACACACACATATATATTTACATGCACACAGACACACACACATATATATATAAATATACATGAACATATGCACACAAACATATCTATATGTACATGAACATACACACATATATATACACATGTACACACAGATATTTACATGCAGATATACACACTATATATATATATATATATATATATATATATATGAAGAAAAATATATTGAAAAAAACAAACAAAAAATCCTAATATGCGATTATGCTGTTTTAATGTTTAATGTCAACATTGGACGTTTCGGTCTAATAGACCATCTTCAGGACATATTCATAAAACATAATTAACATAGACCATATACAATTCAACATGAAAAAGAGGATGGACATAAAAGCAATACCAATCCAAACAGATAACTGAAATCTTTTATAAGATCAGCGTTCCATTTAAATATGATCATGTTGTCATCACATGGGCGATGTTGTGAAAACGTATTCCTAAATTCGTTTTTCATTCAAAATACTCAAATTTCGGAATTCATTTTCACAACATCGTCCACATGACGACGACAACACTAGATCATCGACAATAAATTTACATCCAGGTTCTTATAACATTCAATATTTCTTAGAAGATCTATTATAACAATGTGAGATATTTAAGAACAAAAGTGATGGAAACATGAACAAAAAGAAACTGAATAAAATTGGTTAAACTGTGTACCTAAAATATATAGTTAAAAAAAAAAAAATTAATTTAAGTTTAAAATTCTTGGCAACCCCTCTCCTTCAGGCACATGTGTAGACACATCAACATAAACATCACTTTAGTTTGATTATGTCCTAAAGGATGAAATGTGTCATATGCAAACCTTTTTCATGTTCTCATAGTTTTTTTCTTTAAACACAGATATATATGAATAAACATATATACATGGATACCTCTCTATGTTGGTGTGCATATTATGTGTGTCTGTGTGTGTGTATGCAATAGTGTCTGAATAAATCTAAAGCCCAAAGCAGTTATTAGGTGGATTTTTATCCAAACTTGCGGTATGATATACTAAATCTGGTGTTCAGGGTGAAGTATTGGCTTAAGTACTTTAACAAAGAAAAAGATTATGGTAAAAATAAATATTTGTAATATAAAATGAAGCCTTCTGTTATGATTTGGCCTTACAATAATTGATTCATTTATATTTTTGCTTTCCTGAATTTGCTAAAAATTGCAATTCCTTCAAGCTGGTAAAAATATTTACACTTATTTAAAGTTTGTAAAAAGTTTGAAGCCCATAAAAGCTAAGAAATATTACACCTTCTTAACCTTTATGCATTCATCATGCTCAAACCCACCTGTAAATATCGGCTCTCAAGGTCTCACTGTTTTGCATGACTTTCTGCATTATTTATGATGATGCCATCGTATATTATAGCAGAGTATACGTGGGGCAAGTTGCAGCTGGTTGAACATGAGCTGATATTTACAGGGTTGTTTGGGCTGGTTGAATGCTGAAGGTTTAAAAAATATTTGAACTTTTATAAAGGTTGAAAAAATTACATTTCCATAACATTTTGGTTCCCCACAACCTATCAGAGTGTCATGGTAGTATGTCTGCAAGGCCCACACAACCCTCAGGTGGGTCATTTTCAAATTTCTTATTTTTGAGGAATATTAGTAGTGGGATGCAATGATTGCTTATAAGATCATGGTACACCAAAACCACATTTTTTTCCCAAAAATTTTTAATATTTTTTTTATCTTTTATTTAATTTTACTTTTGGAATTTCTACTGTTGTTTTAGGGGTCATTTTTTATTTTTTTATTTTTACATACACCAATCCGTGTTTGTGTGGGTCAAATGAGACTCTGGGTTGTGAAATGGACTCAGGTACCAGATGACACACCGATGGGTTGTGGGTCATAAATATTACCTATGCTATTCTTGCCTCATATATGAAACAATATTAAAACAAAGTCATTTGTACCAAAACTAATTAAGACCCTGGAACAACAAGCAAAATATGGCTCGGGGGATAATGTGTCAAACATATGTCTTCCTTGTTTAATCTGATGTAACTTTCATTCCTTTTATTGTGACCATTTTGCCTAAAAGTTTTCAAGTTCCAACAAAGTCACTTTGCCAAAAATCTAAATGTTTGAAGTGGGTGAGGAGAAAAATCAAATATCAAAATAAATAAGTCATGAAAAACAGAACACACAGTTCCAGTCTAAATGGGACAATGCTTTCCTTAAAAAGGATAAAAAGAGCCTTGTTTACTGTGAAGTCCTTCATGGCCGAGCAGGAAAGCATGCCTGATAAACTTTTCATACCCAGTACACAGTGGAGACACCATTGGCAAAAATCACACCAGTCTTTTCATGTGTTTCTGGTAAGTGGCACAGGTCCCACATGTATACTACAACAATGAAGCTAAAATAAGAATATTGTAAAGTTTCAACTTTATTGCATTTGAAATTCCATGCTAAGACCATAGACGTTCACCCAGTTTTAAAAAGGCATTACTGGCCTTTTCGATTTGGAGGAAGATTTCATTATCAATAGTATTTGTTATATTTACAGTACTAATTAAATGCACAAAATGTTCCACAACCACTGATGTAAAATATAACTGCTT
>CAHIKZ030005606.1:532500-602500 GCA_903632075.3 Acanthosepion pharaonis
CAAGGACCAGTGTAAAATGTCCATGATGGAATTTTCTATCAATGTTGCAAACTGGGATGTGGTTGCCCAGAATCGAGTGAGGTGGAGAGCTGCTTTCTTTGCAGGAGCAAAGTGTTATAAAGAGCATAGAATCAAGCACACCATAGAGGCTAAATAAAGACACAAATGCGCCAAAGTATTCTACTGCTGCAGTTGTTTGTCAAAAACCATGCTCATTGTTGTTTTTGCCATAAGCAGTGCTGTGTTTTGAGATGACCAATTTTCCACTGCCGACCATCATCATTGGTAAAAAAGGCCATATATATATATATATATATATATATATATATAGTCTGACTTTTAGAGGTCTGGGCCTATTGACAGGAAAATGAAAATTCTCAGCTGAAAAAATATTAATAATTCCAAATTCTAAAATTTCCCCTTCGCTGCATGGAATCATTAAGGATTCACCGTCAGTTTGTATTGAAAATCTTTTCTCTTTTCTGACATCCAAGAAGATGTAGCACAATAAATCAGAGGGTTATCCAAGAGATGGCATGGGAAATACATATAAGCAAATTCCATTTGCAAATTTATGAAGCCTCCATCTTTTATGTTTGTGTAAAGGCAGGGGAACAGCTAGAGGTGTGGGAATGATTTTGAATCAGAGAGGAAATGAAACAGGAAAAAAATGGAAATGTGAAAAAAAAAAAAAAAAAAAAAAAAAAAGAAAAATTTCTTGGCAGCAGTGATCCAAGACTGTAAAGTATAAAACCTATTTATCAAATTTGGAAAGATATAGAAAAACATAAGAATACATCAATATCCTCTTGATTTGTATGCACAGATATTCATAGCATGTAAAAACATATTCATAATATGAAGCATATAGTAACTTGCTATGACTTACATAATATTGTCAGGAATAACACATGGTCTAATGATTGCTGACTACATGGTGAAACAGCCAGTCATGTTAATTTCTATGTCCACATTTTTTATATTCACAAATACACTATCCCCAGTACTGAGCACTCTTACCTCATAAATATAGCCGATATAAATAGAATAACACTCAACTCATGGAGTTCAATATGGCACTCTTATTGTTTTATTAACTCAAAAAGATGGAAAAAAAATCAGCTACTACTACCCCATCACCATGTAAAAATGAAAATTAATAGAAAAAATCATCATCATTATCATCTTCTGTGTGCAATTACCCATCAGGATGTGAGCAATCATGGCTCTCCACAACTATCCTTTGTAGGCCTAAGCAATGTTCAGAGAGTTGAGCTGTAATTCCAGTCAGGTTTGTTATATTCACTTATGTGCAAATACCCTTGATAAAAGTATGAATCCATCTCTTCTCCCCCAACTATGGGTTAATTAGTAGGACTTGCATCAGTAAATCATTATTATTGTGAAAAAATTCTTACAATCTAAAACAATATTTTCTGGCTTTAATTAACCTAAAGAAGGTTGATAAAATGTAAAATACAAATCAGTCTTAATAATGTTGGTTATTTGCTGTTTGCCTCTGTAACTCTCACCTTCAATATGTCCTGCGAGTATCAAATTTTCCTAACCATAAGCATCCTTTTTGTTTAAAAAAAAAAAAAAGAAAAAAAAAAGAGTGTCTTATAAAAAGATGGTAGATACAATTCTTCTTGAACTCAGAATATAATGCCAACTACAGATTAAAAACAAAAAGTTGTCCATGACAACGCCATGAACAAGATACATTTTGTCAATTTCATAACAACAGAGATAAACTCCAAAGAAAACTAAGACATAACAAAATTAATCTAATATCTTCATCTCTGTCAATAAAACTACAAACCAAGACAGGCAAAAAACTCCAAGAACACAAGAAGTTATTTATAAAAAGCATAACTAAAGAATACAGTAAAGAGCCAAAATGACTTAACACAAAATTAACCTTAGAGCCAAAGAAATCACACAAAAGACTCAGCCAAACTGATCGCAAACTACATCACAAAAACACAAGCATTTATCAAACTAAAAGACAACAAAGAAAATTTTGCTGTTAACATAATATGTATTTATTTTTATTTATTCTTCTAGTCATTGTGCAATGCACAATGAATGCAGACAGAGATCATAAAGTGCAACAACACACACATGAAAAAAAAACAAAAAACCCAAAAAACAGTCACAGTATCAAATGAAAAAAAGTAATACATTTAAAATATGTTGAAAATTCTCTGTGTGCAGCAATGTTTATTTTATGCAGAGCCCAAGGATAAACTGTGCTTCAAGTACTTTGTCCTATAACTAATAGAGCTAAAATGTCACTTTTAAGGGTAACCATTCAAACAAGTGGCACCCAAGATTCAAACTGTTTTTTATTGCTTTCTACTGAGAATGAAAAATGTCTTTCAAGGAGGGTAATTTGAAAACTAATAAACCCCAAAAAGTGAAAAATAAGTAAAATTATAGAAGAAATTAATTCTGAACTCAGAACAATGTTAGAAGTAAACCAGTGAAAATATACAAGATCAGTAATGGAGTAGTTTCACATCTGAACACCTACATAACATCACATTCACCCATCTTGATATTAAATATGGAATCTATATTAGATATGGCTATCTGTCCTATAAAGAAATCAAAGCTTCCCATTATAATGTCAAAGGTTTCTTCTTTCTTTATCCATGCATCTTCATTGTCAAATAATAGTGCTTTTAAGGAAAGTTTTACTTTGTTACAGTTGAAACACCTAAATGTAAATGTAAGCTCTATGCCAGAAGTTTCTTCTATTACATTTTTCGCTAGTGGAACTCTTTTAAGGTTTCTTGCTTTCCAGTCAACTTTGATTTTCAAAAATTTAAATGAAATGTTAATCATTACGTTCTTTCTTTTTGTTCTTTTATTATTCTCTCTTGCCTTAATAGTGATTTTTTAAAATTATATTCTATAACACTCAGTAATCCATTGCACCTTAGTGGCTTTATTGCTTTGCTTGTGGTGAAATGATTAAAAAGTTATCTGTTCTAATCTGACTTTTGTAAAGTTAAAGTATGGTAGAAGATAGCTACTTGCTGGAGTGATAGAATGAGATGACCATTTTCCTGCATCTTTAGTATTATTGTAATGGTAATATTAGCCATTTTCTTATAAGAAAACATTCTCTATTCATTGACCGAATAACTAGTGCTACTTTAAAAAGAAAAAAAAAATGATATTTTTTCCTTGGAAATAAAAAGGAATATTTTCTCAATATTCATGTATAAATAAATTAGTAAATTCTTGAAAAGAAATGGTTTGTCGGGATATTTTGCTTTAGGCATAAAGCCATTCTTATATCTGAAAACGAAATCCTCCTTATGAAATTGTCAATTTTAAAGAATGGCTTTAATCTGTCTTTTTACTCATGGCTAGACAACTTGGAAAATGCTAAAAGATGGAAGAAATAAATTGCTCTGAAATAAAAAATGTCTTTGTAATCTAAATATAAAGGAGCGTTCAGTATAAAAGTTGAAAATATGGATTATATCTGACAAAATTTGTTATTAAAAATTGACAATGCTAAGGCAAGAAGTGCACACAACCTCAGCAATACGGTGTTGGTAAATATAAAAAGTTTGAACATAGCAATCAACACTACATGGTGACTGGCAATTTCAAACCTTAACCAATCATCAGACTATATCCTATTCCTTTTTGCGTTGGCTCTATATATAGACAAGTGTGGGGCTTAAGGAAAGTGAAGGAAAAGGTAAACTGAACTGGTGTTTCCTATTCTTTTATTTATTTTTACAAAATCAAAAAAGTACAATGATTTAAATATCTGGGAAGTGTTTTAACAGAGGATAGAAAGTGTGACACTAAAATCTGAAGGTGCTCTGGTATAGCGAAAGATGACTTCCAAAAGCTAAGAAAAGAATTAAGAAATAGAAAACATAATCAGAAACAACAAAAAAAGTACAGAACTCGTATCTAATATCATTCCTCCTATATTGCAGTGAATGCTTGACAATCTCCTCAGAGATAAAGAAGAAACTTGAGGCAACAGAAATCTGGTTCTGCAGAAGGATTCTGAGAATAGACTGAACATGTGAGCAATTTCAAAGTTTTAGAGAAAGTGGAAATGAAAAGAACTCATAATTAACATCAGAAAGAGATAGTTGTAATTTTTCAGGCGCATAATGATGAAAGTGGGCTTGGAAAATTTGATATTCAAAGGACAAGTAAGAGGGATAGAGGAAAACAATTCATAACCTACTTAGTGAGAGAAAATGGCAGAGCAGGTTTCAGGATAGATAACAAAAAGACAAAATTATTCAAGAGCTACAAAGGACAGAAAATTGTGGAGAGCCATGACCACAAACATCCTGAAGGGACTGGGCATATAGTAGATAATAAAGTGTTATTGTAATGTGTGATATTCAGTTCCTGTCTTGAGGCATTAAATAAAACATATGCTTATTTTGCTGGGCTGTAACAGTGAATGCATTAAGAGATAGTGAACTTTTTTTTTTTGCACAATTCAATCACTACTTCAATATTTATTTTAATATATTCAGGTTTAACACAATGACCTGATAAGAAGAATTATCTTTGATATTAAAACCGTATTATGAGAAACTAAAAGTCAAGTTGGTATCTGGCTCAAGTAAACTCACTTTATAGAAGAAGAAAAGGCTGCCTTTAAATCTTTTCAGCTCTGGTGTTGGGGTACAACACCCATTTCCAATTTGCCTTAAGACAGCACAGAATAATAGGCTTGTGAAACTAACATAAGAATATCAGACCAATGATTTCCAGACCAGTGGGGGTCAATCTCCAGACCCTTGCTATGCAATTTGAAGAGCAGGTCAGCAGCACTTGACTAATGTGACAGTGAAGAGCAGGGAATCATTCTAACAGACTTGGGCTGGAGTGTTACAGTCAATGAAATGAATACAGCGCAAAGATCTTTGGAGAGAACTACCTACTATTATTGCACAATCTGACAGAGATAGCGAAAAGATGATGAACATATGGACAATAGCAATTCTGTGTCAGAGTGAAAAAATGTACTTCCTGGTTTGATGAAAATGGTAACATTAATATTAGCTATTTCCTTATAAGGAAACATTTGGCATTCATTGACTGAGCAGATTGTACTGCTGTTTGTTGAAATTCATAAAATCTTCCCCTTAAAACAATTTTTAAGGAAAGTAGGTTTTTCAAGTCCAATAGTTGTTATATTGTTCCTTCCATTATTGATTGAGGTTCCCTTCCTAACCTTCTGTTTGAATTAGTGTGGAATGTCAACAATTTCACATGTAAAGCTTCAAGTGACATCTATTTTAGCTATTGCTGCTGTTTAAAGTCTTGAAGGGCATGATTTCTTTTATTTGGTACAGTTGGTTTGTGATTCTGTTGTGCCAGTTCTCAAGTTTTGACAATGAGTGGTCTTCAACAAAGACTCAGAGGTCTCACTCAGTCAAAGCCATTTTTAACTATTGATCTTATAAAGTGGTTGTATACAGCTGACAGTTTAGATGTTTCTGAATGGGGTTGATCTGATGAGGCTATTTAAGAACAAGTTTTCAGGTTAATGTTTCATGTTTTTTTTAGCAATTTGCTGCATTGGGCAAAACTATCTCTAGCCCAGCCTATTTTGTGTTCATTTTCCTTATCTCCTATGTTAAATTTCTTATAACTGATCCAAACACTGATGTATTTGAAGTTTCTAAATCCACAACCTGAACGTTTATGATGGATTCAGTAGCCATCATGGTTTTCTTTCAGATTTCAGATCAGTTTCTATTTTGGAAGGTTTTCTTTTGAGTCCTAAATTCTTGGAACACTTGGTAGATGATGCTGATTTTCTGTTCAAGGTCATTCTTATTCTAACTATGAATATCTATGTCATCAGCATAGACTCCATCATCATCAATATACTTGGCCTTAGGAGTGAAATCAAGGTCTATTGGTAAGTGGGATTGAATAACAAAGTTTTATGCAAAAAGAAAAAAAGAATACATTTTTTAAACAATGGCACATAAAACAACTCATTTCTTCATATTTAATATTAGTATATTTATTGGGAGATATGATTGAGTAATGGATAGTGGCTCAGATTGAGGAATTGGAGAGCCAAGTTCAAATTCCAGTTGCATCCATTACATTCACATATGTGCTAATACCCTTGGGAAAGATATGAATTCTCTTCTTCTCCCCGCAGCTATGGGTAAATAGCAGGACACTAGTTCTATAGCATTGGATAGCAACTGGTCTACTGCAGAAATAAATGGCAACCTACTGTGAGAAAAAATCTGCCTCGTCAGTCACGTATCGAAAGATACATGATCACCTAAGCCTGTATCATGCATGACACATAACTGACAGATATTTATGGTGTAAGTACAGGTAAGCTACAATGCTAAGGTAAACATCAGCCTACCCTATATATAACTTTCAGATGCCTAGATGTCTAGGTAATGTAGTGAATATTTGTGCAGAAAATAAAATAGGTAAGCTGAGTTCAAATTCTACTCAAGTTAATGACATTTACTTTTGCACAATTGTTCTTGATAAAGGCACGACTCCATTTCTTCTTTCCCACCATAGGTTAAACAGAAGGGGTGATTGGACTGTTTATCCTTCATTGGTAACAAGTCTGGAGAAAAGAAAACTCTGAATTTGAGACCACGGTGAAGGCAACAGGGAAACAGCTCAATAGGGGAAAAACTGGTTTGTAACTTTCAACACTTCAAAAACCAAGCTAATATTTAATTACCACAGATTGGACCCAGAGTTATCTCCAGTCACATTGACCTCTCAACAAGGCTCTAAATGTCTACTTAGACTAAAGTTCAATCCAAACTCCAGATAGTCTACTGCTAAAGATGCTTAAAAAATTCTTAGTTCATTCTAAACTGCCTCAATCCTGCAGCAGTAATTTTTCTAAGAACTATGACTTCATGAAACATAAGCCACTTGGGTGTTTCCCTGAAAACTACAATTTCAAGGGTCAGTCATGATCTTTCCTTCTTGATCTCATAATCTTCACTTCCTACCAACTTCTATTCATATTACACAATTCCTTCAGTATTGCCACTTTTGTCTTCTACCTTGAATGGCTCCTTGTATTAGGTAAAATTTAATATCTAAAATAAAATCCATTTGTAAAATTACTTAAATATTCCATTGTTTTTTGATGGCATCGGTAAACTACTAGTCATATTAATTAGTATAATGAGTTGACTTTGCATTATAATATGCTTATTTTTATTAAGTATAAATCTAAAACTGCTTTTTTACTTTTTGATGATACTGAACAATACCTTGATGGTGATACTTATTCTAATGGAGTCAAGTTATCAGCAAGTTCAATGTCTGGAGTTACTTAAGACATTTCTCTCTGTTCAGGAAGTCAGAGGGATGTGTCTTTTGTGAGAGATTCATTGTGTCTTCTTAAAAATCTTCAGGTATATAGATATTGACACGAAAAAGTACTTGTGAACAAAAAAGAAAAACATTGTGAAAAACGGATGTAACATTGTCGTGTATTCCTACAGAAATAACAATTTGAAGGCAATGTTTAAAAAAAATATAGCTACCGTTTTTTTTTATTCCCTCTCGACCAAGTGACCTCTTATTTCAATACTGGGATGTAAAGCATTGCATGAAAGTAAAGGAAAATTATTCTATGTGGATGGGCTTGTATGACCATTGCAACAATGTTACATTCCTGCTGTGAGGTTTCAAGCTAGTTTCTGGATTGATGAATGCATCTCTCTTCCTGTTTATACAACCACCACTGTTTTCTCTAGGCTAATCAATATATATATATAAATATATATATATATATATATATGTATATAAATAAAAAGAAAGAACAGTAAGATATAAAATCCGGTGTTCTTATAGATATTTTATTTTTACAAAATAGTGCTCAATGTAAATTTACAGAGCATTAATATTATAAATTAATTGATTTAAAATATGGTTATTTTCGCTACACAGTTCCAACCATGTTTCAAAAATAGAAGCTAAAACCCTAATTTTATTTTTGCAAAATTCGCTTGAAGATGATATGGAACTAATGCTTTTAATTTATTTGCAAAAAATAAAATTAGGGTTTTAGCTTCTATTTTTGAAACATGGTTGGAACTGTGTAGCGAAAATAACCATATTTTAAATCAATTAATTTTATATATATATATATATATATATATATATATATATATATATATATATATACTAGCAGTAGAGCCTGGCGTAAGAGATAGATCAAGTATCGACCATCATAAAGACTGAAAATAAAATTGACAAAGATTATTGTTTAAGGTTGATGGACATGCATGTCTTAATTAGTTTTTGTTTTTTTTTTACGAATTGGTCAAACCCAAACTCAAAAACATTGTTTTCAATTGTTATGAGTTTACCGATTGAATAGAATTTTATTATAAACAATTGTTTTGTAAATGGAATTTTTAAAGCATTCTGAATGTAAAAATAAAGAAAAAAGTGTTCAAGACAATAAGAAACACTACCTGCCAAAAAAAAAGTGAAGTTTTGTTGAAATCGGTTGAAAAATGTAGGAAATCCGATCCCATATATAAACGAATACACACACGCACACACACAAACAACCTGGGTTTTACAATAAGTATAACTTGATATGAGTTGTCCCCGTTTCATTCTCGTGATGCCTCTTAATCGTGTTTTCAAATTGATTTTGTGCAAAAACTATTGTGTTTTTCTAATTTTTGGCGCTATCAGAACCACCGCAAGGTAATTTTACATAGTTCTGTGAAGTTTTGTTGAAATTGGTTGAAAAATGTAGGAAATCCGATCCAATATATAAATGTACAGACACACACACAGACACACAATCCCTATTGCAGATGCTAGTTCAGACACATTTGTGTTTGCTCAACAGCCACAGAGCCCACCTGGGGTTTATACTGCAACTATGCTGAGCAGACTTCAGTTACAGTTTCTGGGAGGGAGCGTGTTATCTAGAATGATCAACAATTTGAACAAGGCCAGCATGCTCAAGCCCTCGGCCATGATGACTTGTGGCTTTGTGCTAGCACAGCTATTGACAACCCTCAAGAGTTCTGTTTACTCAGTTTCACTCACAATGCTTGGATCAACCTGTGGTATGGTTTTTAGGCACTTTTCAAAGGTGCCACATGCTGGGATCAACCTCAATTCATTCCAGTAACATCAGCTAGTCTCCTTCCTGACAAATCGACCATGGTGAGATTCGAACCCGGGTCTCATGGTCAGAAAGCAAACATTCTAACCGCTTGGTCATGCACCCAAATATATATATTTCAATCTAAATGAGTTTCATCACAAGAAGGGGATCCTAGCATGAAACTCAGAGTTACCCTTTTGAACAGAGTCCCTAAATACAGTTTGGTTTATTATTATTGCTCTATTTTATTTTCTAGAGGCATTGTGCACTTAATGTTTTTGTGTAGTTAGTTGTTCATCTTGGCATCTTGACTTCAGTTACTTTCCCACCATTATAAAGTTGCCTCCCTGTGTCTTTTTTTTATAAATACTTTCATGATAATTGTTCAAATGTGCTCTTTGCAATGCTACCTATATTTTAAGTGGAGTACTAGATTGGCAACAAGGTCTCATCAATTTTCAGCTGAACTGGCTAGATGTAAGTGCAAGTTCTATGATAACAGTTTATTTTATTGCACTTCTCACTTGTGGAACTCTCTTCCAGCTCCATGCTTTCCAGCCAACTTTGATCTTCAAAAATTTAAATGCAGTGACAGTCATTAACTACTGTTTTCCTGAGTACTCTTGTTTTTATTGATCTTGCTCCTTAATAATGTTTCTGTTTTCTAATTCTTTCACACCCAGAAAGTTGGTCTGCGGTTGATGATTCATTGTAGAATTTCCTTGACTCACTTCTAGCAGTTGACTACTACTTCTATGCACCACTGGCTAATCTTATATGTGTTGTTCTTGTCCTAAGTATTATCGTTCATTTCCAACCTCCAGTTGATTATTCTGTTCAGTAACCTTCCCTAGGTTATAACAATTATCAATTATCTAATCCACTTTGTTCTTTAATTCTCAACCTACTCATGTACAAATGTATTTAAATGTTGCACTTATGACATTAATAATGATTTTGTATCAGTGCTGTCAGTTTTTTATATGGTTTATATCAAACTTCCTTTGCCAAAAATTCATGGACTTTCTCCTTCAATCTCCCAATTCAGACTGACGAAGCAAGCAAATTCAAGAAGAACGAGAAATGTGTGTGTGTGGAGGGGTAACCTCTTAACCTAAACAAAATCAGAGAAATTCCAAACAGTCAATAAATGTACAAATTCATGGACACAGCGGTAAAAAACTGAGCAGAGCATGAAAATCTATGACATTTTCAGAGATCTCAATTACACTGAGAATGTCCAGCATACATTCATTATTGCATGTACGAAAAGAATGGAATACATTTTCTCTTACATTTATTTCACTCTTATTTGATGAAATTTCCCTTTCATTATATAAGGATCTGTTTATTAGGCATCAGTCTTACCCACAATTTTACTCCCAGACTGGAATCTAAAGAAAAGCACTATCTTTCACCAAACACAAAATGGTAAAAATATCTATACATACAAAATTTTACATTGTAAATCAATGTTTCTACAAGAAATCTGGTTTGAACTGATATATTTATGTGACAGAAGAATAGATAGAAACTGTATCATATTTTTATTGTATGTTGGCACTGAGATCTGAAGACATATCAGGATGGCCAAAGATGTATTCCAAAAGTTAAATAGAGTATTAAGAGACCAAAAAATTTTGTTAGAAACTGCAGTGAATGCTGGACCATCAGCAGACAGATGAAGAGCCTTGAAGTAATATTGGTTGACTTTATTTCACTTTTTTTATCACAATGTTATGGTTTTAGAAACAAAGAATACAGTACTGAACTGTTATGTGATATCAGTTCTTCTATGTGGCAGTAAATACTGCAAAATCACCTCACACATGAAGAAGAGACTTGAAGTAACAGAAATGTGGTTCTACAGAAAGATAATGAGGATGTCATGGACTGAACATTTGAGCAATGATGAAGTTTTACAGAAAATGCAAACAATAATAAAAAGATTTGTGAAAGAACTTCAGATCAATCATATCATTGATTGATAGTTTTTTTAATGGCTTATCAACATTTTTAAGATTATTTAAGACTAAAACATATTTTTGTATTATAATAATTTTGAGGAGATATTAATAAATTTTTATACAAGACTTACTATTTAACTCATAGCTGAGAGGAGAAGAAGTGGATTTATACCTTTTCTGAGTGTATTTGTACATAATATAACAAACCTGACTGGAATTCAAACACAGCCCTTCAATTTCTCATTCCAAACTATTCTCCATTACACCATTTGCACATCCAAGCTTACAGCACCTGGTTTTCTTTGGTTGGTCACCCATCTAGGTTTAATATTGCTTAACTTTGATGATTCAATGAGAACTGGTGTTTGAACATATGGCTTTAAACCAGATATATTAGTAAAAATATGATATAAAGCAACAAGGAGATTGTGGTTTGGGGTTTTATTATTTTTATAAATACAATGTATAGATTTTGATTAGTAACTTTTAGAAAGCCTGCTGTTGACATGCTGGGAACAAAAGTAAAAAATGAAAAATATATTTTATATCCAGTCCTGTTATTCACTGCAAAATTTTATATTACATAAATCTTTTTTTTTCTTTCAATCACAACTTGATAGATTTCTATTATGAAGACATTCTTTCATAAAAAACACAAATAAGCAAGTTCTTTTACAGCTGGATCTAAAAGAAGTGTCTTGGGAGAATGCAATTTGTTGACATACTGATCTGATGATAAGTAAACAGGTTGACCCAAGATGGCATCATCTAAGCAATAAAGATGCCACAGATACGGAAAATTTTAACAGCCATTATTCTGTTAATTTCTTTACCCCTTCTCAGAATTGATTTGAGTAAAAATTTAAACACTTCACCCATTTTAATTATGTTACTTTTGACAAAATATCTGCTGTGACCATCATCTTACAAATTTTCCACCATATTTTCTACGATATTTTAAGCTGATTTGTGGGGATAAAATAAAAGTACAAAATTAAATAAAAATACAAAATAAAATAAACATAAAAATCTCCCAGGAGTCCTCTGACAGGAAAGGCAATTTACGCATGTGCAAAAAGAGAGATTTCCTGGCACCAAAAATAAACCTCTTTCTCTGTTGGACCTTTGACTGGTGAACACGTGCCAACTGTTCAGGAAGGAAATTCCCCAACAAGAGGTCATTGGAATCCAAAAGAAGGAAATAAAATCAGTGTCCTAAACTGTCCCTCTAGTGTCTCCGTATCCTGCTTTTCTTTGTCTATTTATTTCAGTGACAAAGGCAATTCAACAAGTTTTGGATGTTTAGGTAAAAGAATCAACCTAGCACTAATAGCCATAACATCCATAGATTCTTGATAAAACCAACAAAGATACTTATATGCATTTGAAGGAATAATGAAAAATTATTAAGTGATGAGTGAATGAGAAATATGAATAATCTTTGTTTTATACTGGATTTTTATAATTTCTTTTCATGCCTTATATACTTGTGTATAAGCTGAATTCATGTATAGTGAGATCCCTGAACTTTTGCATGAATTTTAACACCTCCAGGAAAAAATTACCTGTGTATAGTATGACCCTCTACCTTTTGAGTAACAAACTGATCATAAAAACTGACACTATACTTGAGTATATATGTTATTGCTATAGATCATGAGCATTAAAAAGAAGACAACACTGTTTTAATTAAATTTTTTAAAATAGGGGGTTCAGTTTGCTATATAAATTCATTTTAAACTGATTCTTCTAAGTAGCCAAAAACAAGTATGCTCATATAAAGTGATTTCTTAAAAATAAATATTATTTCTAAATAATCTCTAGTGTTATTAATAGTAGTATCTGAAAAGAGGATAATGAGGAAAGGGATCTCAGAGAACTTAATACTCACAAAACACACTGAAGACAAGAGAAGCAGGGTAGAAATGGTGACTAATGTGCCTCATAAATTTGTGTGTATGGAAGTAGTAAAGAGTTAAACATTGATTAGAATAATAACGGACAGGAGAGATTTGTTTTTCATGGCTTACCAACCTTTTGCATGTTATTTGGAACCAGATTATTTGATTGTAAGAATTTTGGGGGGGTAGATAATAATGATTTTACTGATACAAGTACTACTAATTAACCTATAGCTGGGGGGAGAGAAGTGATGGATTAATAAATTCATGAATCCAGCTGAATTCTTGCTCTCCAATCCAATCCATTTTCCATTACACCACTTTGGCATTTCCAAGTGGTACCCATCTAAGTACTGATCAGGCTTGACATTGCTTAACTTTGATGGTTGTACGAGAACTGGTGTTTCAATATATCTATCAGCCACAGGGGTGAGAAAGATGTAGACAGCCATAAAAAAAACTGATTGGTCTAAAGAACAAACCATTTTACCAGCATCTTTAGTGATAGTCTGTATATAAGAGTTCCAGTTGAGGTTTAGGCTGAACTTGATTCTCAATAGACACTCAAAGAAAGGCACCTCCTTGAGAATACAAACTTGATTTATTCCTATTGTGATGATAGCTACCATAATTCCCCATGTATAATATACCTTGATCTATAACTTGCACCCCTAAAATTATGCTGAAAGTGTGTGAAAATGCTTCTATTCATGCTGTAAGCGATCTGGGATTGCAAAGGAAATGTTTGTCGAAGATTATTTCCACGTCACCGAGAATAAATCACTAAGTTCAGACTCGAACATCGGGGACAGAAAGAAAATGCCGAAAACTTAATTCGCAAGTACTATTTCACAAATCACAATGTGCGCAACCAGTCAGAAAAATAACTCACTCTCCAACAGATGTGGCAGCCAAAATAGTCAACTTTTTTCCCGCCAATTCGAGAACACCAACTGCTTTTATTGGCCGAGCATTTTTTCCATTTGTCAACAGCTGGGAGAGGATGTTCAGTATTTCGCATATCAAAATACTTTTATAGTGACTCCTACAATGGACTTGTTTTTTAATTCAAATATTCCATTTTCAGCATGTCATGTGGAATACGTGCCCTTTTGTTTGGTAAGTAATTTTCTTTTTCACCACATTTTCCATTGTAGAATACACGCGACGCGCTGTCGCTTTGTTTGATGAGGTAAGTTGCTGTTTTCTTTGCTATACATGCATAATACACACAACTTGTTTAGTAATCATACTCTATAAATTGTACCTCCCCAATTTCATTATGGCCAGTGTTTCCTATTCTTATTCAAGCTGTAATTGAAGATATTTATCAAAATTTCCAATCATCACGATTCTAAAAGGAAATGGAAATACCTATATTGTGCATAATGCACAGACTCATTAACCTGTTTTTGTTTGATAAAATGTGCAATCTACCAGAACTGTATGCAGTTTTTCACAAAAAATGGTTTTAAACATACAATAATAATATTCTAATTTAGTTTTATAATAATTCTTATTTTATTTTACATTTGTAAGTATTGTTAGGTACAAATTATTATATTTGACATCCTTCTGGGGTTGCAATCGCTGAATGTTAGTTAGTGTCAAATTTTCATATGTTTGTGGTGAGTAGTCATTTCATAACTAAAATTGACAATTTTTTTAAAGATATTTTTGTAGCTGTGTATAATATGCAACCCTAATTTTGCTTATTATTTTTCAGGAAAAAATGCGTATTATACATGGGGAATTACAGTAAATATGGACTGATTATTTAGTTATCATTACAACAGGAAACAAATCAAGGAATATTTGTAAATCATTTCAAGGAGTTTTCTTTATTATCACTGAATTCAAAATCAAGTGATATTGAATACTGCCTTGTTTGCTAGCATTCGCTTAACATTTTTGTATTATGTCTTTTGATATTGTATATTAATTTATTTATTATTCTGTAGTCTAACCTGATGAAATATTTCAAGGAAAGGGATGCATCATGTGCACTGCTGGGGGTAGTATAGCTGGCCACTTGTAGTCAAGGATACCTGTTTACTAGGGTATTGCAGGCACTTGCTCAGGTGCATTTGTGTTTATTCAACACCCACAGAGCCCACATGTGGTTTATACAGCAACTATGCTGAGCAGACCTTAATTACAGTTTCCGGAAAGAGCATGCTATCTAGCATGATCAACTATTTGAACAAGGCTAGCATGCTCAAGCCATCAATCGACAGCTCCAAAGGGTTCCATCTACACAATTTCACTCACAAGGCTTGGGTCAACCCGTATTATGGTTTTCATGCACTTTTAAAAGGTGGTGCATGCTGGTATTGACACCTCCTGTTCCATAACATCAGGAAGCCTCTTTCCTGACAAATTGACTATGGTGAGATTTGAACACGAGTCTCATGGTCAAGAATATGAACATTCTAACCACACAGTCATATAAATAGCAGTTTTTCTCTTGAGTCACTGGAAACTGCATTATGGTGGGCAACTGACGATTTTCTCAAAGATCAAATGGTCAGTTAAATATCTAGGTGGTCTTCATATAATAAAATATTTATAAAGAAAAAACAAAAACTTTATCAAATTCTGCCTCACATTATTGCAAGAAATTACATTGCCCATTTTGACTGCCCTCAAAAAATAAAGTAAAAAAGGAGAAAAAAATGTAAAAAAGTAATAATGAATGACCTTCAGTGTGTATAAATTAACCCACTATATCTGTTTTTATTTCACCATATTTGTTCATAGTCAATGAAGAATGGCAAGAATTGATTCATTTTCTATGCCTTATCAACACTTTTTAGGTTATTTAAAGCCGGAAAATATTTTTAGATTGTAAATTTTTTTTGAGGTAATAATGGTTTAGTGATACAAGTCTTACTAATTAACCCATAGCTGTGGGGAGAAGAGGTAGATTCATACCTTTCTGAAAGGCATTTTCAAGTAAGTGAATGTAACAAATCCAACAGGAATTGGAACTTAACTCTGTGATTAACAATTGCAAACCATTACTCATTACACCACCCACAAATACAAGCTTGCAACACCTGATATTCCCAAATGGCCACACATTTAGGTACTGACCTGGCTCAACATTGCTTAACTTTGGTAATTTTAATGGGCAAGTCTGTCAACATGATGTGGCCATAAGCCCCTCTTACCAATATTATTATGAATTGATACTGAATGAAACATCATTAAGTGTGTGTGTATATAAGTTGCATACATCAGAGTCAAGAATCAAGTTAGTTTTCATCTACTGACTTCCCCCTTACCCTTTGTTGAATACTTGAAACTTTAATGTCAAGTGCCACATTGGCTTTCTGATGGAGACTTGTCTGGTCATCTGAAGTGTACACAGACTGTCCCAAATCATTGTTTGCTGTATCCATTTATAGGAATTCATTGCAATGAAAATGTGAGAACTCATAATGGATAAAGATGCCTAAATAGCTGAAACTGTCTAGACCACTTCCTCTCCATTTTAAACTCATGAATATTATTTGATTTACAATCATTTATACCTCATTTTCACAGAATATAGTTTGAAACACTATTCAAGGCTAGATCTATATCCTGAAATATAAGGATCTGTCTACACATTTGTTGTTAAAAATTACTATATATATATATATATATATATATATATATGTATATATATATATATATATATATATATATATATATATATATATATATATATATATATATATATATATATATATATATATATATATATATATATATATATATATATATATATATATATATATATATATATATATATATATATATATATATATATATATATATGTATGTATGTATGTAAAAAGTATAATATATAATATATATATATATATAATATATATATATATATATATATATATATTTATATTTTACAAAATAGTATATGTATATATATAATATATATATATGATGTATTATATATATATATATTATATTATTTAAAATATATAATTCGTGTTCTTTATAGATATTTTTATTTTTACAAAATAGTGTTTCGAAAATGGAAGCTAAAATTAATTGATTTTCAGCTTCCATTTTTGAAAAATGGAAGCTAAAACAACAAAGCTTCCATTTTTGAAACATATTTTAAATCAATAAAAAATTTAAATCAATTAATTTATATATATATATATATATATATATATATATATATATATATATGTGTGTGTGTGTGTGTGTGTGTGTGTGAGTGAGCATTGGAGTCAACACTCAGAGGTCACAGGCTGCTTCATGCTAGATACAATCATCAAGCTACTGACCATTATGTCTAGCATAGACTGACAGTTGTGTCTAGCATGAAACAGCTTGTCACCTCTGAGTGTTGATTTCAATGCTCACTTTTATATTTACATATGCTCTATCTCTGATATTGAGCACTTTATCCCATAAATATAGTACACCTTAGAACTATATTTCTTCCTGTATATATATATATATATATATATATATATATATTGTACTAATAATTGTTAAAAAATTATTAGCACAATATATATATACATATATAGATTGAAAGAAGAGGAGAGAAGAAAAGTGGGGAGAGAGAGAAAAAATAAAAATAAAGAGAAAACAAAAGCTAAGAAAATGTTATGAAAAGAGAGAGAAGTCAGAAAAAGAAATAAAAAATCGAGAAACAGAAATATCAATAAAAAATACATATGGCAAGATAAAATAGAGATGATGAAGGTGATATACAGTAATAGAAAAAATAAAGCAATAAGAACTGAATGAAAGAAAACTTAAAAAAAGACAGAGAAAAGTAGAAAAGAGACAAAGCAGAAGAAAGAAGGAAAGAGAGAGAGAAAGAAAAAAGTGAGGTAGAGGTTATTGAAGGAGTAATGGGTTGAGTAAATAACAAAAGAAAGAAGAGACCAAGTAAAGAAAGAACAAATGAATGCTAGAGAGAATGGGAAGAATGAAGAAGAGAGATTGAGAAAGGCAACACTTTTGCTCTTTACAATTGATAAGAAAACAGCAGGATATTGACTTAAAGAATTCAAAAGAATTTCTGACACTCAATGGAAATGTTTGGTCAATTGGTGTTGTAGGATGCTGGCCAATTCCATAGAGCATCAAGTAGGTCTGACACTCATTGGTGTGGCTCAAGTTATAAAAGTGTTCCAAAGAATTCAATGGTGAGATGAGATTCTAAATTTAAAACTATCATATTTGATGACCCTACCTTTCTTACCAAAACAGCTATAAAACTACAAAGTTGAAGAATTTGGTAGGTCAGTGTTCATGCAAATGCTATAGACAACCAGCACTTGCAACTTATCTCACTGCACAAAGCTGCAAAATTAAATGTAAATAGAAGTATAATCTTATGTACCATGTAATATGGTAGTCAAGATGAAGAAAGTACTTTATACTTTTATAAATTTATGTATGCAATCATCTTTTAAAGAAAGTCTTGATATAAAACAGTATAAATCTTGGAGAAAATAACAATGAGAAAGGGACAGCTAAATATTTAGGAAAACAAGAAGATGAAAGAAGACTTGGAGAAAGTCTTGATAACAATGAGAAACCATGGGAAACAAGAAGATGAAAGAAGTCTTGATAACAATGATAACAATGAGAAAGGGATAGCTAAATATTTTGGGAAACAAGAAGATGAAAGAAGACTTGAGAAAGTCTTGATAACAATGAGAAAGGGAAATATTTTGGGAAATATTTTGAAAGGAAAGAAAGGGAAGATGAAAGAAAAAGAAGACTTGAGAAAGTCTTGATAACAATGAGAAAGGGACAGCTAAATATTTAGGGAAACAAGAAGATGAAAGAAGACTTGGAGAAAGTCTTGATAACAATGAGAAAGGGATAGCTAAATATTTTGGGAAACAAGAAGATGAAAAAAGAAGAAAGTCTTGATAACAATGAGAAAGGATAGATTTTGGGAAACAAAAGATGAAAGAAGACTTGGAGAAAGTCTTGATAACAATGAGAAAGGGATAGCTAAATATTTTGGGAAACAAGAAGATGAAAGAAGACTTGGAGAAAGTCTTGATAACAATGAGAAAGGGATAGCTAAATATTTTGGGAAACAAGAAGATGAAAGAAGACTTGGAGAAAGTCTTGATAACAGAGGGAAACAAAGATGAAAAAGACTTCTTGATAACAATGAGAAAGGGATAGCTAAATATTTTTGGGAAACAAGAAGATGAAAGAAGATTTTGGAGAAAGTCTTGATAACAATGAGAAAGGGATAGCTAAATATTTTGGGAAACAAGAAGATGAAAGAAGACTTGGAGAAAGTCTTGATAACAATGAGAAAGGGATAGCTAAATATTTTGGGAAACAAGAAGATGAAAGAAGACTTGGAGAAAGTCTTGATAACAATGAGAAAGGGATAGCTAAAAAGATGAAAAGAAGACTTGGGAAATAGAAAGGGATAAATATTTTGGGAAACAAGAAGATGAAAGAAGACTTGGAGAAAATTTAGAAAGGGATAGCATAGGGAAACAAGAAGATGAAAGAAGACTTGGAGAATTTAGCACCCATAACATAAAAGAAGATGAAGAAAGTAGTCAGTAACCTATATGACAAGTTTTTGAAACTGGATGGAGGAACAAATACCAAAAAGAAAGTATATAAATGAAAACAAAAAAAAAATATATAAGAAACTTTGGAGAACCATGATGACCAACATACTGAAGGGAGATTACCCATAAATAAAGTAGTAACTAACTTGGTAAATTTGAATAAATGTAAAAATGAACAAGTCTTATAAAGACAACATAGGGGGTCCTAAAAGGTAAAGTATTACTGAAAGTATCAAAAGCTGTGGAGAACCATGATTGCCTACATCCTGAAGAAACATTGCCTATTGAAAAAAGGTGTTGATAAGCTTGTGTAAATACATGGAAGAACAAGTGTCACAAAGAGAAAGTGGGGATCATAAAAGATAAAATCTAGGTGAGAATAACAAAAGACAGCAAGCTGTGGAATGTTATGATCAATGACATTCTGATGGAATAAAACATACAGAAAGAGATCAAAGAGTTTAGTTTCAGATTTAGCCCAATGAAAAAGATTTCAAATAAATAATATACACTTCATTATTTCTATTTCTTTTGCTGTCCCTTTCAGTTTCATAAACTACATCACTTAGAAAAAGAAACTGATTATCTCCTCTTTTATGACACTTTCCTTTCATAGGACCTTCCATTTTCATGTGGCGGGTGAATCTTTTTTCAGAAGATATTACTTTGCAAATAACATATTTATGGCATCATTACATTTTACAACCCCTCCTCAGCAAATAAATAAAAAGTAATGATAATATTTTCTGTTCCCTTCAAAGGAAACATTTGGCATTCATTGACTGAGCAGCCAGTACCATTGTTGGTTGAAATTTATAAAATCTTTCTATTAAAACAATTTTTCAGGAAAATAGATTTCTTAAGTTCAGTAGCTGTTATTGCTTTTTCCATCATTCATGGAGCTTTCCTTCCTAACCTTTTGTTTGAAGTCATGTGGGTGCCAACATGTTTCTTATCTCCTACATGTGCTACCTAATTGCTGCTGCTGTTGGTAGTCCTCAAGTGATGTTGTTTTTATTATTTGGTACAGTTTTTTGGTTTGTGATTCAGTAGCACCAGTCTACAAAGTTTGAAGAAAGATGGTCTTTAATGAGACATACAAGTTTCATTCACTCAAAGCCATTTTTAACCATTGATCTGAGTTGTATAAAGCAGAGAATTTACACATTTCTGAACAGGTTTTGCACCATGCATGACATCCATATGAAAGTTTTGATCTGATGAATCTATTTAAGAAAATGCCTCAAGTTTTAGGTTAAAGTTTTGCTTTTGTAAATGAAAGCCAATTCCATCATCTTTAGATCCAAGATGATGGAAGCTCCTTTCACAATATTCTGCAAACATCTTTTATCTGTTGTGTTCTTTCAGGACGTGGCCCTTCACATCTTCCTGTTCCCTGCAGCTCTTAATAAGTCTTATCTTTTTGTTATTTCTCCCAGACCCTGTTCTGCCATCCATTTACTCTAGCTCATCAAGTGTGTTACACACTGCTTTCTTTGGTCCCTTTTTCCTTTCAGTCTTTCCTTAGATTATCAGATTTTTGGAAATTTCAGCTATCTCCTCCTGGTGTTAAGTATAAGTGTCCTTTTTGTTTCCATTTTCTCTAAAACTTTGTCATTGCTCACATGTTCGGTCCATGGTATCCTCATCATCTTTCTATAGAACTACATTTCTGTTGGTTTAAGTCTCTTCTTCATCTTTGAAGAGATTGTCCAGCATTCACTGTCATATAGAAGGACTGATATGTAACAGTTCAGCATTCTTTTCTAGGCTTCTAACGAAATTTTTCTGTCTGTTAATACTCTGCTTAGCTTTTGGAATGCATCTTTGTCTCTTCAGATCTCAGTGACATACTTTCCATCATCTGTTAGAACACTTCCCACATATACAAATTTTTGTACTTGTTTCACTTCAGTATCCCTGATTTGTAATTTTGGGCTGATAACCTTGCAATTTATCTTCTTATCTCAGAATTTCAGCAAGTCCACATGCCATGAGTGCCTATTGGGATAAATTACCCAAGATACAGGGGACATTAAAAAATGCATAAACTACCTAAATATCAAGAAATGATTTAGAGATGCAGTTTTACAGACTAAAACATATCCAGGCACTGAGTGTAGGAGTGACAAGTCAGATGCAGATGCAAACTTAGGTACAGTCAAAAGTAAAGCCTGAATTGCAATATGGCACACTCCATTTGCAAATCAACATATGCAGTTGCATTTATGAATAAACATGAAACTTCAGAAGAGTTCATGAATTCAAAATGGACACATTAAGAGAGACATTAGTGAAAACAATGAAAGAAATCATACCAAAAGAAATAATGACAAGAAAAGAAATAGATGATTGGTGAAATTCTTGATCTAATGAAACAAAGACTGCAGGTAATGATAAGAATTGGTGTTAAATATTTTAGTTTAAACACAATAATAAAAAAGAAATTTTAGCAAAAGACTAGCAGCATGGCCCGGCATTGCCCATGCTTGATTCAAAAATCGTACGACTCATACAGCAATCGCTATCACTTGACTTAAATATTTTTGCCCTTCCTTGCCTTTAAAGGAGTGCCATTTGCCATGCTGATGTTGCTACATGCCTTACTTCTTGCCGAACTGGAAAAACCGAATGAAAAAAGAATGTTAACAACAAATACTTTTTCACACCCAACACAGTTCTGCGGAATCAGAATCAATGTTGAGTTTAAGCAAGCAAATGAGCCAATTGGAGTAAAGTGCCATGCAGATTTAAATTTTTCCCACTTGTGATGAATGCAGCTATTGATTTTTTTTGCATGCTAGTTAACATTCGTGTCAGTCAGCTGTTGGCTCTCACACTGGCCAATATAATCTTCCTGCCTATTCGTGGCAGCCAGCTATAGGCTCTCACTCTGGCCAGTACAAAATGGCCTCAAACTACGTGAAAACTGCCATAGAAACATGAAAAAATTGATTATTTCCACTATCGATGGAAGTTGGGAAATGCAAAGTAGGTCTTGGCCTTGCTACTAACTTGGAGCATATGCATGTAAATTTTGGTGAAAATCTGTTGAAAATTGTGGCCGTGCATTCGTTACACACACACACATCCTGCCTTTTATAGATAGAGATAGATATTCAAATGAGAATTGTGCAGAGATAAAATAACAAAGAATCCTGCAGAACAAAGTGGTAGCAGGCATGAATAAATAGATAAAAGAAATAGCAAAGCAGAAAAACATACTATTTGAAAGTATGAATAAAATCTAAAGAAAGACCAGTCATGACAGAAAAAAGAAAAGGTTGTGACAAATCTGTATTTTTCCAACAGAAATGAAATTGTCATTTATTTTCATGCAAAATGAGGTTCTGGAGACATTGACATTTAAATTATCAAATTTCGATTTTTCTTCGAAAATGGTTGCTACATATTCTGTCACTTGCAGACGATATTGCTTAGAAAAATTGAAGGATAAAATCATTGAAAAATGTTAGTGTTTTTCTCCTCTTGAATTGTTAAGAAAAAAATTGAAAAAAATATATATTTAACCAAAGTTAGAAGTAATTCTTAATTTTTATGGCCAATTTGAAGAAGATTGTTTTTCTATAAATTTTGTTAACAAAACTGAGTTATCCAGTCTTCAGTGAAAATTTTGTATATTTCACAGCTTTAATGATTACTGATTTTTGACATTGTTGAACTCTTCCTCATGTCTATTCAAATCTTATATTTTACTAGCAGCATGGCCTGGTGTTGCCCGTGCTTCATTCCAAAATTGTATGACTCATACAGCAATCGCTATCGCTTGACTTAAAATATTTTTGCCCTTCCTTGCCTTTAAAGGAATGCCCTCTGCCGTGCTGATGTTGCTACATGCCTTACTTCTTGCCTATATCACACTGTGAATTTTTTCTAAGCTTTATACTAAACATTAAATCTGTTACGAAAAAAGAACTAAACAAAATGAACACAAAACAATCAGCTTTAAAAAAGGACTTGTAACTGGAAAAACCAAATGAAAAAAGAATGTTAACAACAAATACTTTTTCACACTCAACCCAGTTCTGCAGAATCAGAATCAATGTTGACTTAAAGCAAGCGAATGAGTCAATTGGAGTAAAGTGCCATGCAGATTTAAATTTTTCCCACTTGTGACGAATGCAGCTATCAATTTTTTTTGCATGCTAGCATACTAGTTAACATTCATGTCAGTCAGTTATTGGCTCTCACACTGGCCAATAGAATCTTCCTGCCTATTCGTGGCAGCCAGCTATAGGCTCTCACTCTGGCCAGTACAAAATGGCTGCAAACTACATAAAAACTGCCGTAGAAGCATGAAAAAATTGATTATTTTCATTGTCGATGGGAGTTGGGAAATGCAAAGTCAGTCTTGGCCTTCCTGATAACTTGGAGCATGTGAATGTAAATTTTTGTGCAAATCTGTTGAAAATTGCGGCCGTGCATTCTTACACACACACACACACACACACATCCTGCCTTTTATAGATAGAGATTCACTTTCAATGTTTAAAATAAATACAGGATTTATATTGTCTTCAACTGAGTTTATGGTTGTTATTGCTGATACACATATAAGTGATCCACATAAACATAATCTGGTGTATTAAAAATTTACATTCATGAAAGAAGGAGACTTTACCAACACACACAGATACAAATGAAAAACTATTTGACATTTGTATCAACAAATAAACTGATGGTATTTGCATGTCTCATTTTGATATGGACAGAGTATGTAAATAATGGAGAAGTTTTAAGAACAAAAACTAAGAAGAAACTGTTGCTTGAAGAGACAGCTGGAATTTTTTGGATTCATAATAAAGAAAAAACGGTTGGCACACATAGGACATATGGAAGGCCAGAAAAGCAAAGGGAAACAGTATGTAAAACCACTTGATATGTCCAAGTATTTAGATGACAGAACAAAGACCCTAAAGACAAAGAGAAGTGGTAAAGAGCAAATAATTACTCTGAACAACAAAAAAAAAACAGGAAGTCGTGGAGAGCCATGATCACCCATGTCCTGATAAGGCAAGGCATATGAAAGATTTGAGTAAACTTGGAAACACTAAAATGGCAACATATTTTGGAATGTGTTGTCTTTCTTTATGTGCTGTGTCCACTCAAGATGTAGGTGATCATGGCTATCCACAACTTCCTGTTCTTTGTAACTGTTAATAGATTTTGGGCTATTATTTTTCCTAAACCCTCATTTACTCAAGTTTTGTTATGCATTGTTTTCCTCTGTCCCTCTCTCTAATCCCTCTTTCCTCATTATGTGCCCTTAGAAATTTCAACAAAATTTGCCATTGCTTACATGTCCATTGTATCTTCAACATCCTTCAATCAGAATCTTCTATCTTTTTGTTTTCACAGATTCTTCCACTTTCAGTAACCCCCTTCAGTCTTAGTGGCCCTATCCCCTTGCTTGGGGTGAAATTATTTTTTTAATTAATCAAGTTCACCCCAAGCAAGGCAGTAAATCCCCTAAGACTCAAGGGATTACTTGGTGTGGAAGAGTTAGAAACAGAAACATTACTAATGAGCAAGAACAAAAAGAGTCATCAGGAGGATAGCAGATAGTGATTGACATTGCATTTAAATTTTTAAAGATTAAAGTTGGCTGGAAAGCATCGAGCCAGAAAGGAGTTCAACAAATGAGAAGTGTGAGAATGTTAGGTTATTCTTGTCAGGTTACCACCCTTGTTGGGTTACCTCCTCCTAATTCCTTAATTCCTGAAATTGCTACTAGGGGACGCTTTTCAAATTCTATATAAACTCGGCAATACCTTACCTCTTTCGCTTTCTTCTCACTTTTGAGCTGATATGACAATATGTAAATCTCTTATGAAGATTTCATTATACCCTGGGGGTGGGGGCGCTATGTGTTTCCTTTGGGAAACACACATGTATGTATGAACATTCACTACACATACTTTGACCACAAACTTTCTATGTTCAATCATACACACACACAATCATCTTTGTCAGTTGTAACCCTTATTATATGTTTTTATATATATATATATATATATATATATATATATATATATATATATATATATACCTGTCTTTGTTGTTTTATTCACATTTCCGTTTTACATTTCTATTGGTGGGCTATCAAAAGACCACACATGTTCATCTCACAATGCATAAAACTGGCTCGTTGCAAGATAATAATCTGTTAGCATAGAATCTAACCAATTTAAATATAAATTTGTGAGACCTTATCGCCAGTCTAGCACAGCACTTAAAGTCCAGGTACCATAGTGAAGAGCTCATTCAAAAAATTACCATGAAAGCATTTATAGAAAAAGCACAGGGAAGCAACCTCACTGCAGTGGAAAAGTGACTCAAGCCGAGCTGCCAGACTAGGACCAATAATATTGCCGATTATTCTTTGTATTTTATCAAGGATTTCTAGATAAATAGAAGGAATAATGAATCATATGTGGCAACAATATCATAAGCATGGGTGAATGGTAGACATAGATATGTATGATAGATTCTGGAGAGAAAAATTGTTTCACATGACACAGTGAACCAACATTCTTAGGAACTAACTTAGCAATAATTTCAATATAATATTTCCACTTCATGTAAGCTGAAAATGATAGTCTGAGAAGGTGCAATGTGTTAAATTCCAGATTAAAACCAGCACTGTGAGATATGAATAAAAGATATAACTTACAATGAGACAATAAAAAAAACAACAATGAGATGGAAGGAACTATTCAAAAATTAATAATACTTTATCTCAGAATGCAAACAGTCAGTTATATGCCATGTGTGATACATGCTTAGGCGATCATATGTCTTTTGATGCATGACTGAGGCAGATTTTTTCCTGCAGTAGGTTGCCATTTCTTTCTGCAGTAGACCAGTTGCTATCCAAGGCTATAGAACCTAGTCTCTCCTGCTATGTACCCATAACTGAAGAAGAAGAAGATTCATACCTTTCCCAAGAGTATTAGCACATAAGTGAATGTAATGGATTTGACTGGAATTCGAACTCGGCTCTCTGATTCTCCAATCCGAGCTGCTATCCATTACTCCAGCATACCTTCTGAATGCAAACAACTAAAAGTATTATAGAAACTATACTTCATAGAAGAATTAATAGATATTACTGATGACCTTTAAGCAGCATGGATGCGTGGCGATTTTAGAATTCTGATAGAGATAAACTAGTAGTTTAATTAGTTGCAAATTGCATATATTTTTATTTTTTGCTATTGTCTTTTAGACCTTTTGAAAGAGCATGTACAGAAAATACATATAAACCATTATGTAAAAGTCTTGGCAACAGAACTACTGCAGGCAAACAAGTGGAAGACCTTCAAAAGTTTTTGATTCCCTGGAGGCCTTTTTTGGAAAGGTTTCTGTCAAGGTTCTTACAGTGAGCCGATTTCAGTCACAGCCAAAAGAGGAAAAAAGAAAGACAAGAAAGAAGGAAAAAAACAAAGGAAAATACTCTAGAAGACTGGAAATTTATTTCACAATGCTTGCTTAGGTACTTATCAAAACTAGGAATCTTTAAGAGTTACCCATTTTTGACTGGATGAGTGGCTTACAGCCATAACACACTGCAACACTGGATTTTGCAAGATCACTGAAGTTAAGCAATGTTGAGCTTGGTCCGTAGCTAGATGGGTAACCACTTGGGAAAATTTGGGGATGTAATGGATAATGCATCAGAATTGTTACCTGGAAAACAGAGTTCCAATTCTATGTCAGATTCTTTATATTCACTAATGCACCAAAATCTTCGGAAAGGTATGAGTCCACCTCTTCTCAAGTATGGCTTAATTAATAAGACTTTTATCAGTAAATCATTATTATCTCCAAAACTTTATTAAAATGTAAAAATATTTTCTGGATTTAAATAACCTGCAAAAAGTTGATAGGTTGAAAAAAAAAAATTAATAGACTTAATAGAAGGTTTAAAGAATCAATCCATGTACCAATGTTTTCAGCATCTGAGTGGACATGGCTTCTCCCAACTGCCTGTCTTTTCTTGCTCTAAGTAACTTTTGACTCCTTGTCACTATCCAGTAGTCTATTTATTCAAAATCATGACATAGGTTACTTGTTTTCCCACCGCTTCTTTTACATTCCATATGTTCTATGAGTGTTAAATTCTCCAAGTCCTCTTCCCTTCTTAACGTCCTGGGTATGATGATAAACTATATCCCCATTCTGGGTATGGTGATAAACTACATCCGTGTTCTGAGTATGGCAATAAACTAGATCCAAAAATGATGTTGCCAGCTATACGTTTTTGGAAAAAAATCATGTTTCCAGCTATATGTTTACTAGTACTATATATTTAATATATAACTAAATTTGGCATTAAATGACCTACAGTGGTTGATATGGCATAAAACCCAACCAACCACCTTCCCTTCTTATGTGTCTTATAAATTTTAACAGTCTCTTTCTGATTATAAGTATATATTTCCTTGTAGTTTGTATTTTCCTTTAAAACTTTGTTACTCCCATACTTTGTCCATAGTATTCTTAGCAATTGCCAGTGGAACAACATCTCTGCTACTTCGAGTCTTTAACTGTAAAGAAATTTTTCAGTATTCACTTTCATATTGTAGATTTGTAAAAGAAATGAAGAGAATTTCTGAAAAATTCAAAGTTCACTTCAATCAACTCCTAACTTCCAACATCAGTTTACTAGTATTGTCAAAGAAAAATCAGCATTTTTTAAAGCAGCTTACTCAAAACTCGCTGCACTTGACAATTTGCTAAGAGTGAAATGGATTTGTACGTTCAACTTGCACCATAATCTAGCGAAGAGTGAAACTGATCAGCATGCTCACTGGCCTTGACCAGTAGAGAGGTTTTTTTTTTCTTTTTCACAAACCAGCATACAACATAAAAGCACTTTTAACCTTCAAGCTATGTTGCCATTTTCTTCTGTACAAGATTAGATATTACATCACAGATAAGCACATATTTTGGGGCTTTTTATGACACTTTTCTTTGTCTTAATACATTGCTTAATTTCTGGAAGTCATCTTACATTTGAACCTTCAGATTTTTGTGTCATAATTCCTGTTGTCTGAGACTACAGAAAGTTCAGTTTTTTTACCTTTTTGCATTGCTTACACATTGGACTGTCTCTTTTGCTGACAACTATGCATTTTACCTTTATAAGGTCCTTTATTCTTCAAAGAAAGGGAAGAAATTCTTTTGATATTTCATATTGTGCAAACCCTTAAATGGCTTGACTACATTGTATTGTGCAAAGTAGCAGAGTTAATACCAAATTACTATAAAGAAGTTTTTAACATGTTTATTTATCTCTCAGTTGCATCTCTCTGTTTGGACAGAGTGTGCTCAGGGGTGGCTCTGTCAGAGGACAGAGTCACAACTGAGGAAATCATACTGAGAGATGCCCAGTCCTGGGAAGCAGCTGCATGAAGATGTGCCCTTTCATCGAATTAGAGTGAGGGATTGGTGCTTGCACTGAGGCCAGTGCAATTGACGGTTGTGGGGGCTCAGGGAATTTTTGTTCCTAGCCCAGGTGTATGCACTTGGGCTCCCCACATTAAACTGACTTTGTGTCACAATGTGACTCCATTGATGGTCGAGTAAATACCAAATTACTATAAAGTAGAGCTGGGGCTTTTTAATCTCAGAATTCATGGGAGAATTGAGCACCAATTTTGTATTTATTCATATAGATCCCATAATAAAGGTTTTACTTAATTAGTTATTATGTTTCTCTAACTCTTCAAATCTTGAATGTATAACTAATTCTAATTTCCCATCTTTACACTATATTAATTTTATCTTATAAATTGTCCCCTGTTTTGTCACCCATGAAATAAAAATAATTGTTTGTACAGAAAATAAGGATCTACATATATCAAATTGTCTTTAAATTAAGTGGCAACAGAAGAATAATTGTTGAACTTTTAAAAGGTAAGCTTAAACATTAATTCAATACTTAACTGCAGTTATCAATTTTGAGTTCTTCTGTAGTTTATTGATGCCTATCACATCTACTCCTCTCTATTATGATGATGGCCAAACCAAGAGTCCTCCACATTAGCTAGCTTAAATGCCTCCTGATAGGGTAGCTTTTAAGCTACCTGCAATTTTGGATACAAAAGGGAAGTAAGAGTTACTCCTCTTGAACCATGAAAGCAACGGTAATGGCTAGAATAATATATTAATATATATTTTTAACCTTGCATAATCTGGCAACCCTGAATCTGAGCTCAATGAAAATCGTTCTTTGCACTTAACTTTTCCAGGGATTTTGAATGAGCTATGAATCATTGAAATTGAACCAATGGCAGTGGAGGAGTTGCTTGAACAGACACATGCACAAACACACATAAATACTAGACAGGTCAGAACATTGGACAATGAAATGTCTGAAAGTATCAGCCCATATGTTAACTTCTGATGGCTTCCTCAGTGTACCTAGCATACAAATAAATACCATATGGCAGCCATTCACAAATAAATGAAGAAAAAACAGCAGCAAGTCTTCAGCAGCATCAGTATAAAAAGAGAGGTTTAAGTTCAAGTGTTACAGTGTCAGCAGCTGACAGGCAAGAAGAACATTAGGTTTAAAATCCCAAGTTCTAGATTCAGGGTACAATACCCTCATGAATTTGGTGCCACAGTAATTGCAAGTTCAATGCCTGAGCCAGATAGTGCAAACATAGATCCAACAGAACCATCGTCCTGGGTATAGTGATAAACTATGTCCAACAGCAATGCCTCTGATCAGGAGGATTTGTGGATCGAGGAACCCCCTTTAATTGCTGGTGTTCCTAGGCCCACCCTAACCTGGGGTGGTAGAACCTCTTAGGGTCCCAGCTATGGGCAAATAGTTAACCCTAAAACTGAGGTAAAAAGCATTACAAAAGTGTAAAAATAGGTTTTAATACCAGAAATACTTTGTAAAAAATTATTACCAGAAATAAATTTTTGAAAAAAAAAAAAATTACCGGCAATACATTTTTTAAAATAATATTACCAGCTACACATTTTTGAGGGAAAAAATATTACCAGAAATAGATTTTTGACAAAACAAAATATAACCAGGAAAAAAAGTTGTCGGCATTATATAACCCATTGAGGTTGATATGCTGTAAAACAAACCAAACCAACAGAACCAGGATAAGAAATAACTGAGCAAGATATCCCTAGACATAGACAGCAACAACACAGATGAGGATATTAGTCCAATTGTAAATAAACAGGGCTGGATTATGACTTTTCAAGGCCCTTAGGCTAATGAAATTATGCAAACTCAGATGGAGTCATTGTCTAATTTGACTGCACCGGTCTTGCATATTTTTTATTCATGATATATAATTATTGCCAATTCTTTAAATAAACTAGAATAGATATCTTTTGCTTGTCAATAAAAATATTCTTTAAGAATAACGCTATTTTACTATATATTGCAAACCAAATTAGTGCATATTTCAACACAACTGTGGTAAAAAAACTCAGATTTTTATAACCAGAATTATAACAATAAAACAATCAAAATAGAAAATTAAAATCATTGCTTTATAAAAGCTTGAGGTGCCCTACACTGCAACCTAAAGGATAATTTGGCCCTGTAAATAATAACTCTTCATCCCCAAAATTCAGATTGGTATTAAATATTATATAGGGAAGGAAACTTGCACAACATCACCATTAATCTTTCAACATTTCATTATGATTAGACATAATCTGTTGAAGTTAAGATGACAACATTCTGAACGATTTTTTTAATCATTGACTGCTTTTTAGCTTCTGTTATGATATCAGATCATTTATCTGGGCAGGCTTTAACTGGAAGTAACCTGGATCTTATGGATTTTTTATCAAGTTTCTGTATAGATCCAAATATAAAATAAAAAATAAAATATACTAAATTGTTTCTCCTATTGTCATAAAGGATTTTTCAACTTCACCTTTGAATATAGTTTTTTTTATATTGCTTCATTTTGACTTTTGGGATTTCTCCTTTATAATCTATTTTACACTTGCATGGGATGTTGTATATGCAATTTTCGGTCATCTACTTCTATTGTAAAGGACTGGCTTTAGTAAGAAGTTTGCTAAGTGTGGTTGTGCTATTAAAAAGTGATTTTTACCCACTCTGCTTACATATGGTAGGCTGCTTGTAGCTAAATAATAGGTATTTCAAGGGTTCATCAACCTATTTCTGGAGAAAGCTGTAGAATGCATTAGGCAAAATGTGGTAATAACAAAACCAACAAAAAATGCGTTTTATAGTACAAACAGCTTTTGGAATAATATCCCATCAGTCAGCATTGATTTTCTGAGAAGCAAGTTCTTTTTGACACCTGACATGACTAGTACAAATGCAAAACATTGTAATTAAATCATAAAAGTGACTTTTGTTCTGACTTCAAAAAGAAATTGAAAACCCTTCGAAAATCTTCTGGCTAAAGATGCCTGATTCAATTTTATCTTAACATCAAATGCTGTTAAAAGAAAATTGAATTCATGATATTATCCCATTACTTTCATATTCTCATTTTAGTATCAATAACCAGTTCTTTATTGTTACACAGGGCCATTAACATAAAGGATGAGGTTTGATCTAATCTGATCATCAGTCACTGTTCATAAATCATTTAAAGCACCCAAAATTCTGGCTTATGGGACCATATCTTATCTGGAGATACATCAATGATCATCTGGATTAAGTGACCAGATGTGGTTTGAAATGTTTTGATCAGGACCTATTAGCTCTTGGGGAGTTGTTGAAGGTATCCCAACAATTTAACCATGTTTAACAATTTGAAGAGTTCTTCTCTGGTTAGTCAGTCATGCATAACTTGCTACCAGATATGAACTGAAGCATGATAACTGGAGAGCCAACCATCAGACAGGACCTCCTTACTTCATTAAGAGGCTATATCTTGATGTCTTTGATAAAAGTTCAAGGGAACCAGACAATTTATCAGTGACTGACTTTAAAAATCAATATAGAATTATGGGCTGTGTTGGTTTGGATAAACCAATTCCTTGTGTCGCATTTTGCCATTTAAGTGTGGGTGCATGTGTGTGTAGGGAAGGTAAACAAATGCCTAGTTCTGATTGGTTTCTGGGAAGTGGGTACATTTGTCATTAATGGAGAGAAAAAAAACATGGTCAGTCATTCAGTGACAAGAAAAAAATAGGGAGAAAGTGAACATTAGAATCTCTTTGATGTTTTCAAATGACATGAAACTCTGCTAATGACAGAAAAAAAGATTGAAAGAATTGTGGGATAGGCAACAAACCAATGTTGTTAATATGTTCACACAGAGACTGGAAGGCACACACACATATATATATATATATATATATATATATATATATATCTATCTGCTTATTGGTCACATTAAATGTACAAGAGTTGGCTGGTAAGTAAGGTCTCCAAAGTTACAAAACACATTTTAGATCAAATAGAATAATGAAATGGTATATAAAAAAAGGATGTGAGTTTCTCTTCCATAAAAATGGGTGCATTAAAATCAAACAACAGGGAGAAACAACAAAACATTTCATAGTTATTGTAAGTTGAAGACCAAAGAAAAAAATTAAAGCCTAACTGGTTTTCATTCTTTTTCTTGTCTAAATTCTTTCAAGCACTGAAATTATATATATATATATATATATATATATATATATATATAGTATTAATTTAAAGACTGTTTTTGAAGCCAAAATTGCTGGTTCTACAGTGGGTTGCTGCTAAAGAGGTATTTAAGGCAAGCAGGCCTTGAGTTAGAGGGCTTTGATATCAAAGATGGAAATAGAGCATTAGTAAAAGAATTAATATGAAAAATCTTTTCATGTTTACTTCAATGTTTCATGCTTAGATGTAAGCATTCATCAGAACAGAATTAGACTGCTGATTTGTGACTTGGAAGTACATGTGAGTAAAGTCAAAATCTTTTCATAATTATTCTTATAGATAGATAGATAGATTCTATTTGACTATTTCATGGCTGGTCTTATGAAAATTTACTTTATAATTAACACTGCTGTTGTTTTTTTGTTTTTTTTTCAATCATTACTTTAGCCATTTTCCATTGATTTGTCATTTAAGTGTTAATTTCTTTTCATGTTTACCTTTTTGAGATGTAGTTTTTAGGGTGCATTTATTTTTTGGCAGCATTTATTCTGAGCTGCATAAAATGAATGTGGCTGGAATTTGAATATATCAACGACTCTCCCGTCGAGATTCGATGTATGAGGGTCAAGCAGATCAGTTTCCAGGAAACCGACAGCCCGACACCGGCACATGAGATTTGATTACAGTGGTGAAGGCCTCGTGCAGAACCATCCACACTTTTTAAAGGGTTGAATACAGAGACCTGGTGCACTGAATGCCACAAGGTTCCCAAACGACCCTCCACAGGTTTTGAATTCAGAGTTGTCCTTCTCCTAGACCAGTTGCCATCCAAGGCTATAGAACCCAGTCTGTCCTGCTATTTTACCCATAGCTGGAGGGAGAGGAAGAGGATTCATGCCTTTCCCAAGGGTATTAGCACGTAAGTGAATGTAATGGATTCAACTGGAATTCGAACTCAGCTCTGCAATTCCTCAATCCAAGCCGCTATCCATTACTCCACTATGCCTCCTTGAATATATAATTCAAAAGCTCTTTTATGTATTGAGCACTCTGAGTCACTGGTGTGTTTATTAAAAAATAAATATATAAAAATTCATCTTCCTCGAGCCACACTGATGAGCTGTGATACATTGAAACACTCTCTCTGTAGATGACAATAGACAGTATTTATTTAAAGTCTGTTTTTGAAGCCAAAATTGCTGGTTCTTTAGTGGATTGCTGCTAAAGAGTCATTTAAAACAAGCAGGATTTGTGTTAAAAGTGGTTTGATATCAAAGATGGAGATAGAGCATTAATAGTAGAATTAATATGAAAAGTCTTTTCACTAAACTCATGTTTACTTCAATGTTTCATGCAGATGTTTCTTGATTTTTCTAATCTATTCACTGTGCCCATTTTCTCAATCCTCAATAGAGCTCTGACAAAAGAAGAAAGTTTATCGTTTTTGTCCTTCTTTTTTGCGTTTTAACTTTTTTGTTTTTTGATTAAATAATTTATTTTTTTCATGTTGTTTGATTTGGAATTTCCTTTTTTATTGGAATTACTAAATTTAGCACTGCTAATAAAATATTTAAATTTCTCTTAAAAATTACAATGGCTGAGTGGTAAGTAAGATCTCAAAACTTACAAATAAAGTTTTAGTCCAGACAGAATAATAAAAACTAGTATCAAAATGACATACTGTATTTAATGGCATATAAATTACACTGTTTTTCCAAAAACAGGGTTAAAAAAAGAATCAGCCTTTGTCATATATGTGAAATTGAGTTCTCTTGTAGGCTCATTACTCTGTTATAATTTTATCTTTGATTGTTACTTCTCTCTGACTTGACTCCCTAATAATATTTTCTATGGTGTTAGGAAAGTTAGCTGACTGAAGCTTGCCAGAGAGTTTTTCATGTCTGAATCCATCTTACAAATTCATGAATCTACCTTTTGTCTGTGCATGGAATATTGCTGCCATATTGTGTCTGATGATCCTGCTATAAATCTTGAGATTCACAACAAAATACAAAGAAGGGTCTGTAATGTAATTGCTCCTGACCTGGCATCACAAATTCAGTTACTTTTCAACTGCCATAATATGGCTTCTCTCTGTCTTTTCTATAAATATTTTCATAGCAATTCTTTTGATGAACTTTATTTCTTGTTACCTTGATCACATGAATTTAAGTGTATTATAAGCAACTAAGTTTAATTGTTTTACTGCTGCATTAGCTAGGTGTAAGCCTAAGTTAAATTCTAATAGTTTCTTTTCTTGCAGTTCTTACCTGCGGAACTCTTCTCCATTTTCTTACTTCCCTGTCACATCAGTCTTCAAAAATTGTAAATGAAATTTCAGCCAACATCATCTGTCTCCTTGATTTCTGTTATTTTATTGTCTTTTCTACTCACTAAAGTCTCCTTCAATCCCAGCAACCCTTTGTGTCTTAGTGGCATAATCACTTTGCTTGAGGTGAAATAATTAAAAACAGAAGCCAAAAATGTTATTATTACTGATACTGCAAAAAAAAAAAAAAAAAATTATCATGACAAAGTACTGGTGACATTTGTCAGTATTTGCTGATCCATCATATTGAAATACGCCGCAACACGCTCTTGCCATTAACCAGCTAGAAACCATAGAAAAAAAAGAGATGTAACTACGATGTAAATACGGGTAAAATACTTACCTTGGAAATATAACATTAGTTTTTGATTTTTTTTTGTGGCTTATCAACCCATTGCTTGTTATTTAAAGCCAGAAAATATTTTTAGATTGTAAGAATTTGCTTCTTTTTTCATTTGTATTGAGCACATTTAGTGTGATGGCTTGGGTTTGGTAAAATATGTCACTGACCAAATTTACTGAATTTTATCTTCAAGAGGTAAAAAATTAAGCCGCAGCATTGAAAGACTACACTATATAGCATAGGAACAGAGCATGAACAGAGATTTTTGGTTACCTTCTTTTTCCATGACCCTTCAGGATGTAAGAAATCATGACTCTCTAGAACTTCCTATCACTAGCTGCTCAAAGTAATGTTTGTCTTTTTACAATCTCTTCTACGCCAGTCTGCCATTTAATCACACAAGCAAGGCAGGGAGGTGACTTGCTGTCTCTCCGTGTCCTTTTTGCTTTTGTTATATCCTGTGAGACCTTTTTCCTCATTAGGCATCTCAGAAATTTCAGCCCTCTCTTTCTTATTCTGAATATCTTCTTTTTCTACATGCCGCATCTCATCAGGACAAAGGTGATCATGTCTCTTCACAACTTCCTATCTGTGGCCCTTACCAGTTTTTCTACTCCAATTCTGCCATCCATTCACACAAGCTCATCAGGTAAGTAGCTAGCTTCTTTTGCTCTTCTCACTTGCCTTCAGATGGTTAAGTTTTTTGAGCCTCCTTCTACATTTCGTGTCCATGACATTTCAACTACTTTTAGAGATTCTAAGTAAAAGTGTTCTTTCCGCTGCCATTTTCTTTAAGACTTCCTTGTTACTTACTCACTCCATCCATGCATATGAATAGAAAATGAATTCAGTGTACAGTTACAGAAGGCGATTATCTTGTTTTGGTGGAGATAATTCACATGGTCATGTGATGTCTGCTTAGTGATATCACTCCATACAATGACAAAAGCGGCAGTCAATTTCAGTCAGTTTTCAGGAGCCAAACCATGAGGTTACTTCTTTTTAGAATACCCACCCATGGCCCAGGCAGAGTCTAAATCTACCCCACCAGCAGGTCAAAAGCACATGTCACCATTTCCCTTTGAGAATACACTTTCCCAGATACAGAAAGAAACTCCAGCTTGTAATCCTCAATGTGGAGCCTCAATATTTGCTGTTTCCCATTTTTGGAATATGTCCTCACCTAGGACATAGATGAATCCAACCCATTTGGATCTGTAATCCTAAATATGGCATCTTCAGACACAGGAGTATTTCCATATTATATGTAAGACCCTTCATTTTTGTTTCTCCTTTCTCTGTTGTTGTGTAGATATATATATTATTCTCTGCGTGGGGCACTTGTATGTATATATAGTTTTGTCTAAGTCTTAGTAGTTAAAAAAAGTCTCTATAATGGGAGAAACACAAATGGTAGAATGCATCTTTCTTTCATAGCTCTTATGTTAAATCAGTAAATTCACAAAAATAAAAATAATAGGGATTTCTTCTCACTGGACTTATTCAACCTATACAGTGACATGGATCCGAGAGAATTAGAAGTCCTACCAGGATTCATTATTGACGGCCACAATCTTAACAATATACGATATTCAGATGATACAGTGTTGATAGCGGACGGGAAAAGGAAACTACAGAAACTCCTGCAGAAAGTAGTAAAGGAAAGTAAGAAGAAAAGACTAGACATTGGCATTCCTTCTGTAGAACTCCATCTTTGCTGCATCAAGTCTACTCTTCATGTATGAGGCAATTGTATAATATTGACTGTCATATAAGAGGAATGCTATTATATAGCAGTTCAGCATGCTTGCTTACAGATAATAATTTTATTAGACTGACTTTTCCACAATGTGATAAAATATTCCCTTGGGGAAGGTATGAATCTTCTTCTCCTCCTAGCTATGGGTAAATAGCAGGACAGAACAGGGTTCTATAGTCTTGGATAGCAACTGGTCTACTGTAGAAAGAAATCGCAAACTACTGCAGGAAAAAATCTGCCTCGTCAGCCATGTATCAAAAGTTACATGATTGCCTAAGTGTGTATCATGCATAGCGTATAACTGACTGATAAAAAGAACATTCCACTTATATATCTATGTCAAACAACATAAGAGCTCCTGACATGTCGATATGTACAAATGTATTAATATTATTTATGTACGTAAACATATTCACATGTACAAAACTTGTAGGATAATTGTCTAACATGAAAAAATGTGAGGCAATGGACTAGAATAATTAGGAACATTGATTAAACCTTATATTGATTGGCCAGACATTAACAATTTCAGCCAATGATCAAAGCAGATAAACAGATAACAGAATATGTATCACTCACCAATTTTGGAGCCAATATGGTTACTCCAAAACATAAAGCTACCGAGAAAGGATCTTTGAATTGTTAAAAATTTATTAAGAGCTACAAAAGATAAGAATTTGTGGAGAGCCATGATCACCAAGATCCTGAAGGGACATGGCACATAGAAGAATCAGAATCAATTTGTAGTGTTGGGCAAAACTATATCTCGTGTAGCCTATTCTTTGTACCTTATCTCTTATACTGAATTTAAATAAATGATTCATACACTGAGTATGTGAAGTGTTTAGTATTTACTAAACCAACATCCTGCTGATTTCATTCCAATTTGATGTAAAAGTTTCTGTTTTGGAAAGATATTTTGAGCCTTATTTTTTGGAATACCTGGTAGAGAATATCTGTCTATATTAAAGAGATGAAGTATTGTAATTATTTTCACTGTTTACATTGATTGGACTATTGTCCTCATCTTTCAGCATCACCATCTGATCTTTTAATCTGTTCAACAGAATTACTAACAAAGAGGATCTGACATCACCTGGATAAATCCTTCAGACATGAATTTGACACAGTCAAGGGCCAACAAGAACAAAAATTAAACAGGTTGAAAGATCAGAAGATGATGCACAAGGTTCATCAAAGTGAAGGCAATAATCAACATCAGTCAACATCAGCTGAGTGCCTCTGAGGAGTCAGTACTGAACAAGGGTCTCAACTTCAGGATACCATACATCATTGCCCGAATCGAGGAAATAGCCTTGACCATTCTTCAGGCTTGGGCAGATTAGTGAGATAGAAATTGGAGAATGCTAAACCAACCCAAATCAAACATCATGAAACTGGAGAGGCTGGCAATTAGAACCTAACACAGGAATGAAAACATCATCATACTACAAGCTGAGAAATGCAATGCAACTGTAGCGATGGACAAATCAGAACATGTTGAAAAGCTGGAAGACCTCATGAGAAATGGTAGCTACAGTAAAGAAAGATCCAACAATGAAAACTATCACAGAACCTAATCAAGAACAAGGACCACTTCCTACCTAAAAGATACAGGCAATTGTTGCAGCATTACACCAAGCTACCTCACATATACAGTCTCTCCAAAATTCACAAAGACAGTATTCTGCTCAGGCCAATTGTTAGCTGCCGAGGCTGTGTGCGGAATCAGACATATATTAACAGGGTGCAAGCTTAATAATGGGCTCACCATTATCACCAGCAATAACAAACATATACATGGATTACTTTGAGGAAATGGCATTAGAATACACATCACTAAATCCAGCCCTATGGCTGAGATATGTAGATGACACCTTCATACTCTGACCACACCAGGAAGAGGTCTAGCTACTACTGGACCATGACAACTCAATAAAATCATTGATACAGTTCACAATGGAGAGAGAAACAACAACAAACTTGCATTTCTGGATGTACTAATATCTTGAACAGAGCATGGGTTCAAGACATCTGTATACTGCAATCCAACATTCACCAGGCAATACCTTAACTTCAACTCCCACCACTCATACAGTGTAAAGAAAAGGAGCATATGCTGATTACAACATTGAGAAAAAGTCATAAGTGTCTACCCAGAGACATATGAACAAGAAATGGTCAGTATAAGCAGTACACTACAATGTAACATTTACCCTTGGTACATGGCAGCAGTTCCGACAAATTGGAATAGAAGGGTACTAGAGGATAACAGCCGTCAGAAAACAGCTTCAGTCTGCCAATCCTATGTTAGGGGATTATTAGAAAAAATACAAAAGATCTGTGGTTCATATAACATCAGGATGACCTTCAAAAGTGGTTTGACACTTCACAGACACCTATTCTGAGTAAGACCCTCATAAAGGAAAACATGATTAAGGACTGTATGTATGCCATCCCATGCAGCTATGGTAAGAAATATAAAGGAGTGGGAGATCACCCTCTTAAGTAAGACTGCAAGAACATTGTAAAGCTATAACATGAGGGGAAATAGAAAAATCAGGTGTAGCAGAACACATATAGAGGAAAAAGGGAGATCACTGCCCCTGTGGGATGAGGTCAAAATAATATCGAGAAAACTGGAAAATATGAAAACTTAAGGATTCAGCACATATACTAAGCCACAAAAATCTCCTAAGCCAGCCAAGCATAGAAATGAATACAATATTGGAATCAATAATGTTAGAGAAAACAATAACAACAACAAAAATTGCAATATGAGCTCTGTTAAAAAACGGTTACTGAGCTTATAAGCTTATAAGTCCCAGAAATTCATCCACTAATGTCTTCAAGGGTACATGGCCCAGTGGATAAAAGTGTTGATCCAGTGACTTCACCCAAAGAATTTTGATTTCAGCTACTGCAGAGAATTGAGTGAAAGGGGGATAACTGACACATCAGGAAGAGGCATAGCATGTAGAACTATAACAATCTACCTTTATGTATGAAGAAGGCTGGAGTGTACAGTGGCTGTAATGTGAATATGGCCACAAAGATGAGTACAACAGTCTGAACAAAGTAAATAGTGTAAATAATATTGATGTTTTGTTCAAGATCATTCATATCCTAACTATTATTAGGGTCTGTGTGTGTACTAACCCCTGATTAAGACACTATCTTATCAACATTTGTTTTTTCTACCTTCATTTATATACATTACAAATTAAACTAAACAGAACTGACTATTAAAGGATGAAAAATTTTTGTAGATTTTGATGTCATTCTGGGTTGATTTTTTGTTTTGTTTGTCCAAATCCATGAATTTGTTTTGCTCATGCTAAGTCTTGAAAAAACACTGTATAAAGTCTACTAATTTTTAATCTAACAATTCTGAATGTGTTAAAATTATTTAGCTTTTTAACAAGAAAAATCTCAAGTTGATGTTAAAAATTGCTGCAAAACATTGTTGATTTATTTAAGATAGAATGAATTATTATGGCATATCTCTAGTTTGTATTTAGATATATTGTATTTATTTTCAATTTTTCTAGTTGAATTGTTTACCAGCATTGCATATTATCCGTTATTGTATACAATTAGGTTACAATAAAATTTGTATTTTATATGAATACAACCTCATGAAAATTGATATGTAGTAGAGTGTGGGGTGTATCATAGATTCTGGTAAGTGGTGGCACAATACCCTTGCATTGGCCCTGACTATGAATATCTCTGTCATCAGCATAGCCACCCACACCATCAGTAAATTGGGAATGAGAGGAAAAGCAGACCAGAAATCTACAACTTTGTACAAGATGTAATTTTTCAGAACTCTAGTTCATAACCGGTAATACCAATGTCGTTAAATTTGATATCGAGAAAGGTGCCTAAATTGAAAGTACAGCAAAAGCGATGATATATTTTTCCAAATATTTATAATATTAAATTATGAGATAACATTAAAAATCTTAAAATTTTCACCAACATTTGTTCTAATAAACAAACTCTTTCTTTAACATTCTTTTTATCTTGTTCCCATGTCTTCACAAATCTATTCAATAGCCATTTTCACTGTATCAGTTATAAAAGAGGTCCTTTATTTTTTCTTTTGTTTTTTTATCAAAGGTATATTCCTGTTTTTCATCTTCGAACAAGGGAAAATTCAACATAAGTCTGATTTAATGTAGGTCCATATACATACATGGTGTAGATGGAAATGAAAATTGCTCTGTTCTCTGTAATCAATAATGCAATATTATCATGAAAACCCATAATCTCCACCTTAATTCTATAGTGGGGTGCTCCTCTGCTGCTAGAATCCCTCATATTTAGGCACATCTACTCCAGTTATACTTTTTTTTCTACTACAAAACAGATGATCCATGTATTTAACCACTTCACAACAATGTAGATATTTTAATGTAGAGCCCCATATATTTATATGAAGAGGCAAAAGTTACACAATTCTCTTCAGACAATACTACAAAGGTATCAGAACAACCCATGACTCTCCCGTCTTTAGTTTAATGGTAAGGTGTGCTCTAAAGATGGAATATCTGCTTCAGTTTTATGCCCTGTTCTGCTTGAAGACAGCTGATCCTGTAGTGAGTATGAAATAATAACAACACCATTTACCCAATCCCTTCAAAGTCAGGTGAGCTGAGGAAAAAGATGGAAAGAAATTCGTCAGCTTATGTGAAATATTCTTTGGACCAATAAAAATCTGGCCTTTACAGAGATTGGCCTGCAAGCTGAGAAAAAGATGGAAATAAATTTGCAAGCCTATATGAAATTGCTTTTGGACCAATGAAAACCTTGTCTTCACAGAAATTAACATTGAAACAAGAAAAAGAAAATAGTGACCCTATGTGAAGTCCTTTTTAATATTAAATGAGGAAAAAAATTAACATGAGAAGAGTGAAAGGTTTTGCTTCTGTTCATGCATCTAGCTTGAAGTTTTTGCAAGTGTCAAATTACTTGCAAATTATATTATTGGCTTTTTAGCCAAGAATTTTCTTTCAGCAATTGAAGAAAGTTAAGCATTTCAAACTATCTCTTTCTGTATATGTTTGAATGTATGCACAATGTATATCCCTTCTGTTAGCAACAAACTCTCTTACCTTTGTTTTAAATAATTTTTAATATTTTATGTCAGATAATTTAATCTGTTGTATGAACATTTCCTCTTCATGACAATTCATTGAAACTATGGACTTTAAAAAGTTTCTGATTTATTTTCCTGAAGTGAGCTATTAATAATCATCAAGCATGTAAATTTGTAAATAAATTCCTTATCTTGTTTTGTTAAAATTACCTTTGTGTTTCCTCATTATTATCATCTGTCATTAATCTTGGCATGGGTAAATCAACTATTCATTTTAACCCCGAAGCCCTACGCCATTATAATCCTAGTACTCATCATCTTTTGTACCCAAAGACGAGTAGATTAACAAAGGATAGGAGGGAGAAAATGATAGCTAAGATATTAATTAAGTTCAAATAGAGAAATATAGATAACATCATTCACAATGATTTATCTAACAAGTGATTCTACTTTATATGGAGAAATGCAGTCCAGTTCCTACCCTGTTGTGTAAAGAGAACAGAATGTTAAAATGCACACTGTCCTGATTGTTGTATCTTATCGACAAGTTCATATCTGGCACTCCTTTGAATTTTCTCACTCTCTGGTAACATTCCCTATTAATTTTTGTTTTTCTTGAAGCTCTACATTTGTCCTAAGTTTTAATTAAATCAAGCATGGGATGAGTATAGGGATTAAAAGCAAAAGAGAAAAAAGATAAATACTGGTATTTTATGAAACAATTAATTGAACTATAAACAGAAAGAGAACAGGTCAATATTAAGAGATAATAGAAATAGGTTTGTTCCTTTGAGAATTTCTTTACCAAATCAATTTCTTTGAGAAAAGATCTATTTATTTGTTGTCTTTCAAGAAACTTATTAATTTTGTCCGTTTTTTTTTTGCTTTTTAATCTCCTTTAGTTTCTTTTTTTTTCAGGCTTTCAAATTTCCTTACTTCAGAATGTGCAAAAGGTAAAATAATACTAGAAATTGCAAACAAGGTCAGATGATATGACTGAGCTGTAAAGTTCTTTGAAGATCTTGGATGAAACCAATGCAGATATCTTAAAGGCAATTATGTGCAAATAGTTGTTGCATATGATGCCAGGTTCTAAATCATGTTGCAAAATCACTAAACCTTCTTCAAAAGGCATCTATAGTGTATAAAAAGAAATTAAATTAACAACAGAATCATCATCTTCTATGTGCTATGTCCCTTCATAATGTTGATGATCATGGCTCTCCACAGTTTCTTGCCCTTTATCAATCTTACCAAATTTTGTCTCTTTATTATCTATTCAAAACTTTGCTCCTCCATCAATGTACTCAAGTTCGATAGGTAGATTATGCATTGTTTCCCTCTATTACTCTTGCCTTCAGTCTGTCATGTCAGTATCAGATTCACCAAGCCCTCTTTCCTCATCATGTGCCCTAGAAATATCAAATCTCTTCTTGGTGTTAAATATAAGTGTCCTTTTTGTTTCCATTTTCTCTAAAACTTTGTCATTGCAACACATGATCAGTCCATGTCATTCTCAGCATCCTTCTGAAGATCCACATTTCTGTTGTTTCAAGTCTCTCCTTCATCTGCGATGAGATAGTCTAGATACACGACCTATTTTTCAACTGTTCTTTTCACCAAGAAATGTTTGATTCAAGGTTTGGTTTGTTTTGTTTTATGATATATCAACCTCAATGGGTTATTTAATGCTGACAAAATTTTTAGGATAGGTTTGTATGAATAGAATATGTATTCTTTGTAAGAAATCAGTTTGTTGATCAGGTTTCATTGACATGTTTTTGCAAAGAGGATTTTTCTTGAGAGTCAAAACTATTGCTGTTAATTTTTTTTTCAAAGATGTATTTTTGGTAAATTTTCTTCAAAATATATTGCTGGTACTTTTTTTTTTTTTTTCAAAAATGCATTGCTCATAATAATTCTTTTTGCTCTCATTGATAGCTAAGATATTAACTAAGTCCAAATAGAGAAATATAGATAACATCATTCACAATGATCTAACACAAGTGATTCTACTTCATACAGAGAAATGCAGTGCAGTTCCTAACCTGTTGTGCAAAGAGAACAGAATGTTAAAATGCACACTGTCCTGATTGTTGTATCTTATTGACAAGTTGATATCTGGCACTCCTTTGAATTTTCTCATTCTCTGGTAACATTCCCTATTAATTTTTGATTTTCCATTTAATTTTTTGTATCATGCTTATGTATAGGGTGTTATGAATTTTTGCTTGTCCAGTTTATATTGTAAGTGGATGAAGTGTCCATAATTTCTATGCTTTCTCGTCTGTTAGCATTTTGTTTCTTGTCATGTTTTGTTCTTCAGAGGTCTTTTGTTCCTGCTTGTCTGTTTGGTCTTATTTGTTTTTCTATTAGGTTCTTTTGGCAATCTTTGTCTGCATGACGACCGTTTCCTTATATGATGTGCGATAGAATTTTGTTCATCTATGTCCATTTCTCTTGGTTCTTTAGTGATGTATTTGGCTGTGTTATTTCTTTCACAAACCTTTTGTTTCCATTGTGAATATTTGGTAGGTTCTATGTCTTGAAGGACTTTTGTACTTTGGATTGGGCTTTTCAGAGTTATTTCTTTTGTACTTATAGATTCTATTTTGTTTGAGGTTGACAGGATAGGATTTGTTTTGATTCTGGGTGTTTACAACTGTCTACAAGTAGTTTGGCAGTATGTTTATTTTGTTTATGTGTGGTATACTAAATTTTAGTAGTTGTAATAGTTTTTTAATTCATTTATTATATTGGTTTTTTTATTGTGTTGTTATTCTGTATGTCATTTTGGTGATTTGTTATTTTAGTAGTATCTGCATATAATGTTGAAATTGAGTTAGTTTTGACCCATTTTCTAGCTTCATGGAATGAGATGTTTTGTGTATCTTTTATTCTTATTACTTGCTTTTCCTTTTTCCAGATTTTACACTCTTTAGAATCTGCTCAGTGGTTTTGTTTGCAGTTTCAGATAAAGGAAGCCTTTTACAGTCTGACTCTTCATGATCAATCTCAAATTGCCCACATCTTTGACAGACTAGCACTCTTGTACATTGATCTTGTAGATGGCCAAATATCTAACATTTGTGACATCTACAGGGATTTAGGATGTATGGCTCTACCTTGGATACTGTGTATTCTATTTTTATTTCTTTCAGTAGGGTAGATTTGTTGAATGTCAAAATGTATGTGTTTGTGTTTATTAATGTGCCATTTCCTTTTATTTGTATTCTTTTGACATCTGTTATGCCTTGATTCTTTAGGGTGTCATCATCTTTTATTTCTTTCAGTGAGCAGAGTGACAGTTCTGGGGATTTTATTACTCCCTTAGAGGAATTAAGAAATTAGTAGGGATAAATCTTTACTTTTATGCCATTTATTTGATTGATTTTTAGTATGTTTTCTGTGTCTGTTATGGGTTTTTGCCTGAATTAGAATTGTGTTATTTTTCTTTGTTTTTTCTACTGACTTTTGTAACACAAAAGGTGACGCTTTTGTTATTTCACCCTCTAATGATTCTATTACTATAAAAATTGGAAATTGTTTTTTTCTTGATATTTTATTATCACTTTTTGTTTCAGAGTTTTCATACCATCTCTTGGATATAAGAGTTAGTCATATAATTTTGTTTTTGTATTCACCATCTGTGCTTTCCATCCACCTTTTCCACCCATTCTTTCTTAAAGGATGCTATTAGGTGGGACTAATCCCATTTGCCCTGATCCGGCAGGGCTACACATACAATATAGTTATGCTTAAAGTGAGTGAGTACCTGCATTTTGCCACCATATCTACCCTAGTATGGTGTAAGGATTCACAGCCATCCTAACTCCTAACTCACCCTTGCCACAATATGACTAGCTGATTGGTTGGACTATTCCATCCACCAGTCTATCCAAGATTGGGACAAAAGTGGTGAGTTGTGGAAACTCCTGGCCATTTTATACCAAGTCAAATGTCATTCAGTCACAAGGACACTGTTGCTGGGCATCATGGATTGCCACTCTTGGCAAACAGGTAGCCCCATTGAGGGGGGGGATTTGTAGTTTCTGGGAATCAGTTTTCATAAATGTGTGCTTTATATATTGGTAGTTTATGCATAACATTTTGTGTAACATGATAGTTTGTGGATTATAAGTTTCGTTGGTAATTTAAAGGTGTCTATTTTCTTTTTTTTTCAATAAATTGCTTGTATAGAAAAACTATATTATTTTTCCTGAAGGCACCATCCTGGATATAAACAGAAAAGTTGTAGGCTTATCGTATAAGTTGACGGCCTGCAGGTGAAGTTTCCCTCATAATAATAAATGTAATAATTAGTTTATAATCCATCTTGCTTCCTTTATTACACCTGGTAGTAGTTTAATGTCCTATTCAGGTCATAGGTGAACTTGTTTCATGAAAAAAAACATCTTTGCAGTTTAGCTTTGTCCCTAAGATGTGGATGTATTTTAATGTCCTGCCCAAGATATAGATGCAGTTTAGTATCATGCCCAGGACAAGCCAATTCACAAGAAGGATGGTTATAGAAATTAAACTTTATATTGGTTTGATAAAAAATCATTATAAGGGGAAATACTGCCAAACTACTTGTAGACAGAGTTGTAAAACGACCATGTGCTATTTTGGGACCATTTAGAAAATAACAATAATATAGCTCCTTTCACCACTCACACAAATTCGAGAAAAAAATTTTTGTGAGCAAGTGTGAAATTATTTTCTAATCAATGACAACCTTGTATTCAAAAAGTTCCCATCACTATATTTACAGATATGAATATTGATGAATACTATTTTGCAAAGCTCAAAACGATTATGGAGGTCAATTTGATCTACAGGTGTGTACACACACACACATGCACCTACAAACATACACACAATGGAAGAGAGAAAGCCAACAGCCACTGACTAAGTCCTTGTCCATGCACACAACGGAAGGGATTAACCAGCAACTGCCTACTAAGCCTTTGTCTATGAACTCACAAATGCATTTGGCTGACTGTTATAAAGTATGTCTGTTCACACATTTACCACTGCAATAAGAACACTTAATTACTTTATAAAACAAACTTCACTGCAAAGAAAATTGAATATTTTATTGCTATTGTATATTTCTGAAAAGAATATATAAATGTTATTTAACTGACATTCTGCCTTTACTTTTCATTCAGAAAATAACTTTTTTTATGTTTCATTTAAAAGATGTGTTGTTTTTGTTGTTGTTATAGCTTGGAATCCCAATATACATAACAACAATGGAGCATATCCATTTTAGTTGTCGCCGCTGTTGAAAGGCTGATGTAGTTTCTTTTATTTGGAACAGTTCTTTGTTTGTAATTCTGTATTGTAGTCATTGTAGAAGTCAAGTGACTTACCTGCCAACATGGCTGCCTTCTTCTGTTTCCTTGTAAAGCAAGCCAGCTGATTTTACCTCATTTTATAGAAGAGTGCCTAATACACCAGTTAGGTTGGTCCATTTCGCTAGAATGGACCTGCCCAATACATTTGCATGAGTGGTCTTTATTCACCCATATATTTCTCCATGAAATAACTCAAGTCAGTTTTAGCTTTGGCTACACTTGCCTACTTGTGTGTCAGGCCACAGGCAAGCTAACCAATATTCTACAGTCTTAGCCAAGACCCATAGGTTTCACACACTCAAAACAATTTTAAACCACTGATCTTAGAAAGTGGTTGTATAGAGCTGAGAGTTTAGATATTTCTGAATGGGTTTGGTGCCATGCATAATATCCATATGAAAGTGTTGATTGGATAAGACTATTTAAGAACATGTGAAGGAAAGACCATGAAAGTAAAGTGTAAACACGGAAACCATTATATTAGTACTAACTGATTTCAAATGTTTCAATGTGTGCAGTATGTGTGTGTGAGAGACAGAAATAGAGCAAAGTATATTGTCAAAATTATGTTCCCTCTTAGTGCTTGGTCATACCATTATCGCTATTGTTCAGGTCCACAAAGGAAGGAAGGAACAGTGTTTTTACTTCAGAACTGCCTATATGCTGATATGTCATATGACTACATATCTAAGGGGAAATGATTTTTCACTTTTGTGATCATGTTTTTTTTGTTTTTTTTATTCATGTTGGTATGCAAATGTAAGTGTTTATTTGCATACCCATGTGTTTATGGGAATGTTAATATACATTTTTCCTTAAATGAATATACATTTGTGTTTAAAAGAAGTCTGTTGGCTCTTCCAGTGATTATTAATGCTGTTAAATAATGGAGCTAAGAATGCAGAGTGAAGTCACTTGGTACAGGTTGACCTTGATCACTGTGACACATACACATTATATTATAAACATTCTTGCTCACTTCTGTTATTTATAGCAGTGCTTGGAAGGAAAGTGTGTAGAGTGTGGTTGTTTCACTATATCACAGATGTTCCATTAGTGATCAATGCTTGTGCAGCAGATTTTGGTCAAGGACAACATTTTCCAGGTCTGACAACCACCATATTCCCCAAATCTCACCCCTTCTGACTTTTTCCTCTTCAAAACTCAAATCCTACTTGAAAAGGAAAAAGATTTCAAGATTCTGAGGAAGTCCAAGAGAATGTGATAAGTCAGGTGCTCACTATCCCTAAAAATGGAATTCCAGGAATGCTTACATCAATGAAAATGATGCTGGATAAAGTGTGTGGCTTTAGAAGGTAACTACTTCAAAGGAGATTAAATGCCGAATTGATATGTGTTCTGGCTTTCTTTGTATAGTACCAGTCCCAATACTTTTTGGCAGGACCTCATATTTCTGCCTACAATGCAATTTACTCTGCATCTTGGTAAGGACTATTGACATACCAAAATAGAATTCAGAAAGAGTTATTCTGACCATCTTTGATCAAAATACTCAGAGATTAATTAAAGAACAAACAATTAAGAAATGGAGGAAAGTTTGTATAATTTAACTCTCTGAAATCTTTTGAAACATATTCTTGGTGCTCAAAGATAAAAGTCATTCCCAGTGTGGATTCCAGTACAGATAACTTTGGTTGTCTCATCTCCTATCTTTTATATAGATTAAAACAATGTGTTAAAGAGACAGATAATTCATAAGATCATTTTGTTCACTCTTATTTGAGCAATATCCTGATCATATAGAAAAGTGCTACACATTGACATGCACAGTATGTATGTTTGTGTGTGTGTGTATATATATATATATATATATATATATATATTATTGATGCATGTTTCATTAAATAATATAGATAAGTTTTGTCTATTTATTTTAAGTAAATTCCTTTCATATTGTCTGATAATTTTAATAACATTATCATTGAAAGACAAAAGGAAATCACCATATTGAGACATGTTTTTTAATCCTATCTAAGCTTTCAGCTTACATAAACTATTATCAAAGATGACAATTACATTTCAATATATTAACCAATACATGGACAAAAAATAATTATAGTCTGTTTTTGTTGCATGAAAGATTTCAAACCAATGACAAACTCATGTTTATGAGATGCAGAAGCAAAAATCACATTAAATCATTATTGTTTTGTCTGTTTATATTGTTTATAATATAAAATGTTGAAACATTCATATATTTTGATCTAAAGAATGTCACATTTATTGAAAGAGAAAATACCTGAGGTGGAAAGTTCTTGAGAGTGCTTCTATCAAACCTTGCCAAAATGTAAATCTATGCCGAGGATATTTTTAAATATCTGCTTTCTATCAGAGTTTAAAGACTTGTTTTGCTTGTGATAAAAGATGTAAAAATTCTTTTGACCTTGTTTAAATTAAACATACCTGAACAGATACTCCCTCTTTCAAAGTTTATTGCATCCTCAGGAAAGAAGCACTGCCATATACACTGAAAATCACTGTTTTAATGTGTAACTCAAGATTAATGTATACAGCATCCAGCTGAAGATGGTTGTTAAATTGATTTACTAAAGCAAGAAAGATTCTTTCAAGATAATTTTTGGTATAATTTGGCTGCATTATATATGTACATTTCCAAGAATTCTTGATAAATGATGACAAAGACATTATACTGAGTACTAGACATACACCAATTATATATATATATATATATATATATATATATATATATATATATATATATATATATGAGTATAAATACAATTTTGATCAAAAGTATGTCACTTATTAAAAGAGAAAATAACTTACTTTTTATATTCCATGCTAATAGTAATATATACTTGAAAAACACGGTGGATAAAATAAGTAAAGGTTTATTGTAAAACAAGTACAATAAAAATAAAGGTAACAGTTATACAAAAGGTCATCGCAAGTCAATCCAGTAGTGACTGCTACTATTGGAAGTTTGGTAGTTCTCACATAAGTACTCAATTGATCCGAGCTAGTCTCTGTAGTCCATTGACTTACAAATACTTATAGGTAGTTACTACCTATAGTGTAGTCACTCATGGGGGTGACAAGTTATTCCATTACATCACTTACTTAAATGGAAAGTTCTTGAGAGTGCTTCTATGAAATTTTGCAAAAATGTAAATCTATACCACAGATTTTTTTAATATATGCTTTTTTAAATGATCTACTCTTTCCCTGAGTAAACATATATGACCATAATTGTTTTAAAAAAATTGAAAGAAAATGGTTAAATCAAAACTTTCTGAATAAATAAATGCATAATTTATTAAATTAAAATAATTGCATTAATAATAAAAAGTAAAATATAAAGAAATAAAAAAAAATTCAATAATGGCATTGACAACATTTACTCAGTTTAATTTATAAAACACTGAATGACATCACTCAGCATTCTTTGTAGTTTATATTGGCTTTTGCTGTGATATTCACTTAAGAATATTTATGAGTGTTCTTAAATCTAATGTAACAATGACTTTACTTGTGTTTATAAGTATATATTATAAAATAAAACATTAACAACATTAACACACTTTTGTTTATTAGTCATTAAATTACATCACTTAGCATCCTCCATAGTTTTCCTTGACTTTTGCAGTTAACCATAAGAATATTCATGAGAATTCTTAAAGTTAAAAATTTTGAAAATGTAGCAGTATCTTTACTTCTTTTTATAAGTACATGTTGCAAAATAAAATCTCTACACTTGCTTGTTAAATTCAATCAGGGGACAAATGTGTTGGTAAAGAATAGTTTTCCATTGTCTTTTATATGAGTATAACTGGTTATATACAGAATTACTTTGTCTGATATGTCATGACAGTTCACTGATAGTGTAGGTTGACTGAGTTATTGCCCCTGAGGAAGAAAAGATCAGAGCCTTTACCTTTTGTTTGTGACTTTCTAAGAATATTCATAACTGTTTTATTTCATTTTTCTCTTTCTTTTATTCTTGTTAATAAATCATACTTTGACAAGCTCAAGTGCTTGGGATATTGGATATTTTTCAAGCGGCAACAAAACAAAGTCCTGTGTGAGAAAAATAACAATAAAGAAAGAGAAAATGGAAGTCGAAAATGTAAATTAGATGAATTAAAAGGAAAAATAAAGAAGTTAAAAAAGAAGAGGAATTAAAATTGCAAAAAAGCTAATAATCAGAGAAAGACAAAATCAGTATGGAGAAGAGAGGAAAATGAAGTTAAAAAAATGAATGAAAAGAGATGAAAGAAGTGGATAAGAATGAGAATATTGAAAAAGACTAGTTAAAAGAAAAGTGATAGAGAAAATGAAAAGAAGTGAAAAAGAAAAGTGAAATGAAAAGAAGTTAAAAGAAAAAAGAAGTGATAAAGTGAAAAGAAAAAAGAAGTGATAAAGTAAAAAGAAAAAAGAAGTGATAAAGTGAAAAGAAATGTAAAAAGAGAATTGAAAAATAAAAGTGAAAAAAGTAAAGTGAAAAGAAAAGAAGAAAAATAAAAGGTGAAAAAGAAAATGAAGTAATAAATTGAAAAGAAACAAAGTGGAAAAGACAAGTAAAAGAAGTGAAAAAGAAAAATGAAAAAGACAAGAAAATGTGAATTTAAAGGGAACCAAGAGAAGTAGAAAAAGAAGAGATGTTTAAAACTGAAAGTAATTAAAGAAGAAATGATGAACAAATAAAGAAACAAAGATATAAAAGAATAATGGGAATACAAAAATGACAGCATCTGAAGTGCATAGAACATCATAAATGATGTTGAAAATTAAGGAGAAATATGATGAAATGAAAATACATTGCTTCGGTCAAAGTCAGGAAAGAAAATAAAAAATGGAAAACTGAATGAAAAGTTTTCATGAAAAAGGAAAAAAAATGACACTGAAAAAGACAAGAGAAAGATTCAGAATGACAAGTATTGTAAAATCAAACAATTTTAAGAAAGAGTCACAGAAGAAAAAAAAATATTTTGAGTTGGCTTTTTCTTGCTTGGAGCAAAAGCATTTAGATTCTTTCAATAACTGGATTGTTGAAGCAAAGACAAAACTGAAGAAGCTAATAAGTAGTAACATTATAATTGCTACAGATGCTTTGTGTTATTGGATTGATGGGCAGGATAAAAAAAAAGGTTAATAGAGGAAAGATATCAGAGATGCCCTATAGTTAAAAAGAAAAAAAGTGATAAAAAGGAGAATGCTCAACTGAAAAATGCAAAGAAACATTGGAGTGAAGATGTCATTTCTTGCTATGCAACATGAATCCAAAGAATGAATAAACAAAATAGAATTACAAAGGAATGACAGTTAATAAATCTGTAATCTGTTTCAAAGTTATGAGCAGATTCTAAGTTGACCTGTTCAGAAGAAAACAGTGACTTACCCCATCTTCCAAACTGCCTCGCCCCCTGTGTTGCAATCTGTTTTTGTGAAAATATTATTGATTCATTGAATAATTCATTTTTTCATTTTATCAACTCTTTACAGGTTATGATCACCCACAAAAAAGGGGGAAAAAGAGAAAAAAAAAAATTAAAAAAAAAAATAATGAATGTACTTCATTGTGTATTTATGAGTTATTATTTTACCATATTTGTTTTTATTACATCTTTTACTTACCATTATTCATTGATAGATTCATTTTCTATGGCTTATCAATCCATTGCAGGTTATTTAAAGCCACAAAATATTTTCAGATTGTGAGAATATTTTTGGAGATGATAATGGTTTAGTGATACATAGTCATGAAGGTAATAATGTTTTAGTGATACAAGTAAGACTAATTAACTCATATCTGGGGGGAGAAGATGTGGATTCCTACCTTTCCCAAGGGTATTTGTATATAAATGAATATAATGAACCCAACTGGAATTGGAACTTGGCTCTCTAATTAAGAATTCTGAGCAATTATTTATTATACCATCTGCTCATTCAAGCTTACAGCATGTGGCATTCCCAAGCAGACACTCGTCTATGTACTGATCAAGCTCAATGCAGCTTAACTTTGGTGAGTGTAGAGAAACTCGTGTTTCAGCATGATAAATCCTTGTGAAAAAGAAAATGCCTCCTATTGGATGAGGCTAGGATTGTAGGTCAGGAAGAATTCAAATTAATTTTACTTCTGGCCAGTTGTAAATGAGTTGACTACTTGAAAGAACATGCAAATCCATTTCACTCATGACCAAGCATGAATAATGAGTCAAGTAGACTATTCAAAAAATTGCTGATTTTCTGCCACAGGTGAGTAGTAAACTCCCCTTGTATGGCTGTGAGTGAGTGGAACAAAGTTTAGATGTTAAATCATGGATTTTTGAGAACTTCTATTTGTTCTCTTATAGGACAGGAGAAAATTTTAATATGTCCCTAAAACATGAGCAAAATCTAAGTGGACAATACACTTAACAGAGTAGTTGTGTAAGCACATTTTAATATACTAAGGATGATTTCACACATAGAACTTCATCTTTTTATTTGTATGCATATGAGGGGACCAATTTTGTGTGGGTTAAAACCTTTCAGAATCTACTTGTCTGGTCCAGCTCACCATGAAGGAAATAGCTAACCATATATTTAGAGATTTTTGATAAAATCCAAAATAGAATCTGCAATATTATTGGTCCTAACCTGGCATCATGGCATCCGTCATTTTCCCACTGCCATAATCTAGTTTCTCTGTACCTTTCCTAGAAACACTTCCATGGTAAATGTTCTGATGAACTTTCCTCTATGGTACCTAGACTTTATGAATTTAAATGCAATACTAGATTGGTGGCAAGGTTTTCAACATTTTACAGTCGAATTGGCTAGATGTAACTAGTTTCTTCTATCGCACTTCTCAGTTGTGGAACTCTCATCTGGTTTCTTGCTTCCTAGTCACCTTTGAACTCCAAAACTTTGAATGCAATGTTATCTTCTGCCTTCTTAATTCTTGTTCTTTTAGCATTCTCTCTCCTTAATGTTTTTTTCTCATATTCTCTAACACTCGGTAACTCCTTGTATATTAGCGGCTTTATTACTTTGCTTGAGGTGAAATGATTAAAAGCAAATAAGCAGTGGCAAAAAATTAGAGACAGCTACATAGTAATGCATTCCTCTTCTCTTCCTATGAATAATGTAGCATCACAGTATGGCAGGGTGTCAACAAGGCACTGTAGAGTTTACACAGGTATATCTATCTAGGCATATTACAGGGTTATCCATAATCATATTGAATATGTTCAGTATAGTTTCAAGTAATTTAATCAGATCTACAGCCTATCCCATATATGTGCAATGGGGATTAAATCTGGTGAGTACAGATTACCTAGCAGTTAGCAATTAACTCATTTGAATGAAACATGTAAAAGACAATTTTCTGGACAAGAAAATCAATTCATCATATGAAGTAGAATGATTAAAGTCAGCTGCTAAGACAGTTGGTACACTGTGTGCTAGACAATTTTTCACTCCCAAATCTGTCTTGCAAGCCTACCATACATCCATGCATTGAATATCATTCCAACATCTGGTCTGGTGCTTATGATCTGCATCTTGATACTCTGGATAAAATCCAAAGGAGTATCTGCATTATTATCATTCGAAAACTGGCATCTCAGCTTCATTCACTTTTCTACTGCTGTAACATAACATATTTGCTGTCAAGAATGCAGACTTTTCTTGAAATAAGTCTTGAAAATTTGCAGTGTGAAAGTTAGGGTTTTCATATGCCTATTCTAATCCCCATATGGATTATGTCTGACAATTATTTCATATTTTCTGTTTATCTATAAAAATAGCACATAAACAGAAATATATATATATATATATATATATTAAGGCATGAAAAGCAAGAAATTTTATATTGTAGTCCATGATAGATTTAAAACAAAAACACACACCAGTCGATCGGTTTTGTCTCCTCTCATCAGAACTGTTAACGGGGAACTAAAATTATGAGGAAAAGAAAAAGAAAAAGTCTGTCATGGATGACATGAATGAGTGGACAGGGGAAAAAAAAAGATATTATAAAAATTATACCAACAAAGCAAACAATCTCTTTGATGCTAGAACCACAACAACAGCAAACAATCTCTTTGTTTAGCATCTTTGTTGGTATAAATATTTCTCCCTGTTCATTTTCATCCTTGACAGACTTTTTTCAGCATAATTTTAGCCCCGTTAACAGTTCTGATGAGAGGGACAAAACTCGACTGGTGTGTGTTTTTGTTTTAAATCTATCAGCCTACAATATAAAATTTCTTGCTTTTTCATGCCTTAATATTCTACTCTTTCAAACATATTTAAATATATATATATATATATATATATATATATATATATATATATATATATATGAATATGAATGGTTATTTTCAATGTAAGATGTGTAAGAATAAATTCAAGATTATTACTACTGAGCCAACAAGCATAATTAATGTTCAAAGAACCTGCAGTGAGCATATTTCATGGGTGTTGTCGAACAAGAATAAAAAAAAATTGCGTGTGATCTCTCCTTTTCCTTTGAGGATCAGTGTTGACATAAAATGGAGGACTAATAAAAAAGTTTCATATTTTATGTGCCTGAGAAATGAAAAAAATGGAAATATTGAGGGTGGTGGTGATTCAGCGTCATCAAGCAAACATTAAAAGAGTGGAAGGCAACTTTTTCTCAAATTTTCATTTCTGAACATTTTTACGATCTCTTTTTCATATTTTCAAAGAAACACATTTTACTGGTTATATATAGTTATCTTGTATAAATATATTCTATTCACTACCTTTGATCTCATTTATGGACACCCAAAATGCACAGAAAAGTTGAAAATTCATAGGGTGATTATGAAGGAGTGATGCTGGAGTTTTAAAACCCTGCATACATTAATTTCAACTCTTATTAATAACTGTATTTTGTTTTTCTAGGTAAACTGACATCTGACTGTTCAAAGAAGACTTCAAAATTAATTAGTAGCAATTTCTATTGAAATGGACAAAATTTGACATTGTGGCGTTATCTAATACCTGTATAAAAAGGGTTTAGCCACCAAGTACATTCATACTGACATGGTTGCTAAATTAGGGGATAACTTCCCTGCTTTATCAATAGTACAAAAGTGGTCAGCTGAATTTAGATTAGGAGAGTGCTGATGATAACCAAAGGCCTGGATGTGCTGCAACTACCACCACCAAGGAAAACATTGATCATGTTCACCACATGGTGATGGATGATAGGTGACTGACTGTAAATCAAATAGCCAATATTTAGTTACAATATCCTGTGAGAGAGTTGAAAATATTCTGCACAATGAACTTGGCATGACCAAGGTTTCTACTCTGTGGGTTCCACTTCTGGCACCTGATCAAAAGCATGCCAGACTGATGACATCATGGTAAAATCTGACAATTTTTTAAGCAGATCTAGCAGGTTTCCTTGAATGTTTCCTAACCCAGGATGAGTGTTGTGTTCATTACTGTGAGCCAGAGACAAAGAGAAAATCCATGCAGTGGAAACACCCCTCCTCACCTACTTTGAAGAAGATCAAGTGCGTATTATCTGCAGGGAAGGTAATTGCCTCGGTGTTTTTGGGTGCAAAAAACATTGTGCTTACTAACTATTATGCAAAAGTCCAAAGTATCAATGGAGAGTACTATGCCAACTTACAAAAGGCTATCAAGACAAAATTCTAAGGAAAACTGATGAAAGGTGCCTTGTATCGTCAGAACAATGCACCAGCACACAAGTCCTTGGTTTCGATGACTGCTGTGTGCGACTGGCTTTGTACTGGTTGACCTCCCTTCCTATTCTCCTGATCTCCCGATCTGATTATCATCTTTTCCCTAACATGAAAAAGAAAATACTTGGCTTGAAAACAAGTATCAGAGTAATGATGATGTTATATCTGATGTTGCTTAATTTTTCACCAACAGGAGGAACAGTCTTCATTGAACAGTCAGATGTTTGTTTATTTGGAAAGAAACAATGCAAGTATTAATAAGACAAGTTAAAATAAAAGCAAAATTTCACAGCTCTAGCATCATGCCTTCATAGTCAACCTATTCATCCTAATAAGTAATGTAATCGATCCTGATGACTTGGTATCAATTTCAGTCACTTTCTCACAGATGTATCATGGCTTCCCTTTGTCTTTTCTACAAATATTTTTATGGCAACTGTTCTGACAAGCTTTTCCCCTGGTGCCCCAACTATATGTGATGATGCATTGGCACCTAGATCCCACCGTTTTACTGTTGAAATAACTGAATGCAGCCACCACTTTTACTCAAACAGTTTTTTCTTGCACTTCTCAACTGTGGAACTCCCTTCTGGTTACTTGCTTCCTTGACAACTACAATCTTCAAAAATTTAAATGCAATGTCAATTGCCATCTTCTATCTTCTTGAATCCCATTCAACTTTTGTCCTTTCCTCAATTCTCCCTTTTCTCAGTTCATTCTCTCCCTTTCACTGACACCCTACATACTAGTGGCATTAACACTTGCTTGGGGTGAAATGATTAATATATATATATATAAAATATTATGTTATGTAAGCATTTATGTAACTGCATGCACATGGATTCACTGAGAATGGGATGCTGAAAAGTTTTCAGCCCAACTAAGAAAGGGTTCCAAAAATAAATTCTGGTATTTGGTGAATTGGTCAGATTTTGAAAAGTGGCAAAAAAATTTTTAATACCTTCTTATATATCTGAATTATTACTTATATGTATAGTGTATATACTAATTCTACTGATGTTGATTATCATTCTAAACTGTAAATGTTACAGAGAAGAGTTTTATGTGCAACAGTTCAGTTAGTCTTATGTGTTCATGTTTCATTGATCATGGTAATACTAAACAGCGTGTGATTACCCAACCTTGTCTGCCAGGGCACTTCACTTAATGACTGTTAGGTGGCATTGTATAAAGGAGTATAAAAAGAAAGGACATATATTGTCTCTTTTTGCTCTCTCAAACAACAAGATGTGTTTAGTTTCATCCTCAGAAGAGACAGTTACTAGGCCTACTGATTCTAAATTGCAAACGAAACAATGTGGCACATAACACACACTATAGTAAATCACACAAATATATATTCTTCTTTTTCTCTGAGCAGTGTTGTTTTGCATGAGTATGTATACACACACACATATATATATATATATATATATATATATATATATAGTATGTGTATATATATATATATATATATATATATATATAGTGAGTGAGAGAGAAAGAGAGAGAGTGGGATATTAAAGGTACTTATCTAACACCTTCATTCAATCAAACATTTCATATGCACCAATATTAGATATGCCAGCACAATCATTAGGTGATCTGGAGAGACAGGACAAAAATGGTGGCTACAGTTACACAATATATAGCTTTGGTTGAGTGGAAGTTGGAAGGAGAGAAATAGTGAAGAAAAGGGGAAATGAAGCCAGTGGACAATATATATTTATTAGATACTCCAAAGATTTTCTAAAAAATCTTGAAAAAATACCCAAAATGTAATAAAAACACAATTTTATTATCAAAAACTTTGAGTCTTCAAGAGAAAAAAAAAAAAAAAAATTGAAGAATTTTTTCTGTAAAATTTTTTATCCTTCATAGAAGATTGGAAATTTTGTTAAAAAGACTGTTTTTTTTTTGGTGCCAATGTGGGACCTTAAATCTTTACAGGAAATCTGAGCATTTTCTGCAGTTAAAAACATATTAATCCAAAAATTCTTACAAAAATTAGATCATTGTAAGATTTTAATGTAACTTTCAGGACTTATTCAGAAATGAATGAAGTTGTTTTTTTTTTAAATGTTTCTCTCTTAATAAAAAGATATTTGTAAATTTTTGTTAACATTTATTACCACATATTTATTTTTATGAAATTTCAAGAAATTCTTATTTGTATTGTTTAATGTTTATATTTGTTATAAGGACAAGTCATCAAAATCATTGAAACTTTTGGTCAAGCAAAACCCCCAATTGTAGAAAATCTACCTTGAATAGTAAAATAAAAATGCAATAAAACTAAAAAAAATGTTTTAATTATGAATGCTTTTAATTGCTTTCATGAATAAAGTATATTATGGACACTATTGTCTTCATAACAAATTTTTTTTGATGAATGATGAAATTTACAGGAATTATTTTCAGTTTTTTTAATATTCTGTATTTATTTATCACAGCCAAATAATATTGTTATTAAATTAAAACTGATTTTACTAATTATAAATAGAAAAGCTTACTACAATTCAACAACCCTCAGCATTTTAATTTGTGTATTTATAAACTTGTTGATTTTTGTAGATAGGAACATCAATAGGCAACATTGTCAGCCAATTAGAGAAGAACTTCTAATAAATTAAAAACAAATTATTGGTAATTTTCTAAATTCTTCTCAACAAGCATCTTTGTCAGTAAGACTATAAATACAAAGTATCTAAAATTCAATAAAATATTATACTGTTTAAAATATTTTCTTAAATGTTTAAGATTATTGGATATTTAAAGAATTATATAAAAAAAGGTATTCATGGTATATTCAAGTAATTTCATTCAGTGCTGTCCCCCTTAATAAATTTCTGAAACATGTGGCTGTCAATAAATCACTCAACATGTCAGAAAAACATCCACTCTAATTAAAAAATACTTTTCTGTAATATTAGAGACTAAAAGTAATATTTGTTTCAATTCAGATTAATTAAACTGTAAATCAGCTAATTTTTCTCACATAATGTTTCAGAAAATTGCATTTTATTTTTGAAATATTTTTTAATAAAAGTTTGTGTTGACACATGCCAATATGGATGAATAATTAGATTTTATTGATAAGTAGAAAAAAAATTCCAATCAATTTAAATTTGCTATGAAATAAACCAAAGTATTTTGCTTATTGGAAATATGTATATGCATAAATATAATAGATCAATGAAAGAAATTTAAGAAATAAAATTAAAAATACTAATAATAAAACTAATAATATTTATTGCATATTTATAGGCCTTTTGACAAAATGGAAGCGTGATGAGAAAGATGTTAAAAATTAGAATTTTGGACATGCCTGTGTCTTCTCTCAACAAGACAAGAAATAAAAAATGAAGTGGGAATTTTTTTTGTTCTCACATGTGTTATATTACTGAAGAGATCAAGCAGTTTCAGGCTGGTTGTTTGTCTGAATTAGGGTTGTAGAGGGTTTGTAGATGATTTTTTATAGAATTTGTATTCATCAAGTTTGCCTAAATACCTATTTACAGCTAGAATGTATGAATTTATTTAAAAAATGTATTTTAACTCAGACTTTTGCCATTCTTGTTAGCATTGAAATTTTAATTTTCTTTACTGTTTTATATATATATATATATATATACATATATAATGGAAGTAAATAATAATACATTATGTTCAACAGATAATGGATGATAATATCAGAAAAATAATATTGTACTATGGTCACAATTATAACAGAAGAGAGTGAGGAAAGAAAGACTTTCTTCTATGTGGAGACTAATATATCTACATGGCAAAGCAGAGTGTAAGTAGAAACAAAGAGGAAGTGTTTTATAAATAATATGGAGATGCATCTGTGTCTGGAGAAGTCATGTTTAGGACTCCACATTCAAATAGGCTGGATTCATCTATGTCCCAGGTGAGGATGTATTCCACAAATGGAAAACAGCAAGTCTTGGATTTTCACAAATTGAGGACTGCAAGCTGGAGCTTCTTTCTATATCTGGGAAAGATATATTCCCAAAGGGAAATGGCACCATTAACTTGTAAGCTGATAGGGAGGCAGGTTCAGCCTCTGCCTGGGCCATGTGGGCCTGAGCTAAAGAAAGCAATGCCTTGCTTTGTCTACTGTAAGCAAACTGAAAAATTTACTGTCACTTTTGTCACTGTATGAAATGACGTCGCTAATTGTCTGTCACATGACCCATGTTACTTATTGCTACCAAAGGAAGATGATTGCCTTCTGTAGCCCTATATATATATATATATATATATATATATATATATATATATATATATAAATAAACCAATGTATGTGTTGAATTAAATTATTATGAATATGTTGAAATATCTTGATAAACCATTTCATCACAACTGGTAGATGCTGAATGTGATTTGAATACTCAGTTGTAATGACAGTTTGGCTAAGTAAGAGTGTTTTTAATAAGGAAAGACAGAAAATGTGCAGTTTTTTCAGATGTAAACAGATTAAAAATTGCTTCTACAGAAACAAGAACAGAAATATTTATTTCAGAATCTTACCTTAAATAAATGGTGTAAAAGTCTGCAAAGTTATGCTCAAGAAACTTACCTGAAAATAAAGAAAAATTGATATAATGACAGGAAAGGAAATGAATAAGCAGAAAAACAATAATACTTACAATGAATCTTAATTAAACAAATAGTCAACCATTTTGAATTTTTGATTAGTTTTTCTTTCATCTTAATTTTAGTTGCTTTTCATCTAATAGTCTTAGTAGTAATATTATCTTGAATTTTAATGCAATGAAACATTGCTAAGCATTGTTAATTTTGATTATTATTTCCTGAGCTGATATTCATCTACTAGAAATATTATTTTGAAATTTTATTAGATAAAGTGTTGACAACCAGTAATAATTATTGACTTGTGTTTCTTTTATCTTAATTTCACTTGCTTTTTCATTGTTTCTGCTCAGACAATCATTCTATGGCAATTGTTTGTTATATTACCTTGAATTTTTATTAGATAAAGCATTATTATTACTTTCTTGATTATCTGAACACATTGGGACAGGGGAGAGAAATATGTCTAGATAATTCAAAATTCCTGATAATTAATATTTAAATTATTGAAGATGAAGAAAAACATCATTTTCTGAAAGAAGTTTAACATCAAATAATATTTTCAGATGCTTTGTTTAAGGTTTTATCCTGTTTATTTTGGGTGAAATTTTTGTTTGCTTCTGACTAGCTTCATGTTTGTCTGCTAACTCTCAAAGCTAAATTAAAGTAAATGTATTTGTAACACTAGCCATTTTCATTTTGCGTATCATTTGAATTCAGTTTATTACTGGTGGGTGGAATCTTAATAATATGCATACAACATGGTGTTGATAGCAAGCACAGAATGAAAACTAGAGGACCACTCAGACAAGGTTGAAAATGAGACTAAGAAAAAGAATGAACCACCATTTGTAAAAAAACAGAGAGCATGGCTGTCAATAAGAGAAATGCTCAAGTTGAGAACTATGAACAAGGGAGGACAATAACAAAAAAGTACAGAAGTTTAAGTATCTTGATCATGTTTTAACAGAGAATGAAAAATGAGGCACCAAAATCTAAATGCACATTGGAATAGGGAAAGAGTCCTTCCAAAATCTCAGTAAAATACTAAGAAAAAGGAAGGTTTTGTGAGATACAAAGAAAAGACTACTGAACTGCTATCTAATATAAATCCGCCTATATGGTAGTGAATGCTGGGCAATTTCTTTACAGATGAAGAGGAGATGAAAGGCAACAGCAATGTGGTTCTACAGAAGGATGCTGAGGATAACATAGATCATATGAACAACAAAAACATCTTAAGGAAAATGGAAACAAAAAGTATACTTAGAATCAGAAACAGAGAGGTAAAATTTGAAAGACATATAATAAGAAAAAAGGCTTTGGAGAATTTGGCACTCACAGGACATATTCAATGTAAGAGAGACAGGGTGAGTCTTATTGTGGAAAGGTAGAGTGGGAGGGATGTTAAAAGATAAATGTTATTAATGGCGAAAAGAGATAGGGAGTTGTGGTGTGCCATGATTGCCCACATCCCAAAGATGATTGATTTTTGACTTGCAGATTTTTCATCTTAATTTCTGTTGCTTTTTATCTAGTAAGGTTAGTAATATTTTTTTGAATTTTTGTCAGGAGACACAAGTTCAAAGTTTTAGGAAAGCCAGAAAAACTTTGTTGCATTTGAATTGAGCATGGCAGTAAATGCTAGACAGAGTTATTTGTCCTCACCAAGCTACGTGATGCTTACACTCTGCTTCTTCACCTTCTCCCTTGCCTCTTTTTTCTCACACATACATGCAAAGAAATAATCAAAGATGCTTCCATCTAATCAAACCAGATGGTGACCTTGGATGTGGCAAGTTTGTTCAGCAAGGTACCCACAGAGGAGGCACTATCAGTAGTCAGGCACAAACTGGCTTCAGACTCATCCCTAGGAGAATGGACCATTATACCAATAAATAACATGATGGAGATGCTGACTTTTTGTACACAAATGGGATTAGATATATATCAGCAGGAAGAAGGCTTTGCAATGTGCTTGCCATTATCAACATCAATGGCTAACATATACATGGAATTCTTTGAAGAAATAGCATTAGAATCCACATCACTAAAATCAATTCTATAGCTGAGATATGTAGATGACACATTCATACTCTGGTCACACCAGGAAGAGGTACAGCTACTACTGGACCATGTGAACTCAAGAAGATCTTCAGTACAGTTCACAATGGAGAGAGAAATGACAACAAACTTGTATTCCTGGATGTACTAATATCTTGAAGAAATCATGGGTTCAAGACATCCATATACCACAAGCCAACATTCACTGGGCAATACCTCAACATCAACTTTCACCACCCACACAGTGTAAAAAAAAAAGTCCATTGCTTACAACATTACCATTAGAGGGTGTTTTCAGTAAGTTTTTACATGTCGAAGACATCAGACATGGTTATTTTGTGTAAATTAAGCTGGTTATACTAAACAATCATATGCATAACAAATAGACAAAATAAATACTATTTAAAATAAAAAATGGAATGTCTACTCAAATATGGGTATCCACTAAAAATAATGTTTGGAGTAAGAAAAATATATACTATGTTTATTTTTTCATATTTATATATATATTATGCATTATAATTGTAGAACAATGTTTAGAGAGTGACAAGTAAAAAAGTTAGTATTTAATAATGATAACATTGCAACAGAAATGTGGTTCTACAGAAGGATGCTGAGAATACTATGTACTGAACATGTGATCAACTATGAAGTTTTAGAGAAAATGAAAACAGAAAGGCCACTTATATTAAGTGTCAGAAAGAGAGTTAACCAATGGAATGAGAAGAAGGCCCCTTCTCAAGATTATTTTCAACCAATCACAAGAATGAAATTTGAAATGAGCAGTACTCTTGAAAGGGGACTTGGAGCTGGCCAATTCAAATATAAGGGACCTTGTTAACATTGCTTTCATCCTTTACCAAGGACTATTTTAACTAGCAATTAATTGAAGTCCCCACTTTTTATGAATCTTTTTCTTTACCTAGTTTTAAATTTTAAAGGAGTATTTTACACTCTTATATTTTTCACATAAATCATTATGAATAAACAAATTTTTCTTGCTTCAAATTTACATCGAGTAAAGTTGTGAGCCTAAAGAGATAATTGATACATACTTTTTGTATATTAGAAAACAGACAGGCAAAGTCGTCTATCAGGACACTATAGCATCGACATATTTCTTCACGATGCTGTTCATGTGTGTCATCATAAGGATTTTGGTTGCACACATATTAGGAGACACAAGGTGCTACTCTTTTATGCTTCTAGAGTTTCCATGTGACTCAGAGTAATTAGGCCTTATCCATTGTTCAGTGTCAAGGATCTTTTCTATGACACCACTACATTTCAATGCCAAAGATCTGTTCAGTTAGATTCAACTATTGACCACATCCAACATCCTGCTACCAATATTTTTGCTGTAACCCGGGCCAGAATAACTTCTAGGTGCTATACCTTGCCAAGGGGTAACCAATGATTTAGTCATTATGATTTTGAATTCAGAGTTATTATTCTCTTAGGTTGGTTGCCAAACACAACTAGAGATCCCAGTCTATTCTGCTATTAATCTATAGCTGGGGGAAAAGAGATGGATTCATATCCTTCCAAAGAGTATTTGCACCTAAGTAACTGTAATGAACTTGACTGAAATTTGAACTTGGCTCATAGAAATTAGGTCTCATCCATTGTTCAATATGAAGGATCTTTTGCATGAAACCACTACAGATGAAAACCAAAGAAATGATCTGTTAGATTCTACCAGTGACCACACCCAACACACACGAACTCTGGCAGGAAAAACTTCTGGTTGCTATATGTTGCAAAAGAGCCCAGTCTATCTTGCTATTAATCTATAGTTGGGAGAAAAGAGATGGATTCATACCTTTCCAAAGAGTATTTGCACATAAGGGAATGTAATAAAATTGACTGGAATTCGAACTTGGTTCTCTGTTTTCTCATTCGTAATTGCTATCCATTACATCACATGCATTTGGGGATAAGAAAGTCATCACAAAATACTAATTAACAAATGAACAGAATAAAAGGAAGTACATAAAATCAATTTTTTACTCAATAATTCATAATGAATAATGGCAGCAGAATTTCAAATTAGAGTTTTAGTATAACATTGTAAATAGGTTTTTATTATCTGTCTATATCTCTGAGATGAGGTATTATGATAACTGACACTATTTACATTATTTGGACTGTTATCCTAAAGGACACATGGCTCAGTGGATAAAGATGTTTAGATCCAGAGACTAGACCCAATGAGTCATGAGTTCAATACCAGGCCACAACAATGGTGAACTAAACTTCAGAGTTGAGTTAAAGGGAAATAACTGAGACATATGGAAGAGGTATGATATGTGAAACTAGAACAATCTACCCTGGTGGATGAAATAAAGGGTTCGGTTCAAAATTCCAATAACTTAAAGAAGGTTGGAACGTACAATGTTGTGAACATGGCAATGGAGATTAGGATAACAGTCTGAATAATGTAAGATTGCTTATTGTTGCACTAGTTTAATGGGAAATAAGTGCTATGGATATAATAGAGTCACATTATTACAAAGATTTGATAAGTTATTGTTATATCAGGAAGATTTTTTTTGTGGGAGAAAAGATTAAGAACACGGATACAGATGGTTAAACTGATGATATGAGTGCATTTAATGTACTACAGTTTAATTTATTTATCTCAGCCAATGATGTCAGAAGCAGTATGCTAGAGAGGTTGAAAAGATTAAGAAAAGAGATGTACATGGTAAAACTGATGATATGAGTGCATGTAATGTACTACAGTTTAATTTATTTATCTCAGCCAATGATGTCAGAAGCAGTATGCTAGGAGAGGCTGAAAAGATTAAGAAAAGAGATGTACATGTTAAAACTGATGATATGAGTGCATGTAATGTACTACAGTTTAATTTATTTATCTCAGCCAATGATGTCAGAAGCAGTATGCTAGGAGAGGTTGAAAAGATTAAGAAAAGAGATGTACATGGTAAAACTGATGATATGAGTGCATTTAATGTACTACAGTTTAATTTATTTATCTCAGCCAATGATGTCAGAAGCAGTATGCTAGAGAGGTTGAAAAGATAAAGAAAAGAGATGTACATGTTAAAACTGATGATATGAGTGCATTTAATGTACTACAGTTTAATTTATTTATCTCAGCCAATGATGTCAGAAGCAGTATGCTAGGAGAGGCTGAAAAGATTAAGAAAAGAGATGTACATGGTTAAACTGATGATATGAGTGCATTTAATGTACTACAGTTTAATTTATTTATCTCAGCCAATGATGTCAGAAGCAGTATGCTAGGAGAGGTTGAAAAGATTAAGTAAAGAGATGTACATGGTAAAACTGATGATATGAGTGCATTTAATGTACTACAGCCTGAACCCTTCCTACCAATAACCCATCATTTTTTTGCTTTGTTACAGATAACAGATGGAAAAAATGACATCTGACCTGAGAGTGGATATGAAAAAAAGGTGTGTCACTGAAAAAAAAAAAAAATTCTCTTCTTGCACTGAAAATGGATGTAATTCTTTCTATGTTCCCATGTGGAAAAATTTACACCCATTGACATTCATCCATGCTTACTGAAAATTTTCATTATCATTTTTTTTCTCATTCTCTTTCTGTCCTTTCAATTCATTCATTCCCTTTTTACTGCTTTTGTTTATTTCATCAACAAATTTATAGGAATCAAACAGGTGGTGGGTATTTTAGTAGTGATGATGGTGATATATATTCTGAAATAGTTTGTACATTCTGGGTGACCCTTCATGATGATCAACTCACAAAATAAGGAGCCCCTTGAAAATATATCGTTAATGGTGGTAACTATTTTTTTTTTTTAATCATTTTACCTTAAGTAAGGAGTTAATGTCATGAAGATGCAAAGAGCTTACTTGGAGTGAAAGAGAATGAGAACACTAGTGAGAAGAAGGAACAATAAAAGAACAGGGTTCAGAAAGGCAGAAGATGGCAATTGACATTGCATTTAAATTTTTGAAGATTGTAGGCTGCAGTGAAGCAAGATACTGTAAGAGAGTCCCACAGGTGAGAAGTACAAGAAAAAAAAACTATTAGAATAAAACTTACAGTTACATCTAGCTAGTTCAATAGTAACATGATGAGACCTAGTTGGCAATCTAGTAGTATGCTTACTTAAATTGATATGGTCAAGGTACAAATGAAGAAAGCTCATTTGAATAATTTCCATGAAAATATTTATAGAAAAGACAGAGGGAAGCCATGTTACAGTGGTGGGAAAGTGACTGAAGTCAAGATATTAGGTCAGGACTGATTCCATTACAGACACTTCAATCAATTTTGTTGAGAGTCCCAAGATATATAGCAGGATAACAAGACCAGTTATGGTAGCAACATTTAATGAAATGACAAATGGTGGATTTATAAATGTGTTAGATGTAACCAGAATGTAGATAGCACATGTAACTAGAAGGGAAAATAACATTATAGTCCAGATGGAACCTTCCGCAGTACCAAGAACAAAAGGTTAGAAAGGACACACTCTATTAATATGGGAAAGGGCAAAAACAATTAGCAGACTTGAAGTAGGCTTATTTTCTTATTTTCTTATTTCATGAAAAACTGTTTTAACAAGATGATTTTATAAATTTCACCAGGCAGCAATGTTAACTGTTGTGTCAGTGAATGCCAAATATTTCCTTTTATGAAAATGGCTAATCTCACCATTAACAATGGTATTCAGCTTGCAGTATCTGTTATAGATACTGTGGAAATATATGGAAAGCAATACTTTTGGAGCAACCCTCATATTAGCAAAAATGACAGCAAAAAACAGAATTTCTCATGAGACCCTCGCAGAGGAAAATATGAGTATCTTTCATTTTCATGAACTCTGCATCCTAGCTATGGAGCTCCGCCTTCTATATACCATAAGTGAAAAACTAAAAGTTACTTATTGTATGCGTTGACTTAGGGATGCAGGGATTTAGTAATGTAAGATGTAATGGCCTGTCAATTCAATGCAGCTTCAAAAATGAAGGAAGAGATCATCGTAAAAGGGGGCAAAAAACTGTCTTATCTTGTTTGAAGGGAAAAGGAAAAAAAAATAAAAGTGCAAAGAAAGAGAAAGAGAAACAAAATAAGCAAGTCAGAAAGACAAGAAGAGAGACTGGGTAAGAAAGGCAGAATAGAGAGGAGAGAGAAAAAACTGTGAAAGAGAAGAGCGAGAGGGAAAGGACAAAAGAGAAAAGTGTGAAAGAGAGAGGAAAAAGAATGAAAGCTACACATGAATGAGAATAACTTTCTCATGAAAAATTTGAACTGTCCATACAAAGCATGAAACAGCTGAACTGTTCAAAGGAAAGAACCCATTTTGATGGGAAACTAACTGTGGGATTATCCCACATATCTGCCAAAGAACATCAGCTAATGGCCACTAGATGGCATTGCCAAATCAGTATAAAAGAAAAGGACACAAAAGTCTCATTCTCTTTTTCTACATGATGCCTCTGATAAAACAGGTCTTGTCCCTTTCTGGGAGACTTTTTGGTTCACAGAGAACCT
>CAHIKZ030005606.1:607500-810000 GCA_903632075.3 Acanthosepion pharaonis
CAAGCTAGCACCACCATTGACAAACGGTTCCATCTCTCCAACTTCACTTGCAAGGTTTAGGGTCAACCCATGGTTATTTTTAGGCTGTTTTCAATGATGCTACATGCTCGGATCAACTCTCCAGGCTGATAACATCAAGAAATCACCTTGCTGACAAGTCAATGATGTGAGATTTAAACCTGGGTCTCGTGGTCAGAAAGCAAATGTTCTAACTACTTGGCCACATGCTCATTGTTTATACAAATAAGAAATATATAACAAAGATTATATTTCCTCCCAAATTTGGTCATCTATAATTGTGGAAGATAATGTATTTAAGGGAAGCTGTCTTTTAATTGTAATGATTTTATTATCAAATGGCTTGTTAATTTTAAAGCCTCCAAAACAAAACTGTTCTCTATTAAGCATCTGAGAGACCCCTTTCTGCTTTTGATCAGTATGGCTAATGCTAACCTCCTGGAGAGTGACTTGTTGTGCCTTCTTGAGTGAAGGTTATCTGCTGATATGAATTGGAAAGATTATATCAAATCAATTGCTAAGTCTGCTGCTAGACAAATTTTCTGTGTTGGGCTAGACAATTTTTCTCACCAGAATCTATCATATATTTATATATCTACCATTCATCCATGATATGCATATTGCTGTCACATATGGTCTGGTGTTTGTGCTATATATTTAGACATCCTTAATAAAATCCAAATAAGAATCTGCAATGTTACTGGTCCTGACCTGGCATCTTAGCTTCCATCATGTTTCTACCATTGTAATGTAGCTTCCCTGTGGCTTTTCAATAAATATTTTCATTGTAAATGTTTGGATGAACCTGGCAACAAAGTCTCATTATTTTACAGTTGAATTGTCTTGATGTAACTGTTAGTTCTATTCTAAAAGTTACAACATTGATCTTCAAAAGTTTGTTTTCTTGATTCTCGCTGTTTAATAATGGTTTTATTTTTCTTATTCTTTCACACTCAATAAACCCTTGTATCTTAGTGGCTTTATGGCCTTGATTAAAAAAATAGGATATTAAAAGTAATAATGACTAAAATTTGTGTACTTTGTTTTGTTATTCTACTTCATTATTATTATTATTGTGGGTGTGTAGGAGTGAGAGAGAGAGAAAATAAACAAAAAACCATTACACACAGATAAAATAACCAGATATCAGATTTGGTGTGGGGAGTGTGATTTTTTATTGGTCAAACTGAGAACCTTTTGGTGCCTACCCATACTGAAGTATTTTCTTATTATTTGTTGGGTATCTGCTAACAAGGATGGAAAGAAAAATCAGCTGCACGGGAATCAAACACTAAAGGTGTTGAACACTGTATCATGATGGGCAGAGTAAGAACAAGATGTCTACACAGGAACACCACATGTATATGGGATGAATGCAGCAGAGACACTGGAAACACAAACAAGAATGAAAGAATTCAAAAGGACATTGGGTAACATAGACAGAAATCCTTGTTAACACATGGTGATCATGTTGTACGGTCAACACGGCACACTGTCTCCCATAGCCTCTTCCCAGAAAATATGCCTGATTTTATGGAGGCTAAAACTTTAGCAAAAGAAATTATTTGTATAACCAACACTGTTCAGCTTACAGTCATAATTATTTTATGGAGAAACTGCCAGACATCCTGAGGTTCACACTGGTTCTGTTCCGGCAGGGCAGCCATTTACTTACTTTCTGTAGAGACAGCACACTAAACATTGTGTCTGTCTGGATTTTGTTTCCGCCACAAATACAAGAGGAACAAATTGTGATAGAGAGTAGCAAGAGTGATAATAGGAAAAAGAAAGTTTGAAAGAAAAAGGAAGAGAAATGAAGAAATAAGTAGAAAGAGAAAAAAAAAAGGTAAACTAGAAAATCAGATTGATTGAGGAGTAAAGAGAAAAAGAGAAAGAGATGGTGAAATAAAATGTGAATTGTTGATGAGAACACCTGCACAGACAAATAATACAGTGAAACCTGTTGCCATTATGTGTAATACTAGATACAAACTTAGCTGCAAAGTCAGTTGGCTGAAGCAACAGCTGCAGAATATCATATGGTCATAAAGCCAGTGTTCTGGAGATTGAAGGTAAGAAAAAAAATCATAAGGGGACAAAAAAAAGATAGGCAAGAAAAATAAGTTTGGTGAAGGAAATTATAGTGAGAGAAATAAAAGAAAAGAGAAAGAACATAGAAGAGATTAAAGATTGACAAATATGAGAGAGAGAGAGAGAGAGAGAGAGAAAAAATAAAGAAAAAGAAAAGAAATGATAAAGAAAATGAGAGATAGAAGAAATAAAAGTGGGAAGAGTAAGGGTTAAAAATATAGAAAAGCGCAAAAAATGATGAAAAATAAATAGTTTGAGAGAAAGAAAGAATATAAAGGAAGAGAGAAGAAGTGAAAAATGAATGAATGTGAAAGAAAAAGTAAAAAGAAGAATAAAGAATAAATGAACATAGTTATTTTTGCCTTACTATATATATATATATATATATTATAAATTAATTGATTTAAAATATGTTTTTTTCCACTACACAGTTCTAACCATGTTTCAAAAATGGAAGCTAAAAGCCCCAAATTTAATTTTGTAATTAAATTAAAGACATTAGTTCCATTTCATCCTCAAGTGAATTTTGGAGTAACTTTTAAAATCACTGGGTTTTAAATACACAGCTAAAACAAAATTCACGTTTCCAAGGTTACAGATAAATCTATTTTTCTAGACAGGGGTGTCTAGGTGTTCAATATGTCTATATAACAATAACTGATACATTAAAAACTAGGTTGGCAGTGACTGGCCACTAGTATCAGTTTTATGTGCTTGTACACAATCATCAGGCAGCCAGTGGCTGTAGTAGTAAGGTGAGTACCCTATATACCACTTCGTGAGTTCAATTTAACAAACAAACCAAACCCGCCCAGTCCAGCCAAGATTTAAAATTAAAGAAAAAAAAAAACAAGAAAAAAAACTTCCACCTAGAAAGTTTCACTTGTTATTGAGCACTTTTTTGTCAAAATTCCTCAACTTTATTAATAAACATTTTCCCAACACCAGTCTGCTTAGTAAAATATTTAATAAAAATAAACTGAAATTAAGCTACTGCTGTGCGGACAACATTGAGAGAATCATTAAAAATCAGTAATATAACAAATTTAAAAATTCAAAAAGCAAGACATATAGCAATAGTGTAGTAAATGATAATAATACTAATAACAGCAGATGTAACTGTAGGAATTCCAATGACTGCCCACTACAAAATAATTGCTTAGCTAGTTCCCTGGTTTATTTTAGTACTAATTCTACACTCAAAAACCCAAGTATTAAAAAATTCTACATTGGAAGCACTAAAAACTCATTTAAAACCAGATGGTATCAACATGTACTATCCTTTAAAAATAGTACTTCACTGTCAAAGTACCTTTGGATTTTAAAAGAGAAAATAAAACTTACAGTTAAATGGAAACTACTTAGTAGGGCTTGAACTTGTAATTCTCTATATGCACTATGTTATCTTTGTCTCAATGAAAAATTGGAAATTAGATGTAAGGAAAGGATTAATCTCTTAAACTAAAGGAATGAACTTATGTTAACTGTAGACATAATTCACTCTTTACCTTGCAACATAAGTAATAATGTTATGAATGATAATATAATAGTATTGTAAGTTAGTAATATTATTATTATTTATTGGTTCTTTATTTATTTATATTTATGTTTTTTGCAACCTGACTGGCAACTTTAATTATAACCTACCCTTATTTGCTACTAGTGTTTTAATCTGACATAGTTAATTTGATATTAAATATTTGTGACTGTTTATGCATTAATTTTACATGGACTCAGAATTTGTTATTATTATCTATGCATACATGTGTGTATGTATATATGTATGTGTGATTGTTTCTATATCTGTTTATATATGTGTGTCTGCGTGTTGGTATGTATATGTGATATGCATATATGCATACAGGTGTAAGTGCATGTGTGTGTATATATATATATATAAATACATATATTGGTGTATATGTGGGTATCTGTATATACTTGTATATGTTTATTTATATTTGTATATATGTGGGTGTTTTATTTGTATGTTTGTGGGCGTATTTTGTTTGCACATGTGAGTTTGGTTGTTCATATTTATGTATGTGTACGTATATATGTCTTTTTCTTTGCTTTGTCTAGAGCCTAATATGTGTATTTCAACTAAGTGTATATATGCATGTATATGCACTTCTTACTTTTATTTGATCTTTTTTTATGTTTGTGTATGTAAAATATTGATGGTTGGTTTGTGTAGATTTATTAGTGTATTTATGGTTGAGTTTGGGTGTCTGATTATTCATATATTTGTAGGTGTGTGTGATTGCTTGTATATGCTTTTTTTATATATACATATGTCTGACATAATTTTCTTATGTGGTTTTTTTTTATATATATATATATATATATATATATATATATATATATATATATATATATATTTTTTCTTCTTATTTTTTCTTTATTTTTATCTTTGGAATTATCCCTTCCTCTATTTCCTGTGTGAATATACGTCCTTGTATTTGCATGCTCATATATTTGCTTATATATATGTGTTTGTGTATTATGATGTGAATGTTTGTTCTGTTGTTTGAAAATTTCCTTCCTTATCTACTTCCTTATTTGAATTCAGACTTCCATGTATTAAAAATGTCTACTGATCATAGATACTTCTTATATCAGCATCAAACTTATCTGATAAATTAGCATTTCACTAAGAACAATAAAATATATTTTATTCCTAGTTTAATTTCTGAATAATCTTGAAATAATATTAAATTTGTTGCTTGGTTCACTTCAGAATTTGACATTTGAAGTTTTAAATTTAGCTGTTAACTTAAAATTAATTTTTTATATTGATTTCTAATTTAATCTAATCTTAACTTTATTGCACTAATTGATTTTACTTATACCAGAGTATGTTGTTATGTTATTTTAAATTACCATATACTTGTATTCTGATTGGTCATGACAAGTTATGTAACAAAGTTTCCCCTACTGAGGGGGTTTAGTTGGTTTTTTAACTCTTAAAACTGTTTATTTTCTATTCAACATTATCACTTGACAAGACACTTGAAGTGTTGAAACAAAATTGCAAATTTTGTAGTGATTTTATAGCATGCATATATTATAAATTTGAGTATATATATATATATATATATAGGGATCCAGAAACTGTTTCACTGTATCACAGCTCATCAATGTAGCTAGACATTTGATCATTTCAAGCTAGGACTGAAACCTGACTGATTTGGTATAAGTAGGAGATTCTAATCGCTAGGCTATTGATGCCTGGCAGAGAGAAAGGTGAATTCTTATGTATTTATTTTTTCATAAACACACTAGTGATCTAGAGAACTCAATCCAGCTTGAATAGTCTTGGATATACAATATATATATATATATATATATATATATATATATATATATAAATATATATATATATATATGTATGTATGTAGATGTATCTACTGTCTTCTTAATTCTTGTTCTTTGAATTGTTTTTTCTTATTAACAGTGTTTTTTTCTCATATATTCGCTCAGTAACTCTCATTGCATCTTACTTGAGGTGAAATAATAATTTATATATATATTCTCCCGTTGAATCGACGTATGAGGATCAAGCAGGAAACTGACAGCCAGACACCAACACATAAGATTTGATTACAGTAGTGAAGGTTTTGTGAGGAACCATCCACACTTTCTGAAGGACCGAATACAGAGACTTGGTGCACTACATGCCACAGGGTCCCCAAACGATCCTCCGCAGGTTTTGAATCCAGAGTTGTCCTTTTGCTAGACTAGTTGCCATCCAAGGCTATAGAACCCAGTCTGTCCTGCTATTTACCCATAGCTGGAGGGAGAAGAGGATTCACACCTTCCCGCGGGTGTTAGCACATAAGTGAATGTAATGGATTCAACTGGAATTCGAACTCAGCATTCCTATTCCTCAATCCAAGCCACTATCCATTACTCCACCGTGCCTCCAAATATATATATATGAGATAACAGTATATATTTTTATATATCAAGAACAGTAAACTAGATTTGTTATATTTATTATGCTGGTGTGGCTACACATGCACATAAATGAAGGATGGTGGGAATTTAAAATTAAATTTTTTTGTTTTTATCTAGCTGCTTTTATTTACAGTCTTTTTTTTGTCATAACTTTTGTTACTAGATATCCCACACTGTGATAATAGAAAGTTCTGCCAGGAATGGTGCAATGTTTTAAGAGCCAGGATGCAACTATATGTGTGTGTGATGATTGTCACTTCTTTGCAGAAGAAGACCATCTCTTCACTTGGTAGATTTTTTGTGTTTTTCATTCAAAATTTTTTTATTCCCATCATCATTACCTCAAGCTAATGCTCTGCTATGGGCCATAAGTGATCCTTATGGCCAGCTTCACTTTTACAACCTCTCTTACAAATGTAGCAAGCATATAGTTTGTCTGTGTTATCTATGTTGGAAACTTGCCTGTCCCTGTGTACAACCATGTGATGTGTGAGTTCTGGTAACAGACTTACAAACCTTGTCACAAAACTCACAAAAGTAACCTGCAGGTTTTTCTGGTAGGGTTGCATTCACAGGAGTTTGCCCCTGACCTCTCTGGTGTGATTGCATCTGACTGGCTAAACCATGTTCTGAAAGGCTGACTTTTCCAAAAATACTGCAAGTGTATTGGTGTCCTAATAGCTCTAGGACAGATTCTAGTTCTCCCTTCCTAATAGTGCACTTTTTGTTGGTATACTCAATGCTCTTCCTCTCAAAACTGTTGCTGCATTCTCAAATCAATCTTCTTCAGCCATATCTATCTCTAGTGATAGTTTCCCAGTTGTCCACTGTTACATTCCATGCTAATAGGAATATATACTTGAAAAAAAAACAAAAAAAACAACAGTGGATAAAATAAGTAAAGGTTTATTGTAAAAACCAATACAATAAGAATAAAGGTAACAGTTATGCACAAGGTCATTGCAAGTCAATCCAGTAGTTAGTGCTACTATTGGAAGGTTGGTAGTTCTTGCATAAGTCTGAGTTATACTCAGCAGATCCCAGCTAGACTTTGTAGTCCATTGACTTACAGATACTCATAGGTAGTTACTACCTATAGTGTAGTCACTCATTGGGGTGACAAGTTATTCGATTACATCATCAACATTAACACCAAGAGTCTTTAGGTTACATTTAACTATATCTTTGAAACGTTTTTTTTATTATGAGTGGGTCATTTAACTTGACCAGCTCACCATAAACAAGTCTTTTAGGCAATCTGTCATCCTCCATACATATTAGGTGACTTGGCCAGAGAAGCAGTTTCTCTATGCTGGCTATATTTGTGTGCTTTTGGAATTTTGTATCTGGGGTAAAAGCTTGTCAATTGATGTCCAAGATTCATCTGAGGGACTGCTGGTGAAAATGGTCTAAGACCTTAATGTGCCTTTGATATGTGATTCCTGATTCAGATGAATTTAAACGTGTGTTTTACAGATGCCGATCTTTTGGCTAGAGGAGATATAATCAGACCATACTCTCTTTTCAAGTTTTCTAAATGCTTTACTTTCTTGTACAATGCAGTAATTCACTTCTGCATCCAGTGATCCATCCCTAGAGAGTGCACTGCTTAAGTATAAAAAGTGTTAACTAACTCCAGCCTGTAGCCAGGAAGGAAAATGTAGGGCTCTATGTAAGGCGGTCCAGGTCGAAGCATATACATGATTTTTTCAGACTGAGGGCCAGCTCAAAAGCAGTACAAGTCCCTGAGAAATGGTCCATTATCACCTGCATGTCATCTTCACTTTGAGTATCAAGATCAGCATCATCAGCATACAGGAGTTCATGAATAACCAGTTGGAAAACCTTAGATTGTGCATTGAATTGTCTTCGATCAAAAGCCTTCCCTTTCGTTCTGAAATTAAGATAAACACTAGCATGACGGTTTTGAAAAGCTTCAACTAAAGTTAGAGCAGAATAGATGATAAAGAGAGTAGAAGCAAGAATATCAGCTTGCTTTATTCCATTATCAATTGTAAAAGGCTCTGACAGTGTACTATTATAATTAAATCTGCCCTTCATATTGCTGTGCAATTCTCAAAAGAATTTAAATTCTGGTAGACATCCTAATTTGCTTAAAATAAGGGCATCTCTATTAATAGTATCAGAGGCCTTTGTTAAGTAAACAAACACTTGATATAGGGGAACACAATAGTCAATGCACTTCTCCTGCAGTTGATGAGCTGAAAATATATTTATAGTTCCCCATCCAGACCTACATCTACTGACTTTCTGATATAATCAAAGAACAGATCCATTTTACAAGGCATTTATACAGAATTTTCACAAAAACTTTTCCAACTGTCTCAAGTAGACTTATTCTACTACTTTACTCTATTTCCTAATTGACAATTCATAGATCATAAAGAAAAGTTATATGTGGAGAGCTATAATTGCCATTCTAAATGGGCATAGCATTTGAAGTGTGTATATATATATATATATATATATATACACACACACACACACATATATATATGTGTATACACATATACATATGTAATTATTTCTTAAATATGTTAATAAAAATAGATTTAAAATTATTCCTATCTCTCCCTTCCCTCTCTGTTTTCGACCATGTCTGTCATACTCCTCCTCCTCTCTTTATATCACTTTACATCGACTTAAAACTACCCCTCAAAAGTGGATAAAAACTATATGTAAATTTAAAACATTTCTTTCACCCTTGGAAGTGCTGTCTGATGAACTGGGTAAAAACCATATACCTGGGGAAATAAATTATAACTAATGGATCCTTAAGGTCATCTGTTTTCTATTTAAATTGAATTAATATATAATTACATATGTATATACATATATAATTAACATATGGCTAGGTGCCTCTGTACATCAAGACTTAGTTGATGTGATACTCATTTCTCTCTATTTTGCCTTTAAAACAAATCATTAGATTTAGACATTTTTTAAAAATATGTATTGGAATCTCCATTTATCATGTGATCACCCCAAATAAGACTTTGCATACAAATTATAAGTACGATAATCATTTTTTTTTTTAATTATTTCACCCCAAACAAGGTGGAAATGACTCTAGTACACAGGGGCTTACAGAGAGTGAAAGTGAGAAAAACGATGGAGTATAGGGAGGACTGAGGAAAGGACAAAAGATGAACAGGTTTCAAAAAGACTGAAAATGGTGATTGACATTGCATTTAAATTTCTGAAGATTGTATTGATCAGGGAAGCAAGTAAATGGAAGGGAATTCCACAGGCGAGACGTATGAGAAAAGAAACTGTTGGAGCAGAAGTGGCAGTTGCATTTAGCTATTTCTACAGTAAACGGGTGGGATTTTGGCATCATCATTGATAATATTCTTGTAGGAATCTATGGCGAAAGCACAGGTTGTTTTTATCATACTTTCTGAAACAACAATAAAATAATCAATTCTTGTTATCTAGTCTGGATATTCTATGACAAGATCTTCTATAGCAGCATGCAGAATATGTCAAAATTTCCTAACAGACAGCCAAAATAGAACTTTGGTAGCCAAACCACCAGCAAGCTGCAAAATTCAGTTTAATTAAAATGATATCTATTATTTTGATTAGCAAGCTTCTAGGAGCTGCCAGTGATCCCAGTATAGATAGCATTCTTAAAAACACTTTCTCCACTCATGGCAGAATTCACTACTCACATGACTGAAGAATTTCATTCAGTGTGCATTTTCATGGGCTGAGAGATTGGCAATTTTAATGATTCATGATCTCTAGAAAGCATGCTAACTAAAGATGCAGAACCAAGACTGATATTTAACCCTTGGGAAAAGAATGAATCTCCATCTCTCCACCCACTATCAGCTATGGAGTGAGAGGAGATTGATTCAATCCTTTCTCAAGGTTATTAGTGCATAAGTGAATGTAATGGACTTGGCTTGCTAATTTCTAATTCAAAACTGAAATCCACCATACTCATCTCCAAATTGGCATCAGCTGTTTGGTGGATTTTGATTTTGTATGCCTTCCAAAAGCAAAATATTAAGAAACAAAAAAAAAATCTGTTAGAAACAAAGAAAACAGTACTGAACTGTTATGCAATATCAGTCTTCCTATATGGCAGTGAATGCTGGACAATCTCCTCACAGATGAAGAAGAGACTTGAAGCAACAGAAATGATTTTCTACAAAAAATGCTGAGAATATCGTAGACCAAACACGAGCTACAATAAAGTTTTAGAGAAAATGGAAACAAAAAGGAAAATTATACTTAACATCAGAAAAAGATAGCTGAAATATCTAGGGCACATAATGAGGAAAGAGGGCTTGGAAAATTTGATAGTCACAAGACATACTGAAAGCAAAAGGTATGGCAGAAAACAATACATAACCTACCTAGCAAATGGATGGCAGAACAGGGATTAGGAGAGATAACAAAATTTATTAAGAGCTACAAAGGACAAGAAATTGTGGAGAGCCATGATCATTCCCATCCTGAAAGGACATGGTACAAAAAAAGAAGGTGCATAAGGGAAAGAATAGATGAAATGATGCTCTGAAAGTAATGCCTCTTATTTATTTCCACAGAGACTACAAGAGATACAGAAAGTACAACAGAAACACAATAACACTGTTAAACAGAAAACATTTTCTGCTATAAAACACTAATTTTCAATAGAGTCATAACCATTGGGGAAATATTTTTGCCTTTAATGATTAAGAACTAGTTTTATGGCAAATGGGATGTAGCTTGTTACCATAGCTGATACACATTACCCAACACATAATTATGCATTTATCCACTGTTTAGTCTCTATAAATATTAAAGAACAAAAATTTGTTTATAAGCACTTTCATGTCAGATTCCATTTTACCAGACTGGAACATGAGGAAGAACCAAGATCTACTGCCAAATCAACAAGATCTGAATCTGACATCAAAGGTTAATATTATAAAATAGGCTCAGACAAAGTCTTTTTGATTTGAATTCATCTTAATCTTTCGCTTAACAAAAAGACCAAATTTATTAAGAGCTACAAATCACAGGAAATTGTGGAGAACCATGATAGCCAAAATCATGAAGGGATACAACATATAAAAGCAGCAGCAGCTGACACATTTGGGTGTTTCTGGTCTTAAAGAGTTAACTTGTATCTGAAGGGAGAAAAATCGATTTAAGTCTTTTCCAAGAGTGTTAATGCTGTTGTGAAGGTAAAAGACTGAAGCAGAACTTGAACTTGGTTCTTCATTTCCACTAACTCTGCCCTGAACAATTAGTCCATCTCATTTAGTTAATTACTATACTCTGTTTCATGCAAACATCATGTACCCAAATGCTATGCTCAAAAAGTTCAACTAATTACTTACTTGCATATTAAGATGGTACATTCTCCCACCACCAACAAAATGTCAACTTTCACTGATATAATTTTAGGATGTTACAAAATATTTGATTTGGGTTAATAAGTGTGGGTATGATATCAGGTACTGAGAAATGGATTTATCTAAAATATGCATTAACTTTCCAAACTGCCCGTATGGGTCATTGACTTAAATGTGTTGATGTTGGTTTAGGCTGTTTCAGCTGTCTGCTTTATTGCATGTGCTAAACATGACTCCACAGGTGTTTTGAACAGCAGAAACATAAACAGTGTCTGATGAGACATAAATTGCTAAAAACTATGAAAAGGTCCTTGAAAAAGGATATATATATATATATATATACATGTATATGATATTGGTAGCTTAAAAACAGTATGGAAGGGATTTGGAAAAAGATATCTTTTTTTAAATGTTCACAAATTGCAGCTGTTTGTTTTGACACTAAGTTTGGTTAGGCATGGGAAAGATGTAAATTATAAGATGCATTTTATTTCTAGGTTGAACTTTATGTGAAGCACATTTGAATAGAAAGATGAGAAATCTGAAACTCTATGCAAGACAAACAGAAAAAAATAATGGATAAAGAAAATAGGAAAAAAAAGGGAAATTCAAGAGGAGGAGAGTAAGAAAGGAAGAAAACCTGAAAGAGCAGAGAGAGAGATAAATATGGTTGTGATAGTGAGAAAGAGAGAAAATTATATTTAAAAAGAAAAATAATAATTTCACCCCAAGGAAAGCAATAAACCACTAAGATACAATGGATTACTGAGTGTTAGAGAATATGAGAAAAACTACTACTAAGAAGAGAGGATGATAAAAAAAAACCAAGAATTAAGAAGACAGAAGATAAGGACTGACATTGCAGTTCAATCTTTGAAGAGTAAAGTTGACTGGTAATCTTGAAGTATTTAGTATTTACTAAATCGACACATCCAGGAGGCACAGTTATGGATAGCAGCTCAGATTGAGGAATCGGAGAGCTGAGTTCAAATTCCAGTCGAATCCATTACATTCACTTATGTACTAATACCCTTGGGAAAGGTATGAATATTATTCTTCTCTCCCCCAGCTATGGGTAAATAGCAGGACAGACTGGGTTCTATAGCCTTGGATGGCAACTAGTCTACTGCATAAAGAAATGGTAAACTACTGCAGGAAAAAATCTGCCTTGTCAGCCATGTATTGAAAGATACATGATTGCCAGAACATGTATCACGCATGGCACATAACTAACTGAAATTGACATCCTTAATTTTTAAATTTATTGTGATGGGCAAAGGTACCCCTAGCACAAACTATCCTCTTTTATCTCCATTTCTAATTTTTTTTATAATCATCTACACAAGTTCATCCCAAGCAAGGCAATAAAGCCACTAAGATGCAAGGGGTTACTGACTGTGAAAGTATAAGAAAAAAGAAAACATTATTAAAGAGTGCGAATATTAAAAGAACAAGACTTAAGAAGACAGAAGATAAACATTGACATTGATTAAATTTTTGAAGATCAAACATGACTGGGAAGCAAGAAGCCAGAAGAGATTTCCACAAGTGAGAAGTGCAAAAGAAGGTATGGCTTCAAGAACACCAAAACGCTGTAACACGAGGGGAAGTGGAAAAATCAGGTGTGGCTGACCACATATGGAGAGAAAAGAGAAATCACCATCCTCTGTGGGATCAGGTTGAGATCAAAGGCAAAGAACACCATTGGAAAATTCATAAACTTAAGAAATCAGCACATATTCTAGGCCACAAAAATTTCCTGAGTCAACCAAGCATAGAAATGAATACAATATGGGAACCAGTAATAAGGGGTGCCAGAGAAAAGCAATAATAACAACAAAAATAGCAATATGAGCTCCGGTAAAAATATGCATTGATAACAACAAAAAATTGCAATATGAGCACTGGTAAAGACATTAGGTTTATAATACCCAGAAATCCATACACAGATGTACTCAAGGACACATGGCACAAGGTGTTAGCTAAATCAAGTAACAGGACCCAAAGACTGTGAGTTCAATACCTGGTTAAGGCAGTGGAGAACTTGGAGAGGGGAATTAACAGGAGATAACTAATAACTAACATCCATTAAACATGGCACTTGAAACTATACTGGATAATAAAGTTAATAGTTTCAGGAGATATAAAGGAATAAGAAAACACTGCACATCATATATATATATATATATATATATATAGACAGATAGATTGATAATAATAATAATAGCTGGTCACTCGTATTCAAGGATACCCGTCTACTAGAGTGGTTAGCCAATCCCTATTGCAGATGCTCATTCAGGCACATTGTGTTTGTTCAACACCCACAGAGCACACCTGTGGTTTATACTGCAACTATGCTGAGTTACAGTTTCTAGAAGAGAGCATGTTATCTAGCATGATCAACAAACTGAACAATGCCAGCCACACTCAAACCCTTGATTATGATAATTTGTGCCTCCCATCTACCCAATTCTTCTCCCAAGGCTATATATATATATATATATATATATATATATATATATATATATATATATATATATATAAAGATATAGACATATAAATAAAGACAAAAGTGCAGCTTTTATTTACCAACGGGTTTCATCCCCTGAGGGATTTTGTCAAATAGACATTTTATTTTGCAACTTTTATTTATACACAGAAGTGAAATGGAGGAAAAATATTGTTAAGTTTTCAAATTTTAATTTAAGAGTGGTCTAAAATATTTTAAAAGCCTATTGTGTAAGTCAAGGTAAACTATGGAAGACGTTAAGCAATGTAATTTATTGTCTAATAAATGAAAGTGAGTGAATGTTATTGAATTTTTTTATTTATTTTTTTAATGAAATTATTATTTATTATTTTATCTTCATTTGATAAGTTATTTATATATTTATTTCAAATATTTAAAGCTCTTGAGTTAACAGTTTTCTTTTAACTTTTAAAATTATGTTGGCTTGGGAAAGAGGCATTTCCTTTAAGAAAGGAGATATTTGAAAAAAAATCAAGGGTATGGATAGACATATTAGTATACAGACTAGTTTAACCATACTGTCAGGATTGATTGATTTGTTTTTTTTTTGTGGGGGGGGTAGGGGGTTATCACATGTCAACCTCTGAGATTTGTTTGTTTAATGGTATATCAACTCCTTATGGGTCATTAAATCCCAAAATTGAATTTTCTTTGGTGCTTTGAAGTAATAAAAATATGATATATGCTATTCTGTTTTCACAATTGAATACATGGTAAATGATTGGTTGGTTAGTTTTGTTTAGTGGCCTATCAACCTCTATAGGTTATTTGATGTTGAAATCTGAATATTTTGAACACAATTTTATGACTTCAACTGAATATCTTTTGAATGTAATTGTATGCCTTCAACTGCAGATAACATGTATCATTGGTAATTCAACTATAAATATGTATTGTTGGGATTGTTTTACTATAAAAATGTATTGCTTGTATTTTTACTATAAAAATGTATTGCTTGTATTTTTACTATAAAAATAAAAATTGCTTGTATTTTTACTATAAAATGTATTGCTTGTATTTTTACTATAAAAATTGCTTGTATTTTTACTATAAAATGTATTGCTTGTATTTTTACTATAAAATGTATTGCTTGTATTTTTACTATAAAATGTATTTTTATTTTATAAAATGTATTGCTTGTATTTTTACTATAAAAATGTATTGCTTGTATTTTTACTATAAAAATGTATTGCTTGTATTTTTACTATAAAAATGTATTGCTTGTATTTTTACTATAAAAATGTATTGCTTGTATTTTTACTATAAAAATGTATTGCTTGTATTTTTGCTATAAAAATGTATAGTGTTTTGTATTTGTTTGGGGTTTCACTATTTCTACATAGCTGGGGCCCTATCAGATATTACCACCCTGTGTCCAGGTGGATCTGGGAACAATAGCAATTAAGAGGGGGTTCCATGCTAATCAAAATCTTCAATCTTGTAATCAGAGGACTTGCTGCTAGATGGAGTTTATTGTGATACCCAAGACAAATGCTGTCAAGAATGACTGCATATAAAAAATTGATATTTTGTTAAATACTTACTTTTATTAGAAGTTTTCTCATGTGAGTTTTTAAACATATTTTTTCCATTTATTTTATTGTTATGTACCAATTCCCCTGGGGATCAGTTTATTAGTTAATCACAATAAAAAAAACTGATACCCCAATTCATGTCAAGCATAATCTTAGTTTATCTTTATCATAAAAAATTATAACATATTTTATTAAGTCCTTACTATCATGAGAAGGTTTTTCACATATGTGTATTTAAATATGTTTTTCCCAATTATTATAGAGTTAGTCTTTTTATCTCAAAGCTACATAAACATGTTGTCAGTACAAGGGATTTAACAAAAATATTACCAGTTGTCTACTTTCAACCAAAAAATTACAAAACATGTTAGTTACCTATAGGAGTTATATATACAGGTTAGTGAAAAAGAATTGGTAGCAAAGAAACTCAAGCCTAAAAGCAAGTCATCACCAGAGCATAGAGAATAAGAATATTAGGTTTTATGCTCCAATTTCCAGAATTTCTAGAAGATTAATGCATTGGTTTTTGGTGGCACAGTAGTGTGAAGACTGATTCAGTGAAAACCAGGCTAGTTATAATCAAGTGGTACTAAAAGAAAAAAAAAATAGATAAAAAACAAGAGATATGATTACACATAGACTGTGGAATGAGAATCTACCTACATTGATTAAATAAATTTGTTGTTTCTTTATAAATGTTTGCCATTGCACCCCAATGTACATTTTCCCCACTGTGCTTATGCAAACCCTTTTGTCTTAATTGCAGTTATCACAGCTGCATATGTATCTGATGGAATAGAATATCCTTCAATATAATTAGCGCAGTTTGTCAGTTCTCTCACGCATTCAAAAGGGGTGACAGCAATTACATGGATAAAATCAGCCTTCTTGTTGGAGGCACAACTTCAGAATAAGAAATGAAGAAAAGGTTTGGCAAAGTATTAACATAATTTTCTTAATCATTTCACCCCAAACAAGGTGATGACACTACTAAAACACAAAAGATTACTGAGGGTGAAAGAAACTGAGAAAGTCTTATTGAGGAGAAAGGACAATAAAAAGAATTAGATCAAGGAAATAGAAGATGACAATTGATGTTGCATTTAAATTTTTGAAGGTTCTAGTTGAAAAGAATGCAAGAAGGCAGAAGAAAGTTCTACAGATGAAAAGTGTGAGAGAAGAAACTATTAGAATAAAACTTACACTTAGCAATTTCAGCAGTAAAAGGATCAGACCAAGTTGCCAGTCTAGCACAAGGCTTAAATTCATGAAGTTTGAGTACCAGAAAGGAGACTTTGTCAGAACAATTACCATAAAAATATTTATAGAGAAAGGTACAGGGAAACTACATTGCAGTGGGAAAGTAATTAAAACTGAGATGCCAGGTCAGTGTTGATAACATAACAGATTCCTCTTTGAAGTTTGTGAAGAATCACTAGACCAGATATGGCAAAAATATTTAATGCATGAATAAATGGTAGACTTATCAATATATGACCAGAGATAAAAAAAAAAAAAAAAGTGTGGGTGTTGGGTTACCTCTTCCTAATTTTTCAAACTGCTATAGGGGACGGTTTCCTGACTATAAATAATTGGCGATATAATTTTCTTGCACTCACTTCTGATCTTACCTGTCAACATGTAAGTCTCTTTCTTTTGGGAAATGCATGAACAATACACACACACACACGTACGTACATATGCACATTCACTCACTTCACATACTTTGGACCAAAAAGTTTCCAACTTCATTTGTTACACACATTATTGTCTTTGTCACTTGTAACCCTTTTGATGTTAATACATTATCATTTGTTTGTACATGTATATTAGTTCTTGTCATATTTTTTTCATTTCTTTACATTGACTCACATCCTGAGTCTGCCATATTTGTTGTGGGTATTTCAGAAGACATACGTGTTTATTTCTTAACGCACATAACAGCTCACAACATGTGTCAAAAGTGTATTTTTCTCCTGATGCTCCAATTACCATATATTTCATCGGTAATATTGTTATAAAATAAGTTATTTGCAAAATTTTAATTAAACCACAACAATTAAAATTGGATTTTTATATTTTTTTATTACTTCAATTAACCATGACTACCTGGTTTTAATTTTCCAGTTCACTTTTTTTTATACATACATTGTAAAATGTACAATATAGAATGAATATTACATTCTTTCAAAATCTTTTGTTCTTTATGCACTGCATACATAGTATTCTCAGCATCCTTCTGTGGAACCACATTCCTGTTGCCTCCAGTATCTCTTCACTTATGAAGAAATTGTCCAGGATACACTGACATATATAGGATGCATTGAATAAATTGTCATCCGAATAATGCAAAAATGACGATAAGCTGACATCTCCTATATTTACTAAAATTACGCAAAAATATCTTCAAATACTAAAGAGTAAATTTAGTCAATAAGATTGCCATTAGCTTTAGCCATGGCCTCCAGACAACTTCAGAATCTCCTGCATCACTTCTAGATATTCTCCTTGTTTAAGTTGGTGAATGCTGCAATAATCCTTGCGTTCAGTTCATACTTGGTGTTACAAGGAGTTTTGTTGGTCTCTCACTCAATTTAGTTCTCTCCTGTGTTTCTGATTTCAGGCAGTTCAAGATAGTGTTGAGAGATGCTTAGTCCAGGGAATTCCAACCCTGTGGCAGCACCTCCTTCATTGCACTAAAGAGGGAGGCTTGTTGAATACCAATTTTACCATGACATTGGTTGCAGGGATTGGGGAATTTTTGCTCTTATCCACATATGTTTTGAAATGCCTTTCACTGTGACCAGCAAGAAAAAAAGAATAAGTGTTTAAAAGCTAACCAATCTTTTTCCCCTAAATTTATGTAAAACTCATTTTCTTTTGCTTTGGAATTTTCCCAAACAATGTACTTCAGCTGACTGTCCAAATAAAAATCAGTTAACAATGTACAAAAGATGGCATTGGTAATTTCTGGGAACCTTTTATTATGGGGAATTAACCATAAATAAGTCACTCTATCATCAATGCATTCAAACCCCCATAAATAAGAGGGAGTATTAAAAAGTTCTCAGCACAAAAAAGAAGCCCTTTCAAATAGAACAAAATCTGATGTTTGGTCATGTATAGACATTTTCAGCAGCACCTTGTGCATACAGATGATGAGTTAATAATGAATACACTACCAAATTTACACATATGGTGAAAGGCTGAATAAAAAATTTTTTTTCCTAATTTACCTCAAAAGAACAAAGCTTATATTTTGAACAAGTATCAATGGAAAGAAAATGAAATTAAAACAAAAATAAAAAGGTTAAAACCTGTAGAGAGATATCTTAGAGATGTGCTAAGAATGGAGAACCTGACACATGGATCTGTGAATTGTTCAAATTAAGGTGTGGAATGTTTAAAAAAAAGACAAGATAGCCTAACAGCAGATAACTAGTAGATGCAAAATTTACCAGTATTAAATAAAGAAAAAAATTACCAATAGAAGTAAAAATAAAACAAACAATGCATGGTATAAAAGTGTTATAAAAATAACAAAGATAAGGATATTGCGACAAATAATAATGGAATAGGTGACAAGGTATTATCTTGGGAATTCAAACAATATCTTGGCTTCTGGTAATTTGTCTGTTCCTTTTTGCATGATATTTTTGTGATATTTGCTGGGAAACAAAGGTAAAGTTATAGTCCTTGGTATGACGATGACTACATCTGGCAGCAAGGCATCTGATTGGAAAATTAGACATTTTAAGGAGAATGAAACCACCTCCTAATTGCTGTTGTTCCCAGATACACTCTGAACCAGGACAGTAGCACCTGTTAGGGTCCCAGCTATGGTTAAATAGTTAACTCCCCAAACAAAAACAAAACTCTATGAAAGTATAAATATATATTTTTATAGTAAAAATACAAGCAATCCATTTTTATATAAAGAAAAATTACCAATGACACATATTTATAATAAAATTACCAACAATACATTTAATAGCAAAATGACCAACAATACATTTTATCTGTAATTGAAGCCATAAAATTGTGTTCAAATTATTTTGATTTTGGCATTAAATAACCCATAGTGGTTGATATGCCACTAAACAAAATCAACCAACCAAAGGCAAAGTTAACAATAAAGATGATTTATTAACCAAAAATGTAAATTACTCTTGAAAAATAGAGACAAAAATAAAAAAAAATAAATGGTTGTGTGATATACATCTGCAGTGACTGCAAAAAGGAAATTACAATGTCTGTCCTGAATCTCTAAAGCTATTTTGAATATTTCAAGAAACAAGTTGTGCCTTACTGTTATAAATAAGCAAAGATACTTAGCATATTAGCAGTATTTCATGAATGTGGAAGGTTTGCCACCATGAACATAGTTAGGCAGGTCCTAGCTTTGAAGGTCCAAGCTGGTGGCACAAAAGAATTTAACTCGTCTGAACATCTGCTATAGTAATAATGATCTAATAGTGAAAGGCTGGTGATATTTCATCTGTGGGATAAAGGTTGCCAGGAGGAGAATAATTCATTACCCCACAAAGCTGCATAAGCTGGACAGTGGGGTTTGGGCAGAACCAACACAGATATGGCATCAAGGCTCCATTTTAGGCCTTATCTGACTTTCATAGAGATAGAAAATTTTCTGGAGTGGTTCAATAAACTGATTAAATCTTTTCTGATGATATATATATATATATATATATATATATTTATTAATTGATTGAGGTCAATATATTAAATATATTGAGGTCAATAGTGAGATTTAGTCTCAGTAGGTGTTTGAGACAAGGATCCTCTTTGAGGGCATGACCAATTGAGATGAAGAGGAGGCTTGAGGCAGCAGAAATATGGTTCTAAAGGAGGATGCCATGTACGGAACATGTGAGCAACAACATTTTTGAGAAAATGGAAACAAAAAGGACACTTATAGTTAGAATCAGCTAGAGTTGAAATTTCTAGGGAATATGGGGAAAGAAGTGTTTAGAAAATTTGACATTTACAGGAGATATTAAAAGCAAGAGAGATAGAAGAAAACAGTGCATAACCTTCCTAATATGTAAATGGTTGGTAGAACTAGGTTAAGGAGGGATAACAAAAAGATATAATTTACTAAGAGCTACAAAAGACAGGAAATTGTTGAGAGCCATGATCACCAATTTCCTGAAGAAACATGGTACATAGAAGTAAAGAAGAAGAGTTAAAGGAACAGTGAGATTTAACCTCAGTAGGTGTTTGAGGCAAGGATCCTCTTTGAGGGCATGACCAATCATCAGGACTGGTGCAGGTTTGGGGGATGCTTGGTGGTGATGGAATGTTACTAGTTTAGTTTTGGATGTATTGAATGATATCAGCGAGTCTTTTCCTCATTGAGCTGTGAGAGGGGAGAGATCAGCTACCATGAACTGGCCATCAAGATATCTGGAGGTGCATGAATACACTGTGGTATCATCTGCATATGTATTTTCTAAGGATCTGAGAGTGTTCTTGGGTAGATCACATATAAAGCAGAAAGAAGGTAGGACCAAGGAGATAGAGCTTTGGGGATGCCAGTATTGATCTCAAGTTCTTCAGGGAACTGGCGACTAACAACAACCTATGTCACAGAAAAAAACTTTGTTTGGTAAGTTTTTTTGTTTTTTTTTGAAAAGGAACTCCATTTTTTTCTTGACATATTATACACCTGAACAAAGCTCTAGAAGGGATCCTTTGAAAGTAAAACAATGTTATATGTACATTATTCCTATTAGGGTGTTGGCAATGATGACTCTCCAAAATGTCCTCTCTTTTGCTTCTCTAAATAGCTGTTATTTCTTTATATTATCTCTTCATCTTTGTGGTATGTCTTCCTCCATCTGTTTGTACAAACTTTTCAAGCAGGTTACTAGTTTCTTTCCTTTGCATCATTTGCTTTTGATAGGTCTTATGAGTGTTAGATTCTCCAAGCATTCATGTTTCCTAAAAATTTCAACTGTTTCTTTCAGATTGTTAACAAGAGTTTCTTTCTAGTTCCTATTCTCCTTAGTGCATGTTCCTTTCTCAATGTTTTCCTTTGTATTCTCAACAATCATGAGCAGAACCATATTAGATTGGCATCTAGTTCGCATCATTTTACTGACAAAATTGCTCAATGCAACCATAATTACTATTCTTCTTTCGTATTTCTTGTCAATGGAAGACTCTTCCAGGTATTTGCTTTCCTGTCAACTAAAATCTACAAAAAATTACCCTCTATCTTTTTGAATTTTTTCTTTACATTGTTCTTTCTCTTCAGTAATATCTTTTGATACTTTCACTCTAAGTAAGTGCTTTAGTGGCTTCATCATCTTTCTCAAGATGAAATAATTAAAAGGAATAATCTTTTTCATTTATTGACAAAATTTGTCTAATACTCAGGAGATTAGCTATTATCTACTTTTTCTCTCTTAATTTCTGAAGAGCATCTTTTGTTGCTCTTATATTTCTTCAGATTCCTGCCACACTCTCCATCATCTCTTACTATACTACTCAATTAGTTAAATTTCCACTATTGTTCTGATTCTGACATCCCTGATACATAACATTCACCTTGCGATATCTCTTTTGCTGACAACTATGCATTCTATCTTATTACAATTCATGGTTAGTCCTTTTATCTTGTTTTCTTTGACTACCTTCTGTAATAGTTCTCCCAATTTTTCTTCCTTAATCTACAGGTGTTATCTGTATAATATATGTTGTTAAGTTTATTTCTTCCAATCCTAAATCCTATTAGGTCTTCTAGGCAACAGAAATGCTATTCTACAGAAGAATGCTGAGAATACCATGGAGTGAACATGTGAGCAATGAAAAAGTTATAGAGAAAATAGAAACAAAAAGGACAATTATACTTAACATCAGAAATTTCTTGGGTACATAATGAGGAAAAAGGTTTGGAAAATTTGACACTCATAAAACATATTGAAAGCAAGCGGGACAGATGGAAGCAGTGTATAACTTACTTAAGGAGCTTGTGTAAATGCTTGTCAGAATAGGGATTAGGAGAGATAGCAAAAAAACTTTACCAAAAGCTACAAAGGAGACAAAATTGTGGAGAGCCATAACCAAGTATGTTCTGAATTGACACAACATATAGAATTTTCTCATTTTATTTTTGCATAGTCACTTAACTGTATGTGCAAGGTGTTTATTCCCAGATTATGGATTAAATGGTTGTTGTGACAAAAACAAGATACAGATATAGATTTGAATAATACACAGAATTATGGCAAAACTTTATCTTAAGCAATCTTCAGTCAGACATTCAAGAAGAAAAGCTATAGAGATGTAAATACAAATCCTGATGATTCACAGAACAGCACAGGGTGCAATGAGAAAATTGTTGCCATTTTATATTTTTAATTTCATGCATGCATATTGTTTGTTTCTGTGTGAGAATTGGTCAAAAACACACACACAAAATAATATATACAAGTCCAATAGGCAAATCAATTCCATAATTATCACTGTTCCTCAATCCCAAGTATGCAACTCCTTGTCAGAAACAAGACTCCTGTTTGAATGAGTGTACCATGCGTTTATGCACCTGACCCAGGCATTATTCAGCCAATGGGCACCCAGAACCAGCCCCCAAAAATGGCTACAATCAACACCACCACCTCTGTCCACACAAAGTGCTGCCAGACTAACCTTCAGTGTGAAGCTCACCAATTTTCTATAACCACACTCTATTGTAAAACATATATAAGTCTCTGCTATATTTTTATTTTGTCAACTGAACAGTATAGCAGGGTTAGTTGGGCACCATCTATCAGAAAAAGAACACCATGATGCAATTCACTTCACCAGAAATTTGGAAACAACATTCTGTACTGCTTGGCATTCACACTGGAAGCTCCAATATGAATATTTTAGAGTGTTTGGGTGTCAATCTGAGGTCAGTGCAGAGAATTCGGAAAGAATTAGATGAATCTAATAGTGATTACGAAGGTGTTTGGAGTTATCACTAGTTCTGGCGATGTTATGCCTCTATTCATCTTCACATAGGGCCTCAGACTCAACATAGAGGCCTACATCAGGTGCCTTGAGGAGGTAGTGATTCCATGGCTCAAGAGAGTGGCTGATGGAAGACCCTATGCCTGGCAACAGGATTCTGCACCAAGCCATACAAACAGAAGAACCCAGTCATGACTGTTAGACAATTTCTGTGACCGCATCACCACCCCTTAAATCTGGCAACCTAACTCCCCACACTGCAACCTCTTTTGTGTAGTGCAGTTGAGCATGTGACCAACAAAACTCCTTGTAACACCAAAGATGAACGGAAGGTAAGGATTATGGAAGCATTCACCAATTTAAACAAGGAGACTGTGCAGAATAGTTGCAGGAGATTCTAAAGTTGTCTGGAAGCTGTGGTTGAAGCCCATGGTGATTTTAATAAATAAATTTACTTTTTACTATTTAAATATATTTTTTGTATAATTTTGGTAAATATATATGTTAAAATGGGATGTCAGTGTTATTTTAGTTTTTGTGTAACTTAAATGACAATTCATCCATTGCACCTTGTAAGTCATGAAGAAGCCACAGAGTTTTGACTTTGGTTCTAATTACCCACCCATTCTTTATGCTGCAAAGGGTTAGATTTCTCTAGAGCAGCAAAGCTGTCTCTTTGTTTTCTGGATAAAATCATAGAGAAACTTAATTATTAAAGCATTGGGCTAAATAAAAAAATAAAGCTAAATTGCTTTGACTGCCTGATGGCAAGCCTATCTGTCCTTTGTCACAATGGCATACAATTTTAAAGTGAGAATGTACAAATGGATTCTTTTTTTACATTTGATGACAGAATGATAGGATGATGAAAAGTGAAAGCAGGAAAAAAATTTCCTTAGGATATAGAATCTTTAAAAAGAAACTCTTCTCCCTTATGTTATCTGGATAAAAAATGATAGACGCATTCTTAAATTGATTTATATCGATCAAACTTTATACATAAGCTCTGCATTCCCCGAGACTGAAGCTGATGAGAGATAAGTACTTGTGGGGGTATTAGTTGTATAGAGAGTGCCCAAAATTCCAAGAAGTGCCATTGCTATATCTCAGTGATTCCTATAGTCTACCATTCAGTCTTTGTTTTTTCATTAGGTTCAGCTGCTGCTGCTGTACCCAGATTTGAGCTGCCTTTGATGACCTTCATAAGAATGTTAAACAGAACTTTATTCCCAGAAGTATGTTACTTTAATCCCTTGTTTGTCAAAATCAGCTTCCTTGAGAGAAGTTGATTTCTAAATGCTGCTTTTATTGATCTCCAAGCAAAGAGTGTTTAAGGCCACGGTACATGTCTTAAAAGGCCATTGAGTTTGTGGTGAGATCATTATAGTCTATTCAAAAGAATGGTTGAGTACAAAAGACTGAGGATTCATTCCAAGTTCAGTCACACCAGTTTTGATAATCAAGATGATTAAAGTTGGCAATATCTGAACAACTTGGGAAGTAGATGAAAGCAGATGAACATGAGAGAGACAAAGGTAAAATTTTGTGATTTAAAAGATGGGGATGTTAGTGGAAATAAATCATTAACATATCTATTGCTTACCTTGAATATTTGAACCCTTACATAATGTCATGTGCATTTTTCCTAGATTTATCATAAGAAATTACTACTTTGGATGTTTGAATCCCTTTCATATTTCCATCAGTGTTTTTCCAAGAATGACCATCTTAAATTGTTACTTTGAATGTTTGAACCCTTACATAATGCCAACTATATTTTCCTAGAGTAATATCTATTTTGAATCATTAAATACTTACATAATGCCAACAGTGTTTTTCCTAGAATGACCATTAGAAATTGGTATTTTGGATGTTTGAGCCCTTACATAATGCCATCAATGTTTTTCCAAGAGTTGCCTTTAGAAATTGGTATTTTGGATGTTTGAACCCTTAAATATAGCATCAGTGTTTTTCTAGAGTGACCATTAAAAGTTTCTAATTCTGATGTTTGAACCCTTACATAATGCCCATTATATTTTTCCGAGAGTTGCCATTAAAAAATGCTACTTTAAAAGCTGATGAACATGACAGTGACAAATGTAAAATTGTTTGAGGTAAAAAATGGGGATGCCAGTTGAAAGAGATCATTAAGATATCTATTGCTTACCTTGAATATTTGAACCTTTACATAATGCCATCAGTATTTTTCCTAGAGTGACCATTAGAAATCACTACTTTGAGTCCTTACATAATGTCATTAATGTTTTGCATAGAGTTTCCAGTAGAAATTGCCACTTTGGAAGTTTGAACTATGACCTATGGGGTAGGATGGTGTCATACCTTTACCAAAGTCATTCACATAAAGTGAGAATAAAATGCCTTAACTGGGATTTGACATTGGTTGTGTGATTTAATTTTCTAGGCTGATAATTGTCATCCAAAAGTCCTTGGGAAAGGCATGACACCATCTCTCCTGATAGGTGCCACCGACTGGAAGCAAGGCATCAGTAAATAAGCCCTGACCTAAACTATCAGACCGCTAAGACTATTAAGAAAACACTTCTCTATCAGAAGACTACACCTTGGAAGTTGCTTTGGCCTTCTAGACTTCCTAAAACAACTTACATATAAATGGTCTTCTAACGGTTGCCTGCCTCATCACCAGAAAACCAATGAAAATGATGTAAACTAATTTTCGTGTGCTATTTCTTACAACATAAACTATTCATCAAAGACATTTCCAGTGCTTGATAATATTTCACTTTCCATCATATACACTGGTCAAGAAAATATCCTTTAAGGTAAATCATTAAAAAAAAGAATTTTCTTCTTTTATTTTATGATTTCTCCAATTTGGGAACCAGTCATGGTTCCTCCAAAATAAGTGTTAAATTTCACATAAATACATCAGCATAAAACATTTTTACTTGCAGCTACTCTGACTTAAGATTGCTCCCACCAAAGCTCAAAGAACTTGGCAAGAGGGAATTTTTTAAATTATAAAAGTGTGCCAGTTCAAATAAATGTTCTATCAGGACTTTTTTATAGAAATAAACTTTGAACAAAATCATGGCATAGAGAAAATTATTTGAAATATAATAAGCATGTCATACTAAATAAATATCATGAAAACAGAAGGAAATAATTCAGTTGTCACTTATATTTGCAACACAAGAGTACCACACCTAAAGAATTGACTTCACTAACATAATAAGTGCAAGCCAGAGGAAGTATTTGTTATGAAAGGACACAGTAACCTCCCCTGATTCTCTGCAAGTAATCATCAAGATAACAACAAAATTTATCCATCAAGACGAAGTATTTTCCTTCAAAAGATTATGAAGATACTATGGAAAATGCTATATCATGAAAAAGAGTTTTGAACCAACTTTCTTTTCACTTCTAAGTTACTCTAACAAAATATCTGAAAACTGACCAAATACTAATTCCATTGTTTCCTTACAGAAAGTCTGGCAATTGGCCATTTGTTCTATTTGGCTCCTCTTAATTTTATTATATCTTTGCTGATGACATAAAGAATGAGAGTCACTTAGTTGAGTCTTCTTGAAGTTACCACCTTCTCCATTGTTCAATGCTCTTCGACTTTGTCAAAACTTTTCATATGAAGTGCCTCCTTCTTTTCATTTCACAGTGTATCCAATCTTCCAATAAAGTAATTATATCATCAGCAAATGTTGGATGGTGACAAATATTTATGAGTTTTAGAAATTGTTTATGACAATATTATACCATTTGGCATTTCTGTTTTGGTTTTTTGGAATTGGGTCTTATTAAATGATGTTGAGATGAAAGAAAGTTGAAATACCAAGGAATAAGCAGAATAAAAAAAAATGATAATAAATTGGGAAGAAGAATATGTTGAATAAGAAATAAAAGAAGATATGGCAGAAGAGGACAAGAAGATGAGATAAGAAAAATAGAGGGGGGAAAGGAAACTGAAAGTATCAAGAATGAAAGTGGAAGAGGTGGCTAATACTGAAGATTAAAATGTAGAGAAAAATAATGAAGAGGAAGAGAAATATGATAAAAAAGATGAAAAGGAGGAGGAAGAGATGGATAATGTAAGATAAAAAATAATGAGGATGATAATGAAGAACAGAAAGTGAAGGATAATGAGGAAGATGAAGGGATCATAAGGAAAGTAGTGAAGAAGATAAAGAAAATGAAGATGAAATGGATAATGAGCAAGATAGAGAAGAAGAATAATGTAGAAGAGGATGTGGATAATGAGGAAAGGAAGTGGAAAAGCAGAAGATAAGGAGTATGAGAAAGATGGAAGAAGAAAAAGGAAATATGAGGAAAATAAAGAAGAAAAGATAAATGAGGAAGATAGAAAAGAACAGGAAAATGAGGAAGATAGAAAAGAACAGGAAAATGAGGAAGATAGAAAAGAACAGGAAAATGAGGAAGATAGAAAAGAACAGGAAAATGAGGAAGATAGAAAAGAACAGGAAAATGAGGAAGATGAAAAGAACAGGAAAATGAGGAAGATAGAAAAGAACAGGAAAATGAGGAAGATAGAAAAGAACAGGAAAATGAGGAAGATAGAAAAGAACAGGAAAATGAGGAAGATAGAAAAGAACAGGAAAATGAGGAAGATAGAAAAGAACAGGAAAATGAGGAAGATAGAAAAGAACAGGAAAATGAGGAAGATAGAAAAGAACAGGAAAATGAGGAAGATAGAAAAGAAAGGAAAACAGGAAAGATAAGAAAAAAGAACAGGAAAATGAGGAAGATAGAAAAGAACAGGAAAATGAGGAAGATAGAAAAGAACAGGAAAATGAGGAAGATAGAAAAGAACAGGAAAATGAGGAAGATAGAAAAGAACAGGAAAATGAGGAAGATAGAAAAGAACAGGAAAATGAGGAAGATAGAAAAGAACAGGAAAATGAGGAAGATAGAAAAGAACAGGAAAATGAGGAAGATAGAAAAGAAAGGAAAATGAGGAAGATAGAAAAGAACAGGAAAATGAGGAAGGAACAGGAAAATGAGGAAGATAGAAAAGAACAGGAAAATGAGGAAGATAGAAAGAACAGGAAAATGAGGAAGATAGAAAAGAACAGGAAGGAAAAGAACAGGAAAATGAGGAAGATAGAAAAGAACAGGAAAATGAGGAAGATAGAAAAAGAACAGGAAAATGAGGAAGATAGAAAAGAACAGGAAAATGAGGAAGATAGAAAAGAACAGGAAAATGAGGAAGATAGAAAAAGAACAGGAAAATGAGGAAGATAGAAAAGAACAGGAAAATGAGGAAGATAGAAAAGAACAGGAAAATGAGGAAGATAGAAAAGAACAGGAAAATGAGGAAGATAGAAAAGAACAGGAAAATGAGGAAGATAGAAAAGAACAGGAAAATGAGGAAGATAGAAAAGAACAGGAAAATGAGGAAGATAGAAAAGAACAGGAAAATGAGGAAATGAAAAGAACAGGAAAATGAGGAAGATAGAAAAGAACAGGAAAATGAGGAAGATAGAAAAGAACAGGAAAATGAGGAAGATAGAAAAGAACAGGAAAATGAGGAAGATAGAAAAGAACAGGAAAATGAGGAAGATAGAAAAGAACAGGAAAATGAGGAAGATAGAAAAAAAGAACAGGAAAAGAGGAAGATAGAAAAGAACAGGAAAATGAGGAAGATAGAAAAGAACAGGAAAATGAGGAAGATAGAAAAGAACAGGAAAATGAGGAAGATAGAAAAGAAAAGAAAATGAGGAAGATAGAGAAGAAAAGAAAATGAGGAAGATAGAGAAGAAAAGGAAAATGAGGAAGATAGAGAAGAAAAGGAAAATGAGGAAGATAGAGAAGAAAAGAAAATGAGGAAGATAGAGAAGAAAAAGAAAATGAGGAAGATAGAGAAGAAAAGGAAAATGAGGAAGATAGAGAAGAAAAGGAAAATGAGGAAAGAGAGAAGAAAAGGAAAATGAGGGAAGATAGAGAAGAAAAGGAAAATGAGGAAGATGAGAAGAAAAGGAAAATGAGGAAGATAGAGAAGAATAAAAAAAAATGAGGAAAAGAGAAGAAAAAGAAATGAGGAAGATAGAAGAAAAGAAAATGAGGAAGAAGAAAAGGAAAATGAGGAAGATAGAGAAGAAAAAGAAAATGAGGAAGATAGAGAAGAAAAGGAAAATGAGGAAGATAGAGAAGAAAAGGAAAATGAGGAAGATAGAGAAGAAAAGGAAAATGAGGAAGATAGAAAAGAACAGGAAAATGAGGAAGATAGAAAAGAAAAGGAAAATGAGGAAGATAGAGAAGAAAGGAAAATGAGGAAGATAGAGAAGAAAAGGAAAATGAGGAAGATAGAGAAGAAAAGGAAAATGAGGAAGATAGAGAAGAAAAGGAAAATGAGGAAGATAGAGAAGAAAAGGAAAATGAGGAAGATAGAGAAGAAAAGGAAAATGAGGAAGATAGAGAAGAAAAGGAAAATGAGGAAGATAGAGAAGAAAAAGAAAATGTGGAAGATAGAGAGAAAAAGGAAAATGAGGAAGATAGAGAAAAAAAGGAAAATGAGGAAGATAGAGAAGAAAAGGAAAATGAGGGAAGATAGAGAAAAAAAAGAAAATGAGGAAGATGAGAAGAAAAGAAAATGAGGAAGATAGAGAAGAAAAGGAAAATGAGGAAGATAGAGAAGAAAAGGAAAATGAGGAAGATAGAGAAGAAAAGGAAAATGAGGAAGATAGAGAAGAAAAGAAAATGAGGAAGATAGAGAAGAAAAGAAAATGAGGAAGATAGAGAAGAAAAGAAAATGAGGAAGATAGAGAAGAACAAAAAGGGAAATGGGGAAGATGGGGAAGCAGAGAAAGAAAATGAGGAGATAGTGAAAAGTGAAATGAGAAATATGAAGAGTATAATGAGGAAAGTAGTGAAGAAGAAGATAAGGAAACTGAAGATGAAAAGAAGAATAAGGAAGAAAGTGCGAGAGAGAGAGAGAGAGAGTAGGATGAATGAGGAATGAAGAGAGAGAGAAAGATAATAATGAAGATGAAGTGGATCCTGAGGAAAGTAGTGAAGAAGAGGAAGATAAAGAGAATGAAGATGAAAAGAAGAATAAGTGAGAAAGTGGAAGAAAAGGATAATGAGGAATATAGGGAAAGAGGAATATAGGGAAAAAAAGAAAGGTAAAAATAGAGATTAAATTGAAAAGTTCAGAAGTAAAAGAGAAAAAAAAAGAGCAAAATGAAAATTCAGCAGAAAATGAAGAAGGTGAGAGGGAATTAGTCTAAATAAATGAATGCTGGAAAAGAATAAAAATTGAAATAAAAAGAAACCGCCATTGTAGAGAAGAGAGCAAAAGATGAGTTAGAGTTGTCTCACAAGATAAAACCTCACCAAATACAATAATAGTTATTTATTAAAGATACCTAGATGAAACTAAAAGGAAAAAAAAATAAAAGAATACAGAATATTTATTGACATTGATTGGTTGATCCAATTTTGGTTTATTGGAACAAAAAATTAGTGAACCTATGTAGATGTCTAAATTTTTCCTCAGACTTCAATTATTAAAATGCACAGACGGTAATGAAGAAGAAAAGGGAAAATGAAATACGTGCTTTCCTCTCAAAGATAACAAATATTTTTTATTATATGCTTGAAGGCAATTTGGGAGTTAAAAATAATTTTCCCTATTGCGAGACATTTTTTGTTTCTAATATTTGGGTCAGTGATATTTTAATGAGAACCCCTAACAAGAAAAGAAAAAGAATTTTCCCTAAAGGTAGCAAATATTTTTATTATGTTTCAAGTCTATTTTGGAGGTGTAAAAACAATATTGGTTTGTGTAAGAAGGTTTCATAAAATTCAGTCAGGGAGATTTTACCAGCACGAAAGATGGCTACTGTTGATTTTATGAGACAATCTTAAAAATAAACAAAAACTATAAAATTTAGTAATGTTTTGAGAAATCATTAATATGTGATTTTTTGCAGTAATGATAACCCTGTAGGCCCGAAAGCCATTTGAGGTAGAGACACAGTTTAGATAGATATGTGGGGGAAGATAACAAACTTGAACAGGTTAAGATTGTAGTGATCATGGAAAATACCCTCTTCTACAGAGCATTGGTTGGCAGGAAGAAGTTTCTTGAGTGGAACTGACATCTAAGTAATCGAATACAAAGGGAATGAGGGTGGTTCGCTCTAAGGTGTGTAGCATGGCAGGTCTATAAATATTTTCATTGTAATTGTTCTGATGAAGTTTCCTGTATTGTACTTAGACATTTGAGTATAGTGCGAGATTGGTGGCAAAGTCTCATCATTTTACTATTGAAATGGCTAAATGTAACTAATTTCTATGCTAACAGTTTCTTCTCTCATATTTATCACTTATGGAAATCTGTCCTGGTTTCTTGCTTCCCAGTCAACTTGGATCTTCAAAAAATTTAAATGCAATGTCAATTGCTATTTTCTGTCTTCTTACTTTCTCTTCTTTCATTTCTCTCACCTTAATGTTCTTTTATTTCTCATATTCTCTCACACTAAGTAACTCCTTATGTCTTAGTGGCTTTATTGCCTTGCTTGGAGTGAAATTAATAAAAAAAAAGGCTACACTAACAGTTATTTTCAAAAACAATGGCTATATGTAAACAAACAGATTTGGAATTCTCCATCCTTGAAAATGTCTTCTTACATCAATATATCACATAAAATACTGAAGATAATTTTCAAGCAAAAGATTTTCAATCAGAATATCTTTCCTCTGTGAAACATTTGTAAAAGGCAAGGCAGTAATGGAAAGTGGGAAGAAAGGAATAACAATCAATTGTAAGAAAATGGTGTATATGGTTGTCAGCAAGTGGAATAGCCCAAGATGAGAATTACGAATGGAGATGTCAGAATCAAGAAAATATAGATATTTAAATATCTTAGAAGTGTTTTAACAGACAATGGAAAATGTTACAATGAAGTCCAAAGGCACATTGGAATACCAAAATCTGACTTCCAAAAGTTAAATGGTGTATTAAGAAACAGAAAATTTTCAATACAAACAAAGAAGTGAACTGCTCTGTAATATCAATGTTCCTATATGACAGTGAATACTGCACTACTTTCTTTCAGATAAAGAGGGAATGAGGCAACAGAGATGTGGTTCTACAAGAGGATGCTGAGAATTCTATGGACATAACATGGGAATAGTGAGGAAGTTTTAAGAAAAATGAGCACAAAATGGGATGCTTGAACATTGAATCAGAAAAAGAGATTTGAAATTGCTAGGAGATGATGACAAAATAATGGGGAATTTGGCACTCACAAGACATGGAATAAAAGAAGAGAAGTTGAAAACAGTGAATAACTTACCTGACAAGCTGGTGCAAATGGATGCCAGTACAGAGACTCAATGGCATAGTAAGACAACAAACATTGCTAAGAGATACAAAGGATGGGAAAATGTGGAGAGCCATGATCTTCTAATTTTTGAAGGGGCATGACATATAAAAGAAAAAGTAATTTCCCTCTCTGTATTTGTCTTCTTGAATGTCACTAACCTTCAGGGTGATAAATTATGACAAAAATTGATGAGAGGACTTATAATGATACATAAGTAAAAGAAATTTTTTTTTACATTTTTTATATGATATTAAGGAAAGAATAATATGACATCTATCAGAATGAAAACATATTTCATATGATCTTCAACCTGGATAGAACTCATGGACTATAGTTTGAGCTTTATTGCCCAAGACCAACACTTTGATTGGATTGTAAAGAGTCAAATGTTGCTCAATGTTACAAGTGACGAGAAGTTGTGAAGAGCCATAATTGCTCACATCCTTAACCTAATGTGTCTATATGAATGAATAGGAAAGCTGACACAGGGACAGATGCTCAAGAATCAAATGTTGCTCAATGTTACAAATGACAGGAAGTTGTGGAGAGACATGATTGCTCACATCCTTAACCTAATGAATTTATGTGAATGAATAGGGACAGGAATAGATGCTCAAGAGTCGAATGTTGCTTACAGGTACAAGTGACAGGAAGTTGTGGAGAGACATGGTCACCTGCATCCTGAAGGGACATGACACATAAAAATGACAATCTGAGTGAAAAGATATTTATTTAACAAAACCTATGATGGATTACATTGGTGGATATTAAATAAATTTGATTTGTGTTTTAGGTTTCAGAAGATAATACATGAGACTTTGGAGAAAAAAAAATATGTGTAGTAATTTTAGTTCAAGAAACAAAAACCTAAAAGCAAGTCATATAGAGGAATAAGTAAGCAGGAATTCAATAATTTCTCAGATATTGATACATAAAAATCTCATGGCTAAGATTCAATATCCATTTTTTTGACTCCAGAGAATCAATATTAGATATATCATAGATCTGGGTCAGTTTTCTTTCAGAATTCTTTGATCGTGTGAAGCAAATTTAAATTCCATGATGTTGCTTTATTGGTTTCAGTGACTTCATGAAAGACTTCTTTTTTTTTTTTTTTTTTTTTTGAGAGTGGGAAGAAAAAAGAGAAATGAAAAAAACAGTAAAACTTGCTGATGAAAACTTTTGAATCATATGAGTATTTGTGCTTATTTTATGTTATTTTTATCATGTCTCATATTGTGAAATTGTCATACATTCACACGTTTTTTCTTACTATATCTTCACTCAACACAAGGCCAAAGAGCCCCTCAAGGTAGGGGATTATTGAATGAGTTTGTTTTGTGGAAATAAGGGCAAGAAGTAAGTTCAGATTATGAGACTATGTAAGATAGACTTTAAGCGGTTAAGATTTTAGTGATTAGGGAAGCATCCTCTGAAGATTCTGCCACACAAAGTAGCAGTTCTTGGAAAGAAGTTGTCTGAATGGAACTTCCTCCTTACCAATGAAATATGAAGGTAATGAGGATAATTTGACCCTGTGTTCATGGCATGGCAGGAGCTAGCTGTAAAGGTTTGAACTGGTAGAACTAAGGAATGTAGCTGACATGAACAGCAATAGGCTTGTGACATTTCATCTGTGTTGAAAGGATCTGTAGAGTGAGAAAAATAATCAATCACCCACAAAGCTGTGTAAATACTTTTGAATTCTGTTAAAAATGGAAAGTGAAGATTGTGCAGCTCCAACTCAGATATGGCAGCAATACTTAATTTCTGTCTCTAGTAAAGACAGAGTTTGATAGGAAGGGTCACGTACTTTTGAGGACAGTACAAGGAACTGACCATTTACTATGTAATTGCAGAAAAAAATCATAATGAGATGGGAATGTTATAGACTAATTGAAACATTATCCAGTGTTCTATCACCTGTAGCTAATCATTGAAAACATAGAGATAAATGTATAAGTATAGTGCAACCTTAAAAAAATTTTCTTGACATTTCAAGACTTGGGATAAGCTATTTTGTGGAAAAGAGTCATTTGCTGTCATTATTTGGTGAACCATTCTTTATTTTCAACCAAAACATCTTTCCTTTGCAAATACACCATTGTGCAAATTAATTGAAACTGCTTTAGTTTCCTTTCTTTCACCATACGGTCAGTTTTAGACCCACTGGAGTGAGAGGGTGTAATTGATTTCTATTTTTTCTTCAGATTAAGTCATTTGCAGTGGTGTGCAGTAATATGAATATATTTTTGGGGTGTATGATGAAATTTGTTTGGCCTTGAAAAATACTTCGTCATCCATGATTGCATTAAATTGTCATCATGCCTGGAGACTATTGTCTTGACTGACGATTAGTTGTCCTATGGCCATTGTCTGCAATGGACATTACTCTAAGGAAGCATACAAAAATTGTAATGCTGCATGAACACAATGGCAAGTCTTACCAGTGAGCAAATCAAAGTACTATCGACTGGCTCAGAAACTCTCCTGATTTAAATCCAATCGAGAATCTGTGGTCAATCTGCAAGGAAAGACTTTATGGAATGGACATACGAAGTATTAACATGTGCACTGGGTCATGTTTCACTGGAAAAATATATATAAAAAAGTAAATAATAATAGAATTATTCATTTTGTTTAAATTAATTTGCACAAGGGTGTATATCACAGTATAAAGATTTTATGTTCAATGTCCTGCTACATTTTTTTAATAATTAATTATTTAAAACTCAAGCCTGATTTAGAGCTGCTTCTTTTCTTATTGAAAATGTCTGAAGTTCTGTGAAAAGGCCCTCTTTTTAATTTTTTTTATCTGATCAAGACAAATTTTCTGTTTTTTAATTAAATCTGTACATCTTTATTTGCATATTTTTTTAAATGTATGAATTGAGATAAAATATAGATCAAATATGGATTGGAATATAACAGAATGACAGGGTAAGAAAAAATAGGAAACATTTATAGATCTAACATGTTTCGCTTTTATTAAAGCTTCATCAGAGAATGAGACAGAGAAAATGAAAGAGAACAAATCCAGGTATTTTTAATTTTTTTGTGGTTTGCTTCTCATTGGTTAAGCAGACAAGACATGTGTGTGTGAAATCTGCTTAATCAATGAAAAACAAATAACACAAAAATTAAAAATACCAGAATTTTTTTCTCTTTCTTTCTTTTTAAAGCCATCAAATACATATGCAAATCTGAAAGCTAGTCAAACATATACAGAGCATGTGTATTATGAGAGGAATTAAAATTTTTGTTCATAATTTCAAAATAACACAAAACTACACCTTTTGAAAGTCCTTCTATAAAATGTGCATATTGAAGGTAATTATCTCAATCTTTAAAAGAGATTAGAGCAAAACCATAAAATATTCCATAACCCTTCAAAATCATAGATGCACCATACTGCAACCATAGCAGCAATAGGTGCATTTAGGGCAAACAAGCCTGACAAAACCCACTACTGTTCAGACTGGTTTTTAATTCAAATTAAATATTCTATTCATCTGGTTACCACCCAAAACTAAATAATCTTCTCTGTCCTGCTATTTAACTGATAGCTGTTGGAAGAGGAGATAGATTCATGCTCTTGCAAAGGCATTTGTGTGAAAGTGAATGCAATAGACAAGCTAGGAATTGAACTCAGCTTGCTAATTTCACTTTCTGTGCCAATATCTACTATATTACTATCACATCCCGTTGTTCTATCTTATCAGCCAGGATAGAGAGAGAAATTCTTATTTGTGCTGTATTATCATTCACCCAGAGACCAGAAGCAAAATAAAAGAATTCAAAATCTGTTCCAAAAATAAAATTATTTCTCCAGACAATTCTTTAAATCTTTTACTGGCTTTAATTAAAGGTTGAAAGTTGCTAGGATTGGCTCTATCACAATAAACAGTACCAGTTTTAGAATATTTTATCATAAGCTAAAAATGAAGAACTTGTAGGGATGCAGGAAGCAGTTAACCCACTTTGACAGAATTTACTTATGTCTCGTGTGTGTGTGGGAGGGGGTTCTTAAATGTCATATGACAACCCATTCAGTATGGTAGCCAGTTGCCTTTTAGTTTTCTATAGACAAGAACATGTGTCTGATGAGTTCTAAAAAAGAAACAGAAAATATGTCACAGAGCTAGATCATAGCCCTTTTGGAGATGTTATAAGTCCGTCTTTTTATTTGTCCCCTTCACATATTGCTTGCTTTCTCATATGTGGCTCAATTTGATTGTGTGAGACAATTTGTTAATTATATATATATATATATATATATATATATATATGTGTATATATATATATATATATATATGCATACTGCATATTTAGTATGAGTTATGTTTACTTGCGTTTTGCATACAAAATATTTTAAAGGGCTTGCATGGTTTAGCAATTCTGAGAGTGATGCTTTGGGGAATTTTTAACTCCTTATAAGGCCACCCTTGCCATCAAGGTTGAAGATGAGGACCAAAACTAAGTGTGACCAATCCCAAAGACCTCGACAGTGGTGACTGCAACAGATCTCAATGGTTGAACCAATGGATGAAGAGTTCTACACATGATGGACCAAGGCACCACTTGAAATTATGACAGTGGCAATCCATTGCAGTTTTATAACTGGATTCTGCATGTCTCATTTCATATGTGCTGTAGAGGAAGGTCATGAAATCAAGTGTGCGGATCACTTCCTGTGGCATTTTCTTCTACTCTGATTTTCGTTCAACCAACTCTTGCAAAGATAAATGGCAAAAGGGACAGGAACAGGTTTTGGTGAAATTGGAAGCTTCTAGTCCTTAATCTGCATATTGGTGGTGAATTTATTCATCAACACCTTCATCATAAGGGAATTGATCAACAAAGAAAAAATTCTGTCTATACCTCTGAGATGAAATGTTATTATTGCATTATTTACATATTTCAGATTGTTATCCTCATCTTCATTGCCATATTCATGACGATTCGGCCGTTGTATGCTCTGACCTTCTTCAGGTTCTCAAGGACGCATGACTGAGTGGGTAAAGATGTTGGTTAGATCCAGTGACTAGACCCAAAGAGTTGTGAGATCAATACCAGGCCACAGCAGTGGTGAACCAAAACTTGGAGGGTTGAGTTAAAGGGAAATAACTGAAACATCCAGAAGAGTTATGGCATGTGGAACTAGAACAATCTACTCTGGTGGACAAAATAAAGGGTTCAGTTTGAAATTTCAATCACCTGAAGAAAGCCAAAGTGTACAATGGCCAAAATGTGGTGAATATGGTGATGAAGATGAGGATGACAGTCTGAATTATGTAAATAATGCAAATAAAGAAAAAAATTAAATTCCTGGATATGAGATAAAGCCACTGAAAATGATAAAATATTTTTATGTTTATATTATTTTTGGAATTAATTTCGCCCAGTGTTGTTCCAGTCAGTCCTCCCTTCCATCTTCTTAAAGTGTTAGGATATTATAGATACACTAATGCCTATATTGGGCCTTGAAGAGTAGATCATTTTTTACTCTCTTTCAAAACATTTCAATAACATTTTCCTTAATAACATGAAAATGTGATGAAAAAGCTGATAGCTTAGTTTATTTTTAAACTGAATTTAACTTTTGAATTATTTATGTTACATTTAAGAAGGGAGGTATCAAGTAGTGTACAAATTACGAACATGAAAAACAGAATAATTTAATCAGTGTTTGAATTTCTCCCTCTAGCTAAGAATAAACAACTGGGCAGTTAGAGACCTTTCGTCCTTTAAAACATCCCTGGTAAGAGAAGTTAAAATTGACAGAAAATAGGGGGTTGTAAAAAAACCCAAAAAGAAACAAACATTTTTTTAAATACAATTGTCAGAGCAAAAAAATGAACAGATTCTAGATTTTTTAAGGTGGAGACAAACATAGTCTAACATTATAGCATGTTGGATGACCTTCAGCCAATAAAAAGGTAACTGAGTTGGAATCCATTTTTAATTAATAATTTTTTATATTATAATATGCACTAGGTGTTTTTTCATATAATCATCCTCTGTTACTTTCTCTAAAAAAATACACATATTAAATAATTTATAAAATAAATACATAATTTCCACAGATTCATTAATATGTAACTTCCCACTATCCTACATAGAATCAGAAAGAGACACTTGAAATTTCTAAGGTATAAAATGAGGTAAGATGGATTGGAGAATTTGATACTCACAGAATATATTGAAGGCAAGAGGGACAGAAGAAAGCAATAAGCAATCTATCTAATGTGCTTGTGTAAATGGATGGCAGAACAAGTGTTGGAAGGGATAAAGAACAAACCTTACTCATCAAACACTTGAAGGTTGGAAAACACAATGACCAAAATGTGATCATAACAAAGACAAGGATATTAGTCTAAATGTAAAAGATAAGAATTTTCATGAATAGATATTTTTTTCCTTTACAATTTACAAGTAAAAAAGGAGAATATATATATATATATATATATTTCTTAAATTCAGAAATATTATTTGAGTATTAGTAATATTACTTCCTGTTCAAAATAGTAATTACTTTTGCATATGCATTTCACGTGTAGAACAATGTCGGAAATAAATCCCAAGACAGTCAATCATCAAATGACAAAGAAATGGTTTCTGAGTTGGAGGATCCATGCATCCTTCCAATTGATAAATTAATCTTTTGAAAATAAATATTTAACATTTTTTAACATGTGGGTTGCATTCCTGCCAAGAATAATAAAAAAAGATGCTTCATGATTTCTTTGAAGAGTATGTAACCAAAGTTACCAAATGAGACAAGCGAGTAAGGTGTAAGGAACAGCAACATATGGCATCAGTGCATGATGGAGACTTCAAAGAGATTCCCTTAATCATTCATCCATTTTCCTTACCGAGCTATGTGACACTTACACTTCCTCACCAAGCTACGTGACACTTCCTTATCGAGCTTCTGTAACATGTACATTCTTCCTCAGCAAGACACTAAGACTTTTCACTTTCTTGCTTATCTCTTTTTTCTCACATATACAGGCAAAGAAATCACATTTCTTTTCAACTTAGGAAACAACTACAAACAGGGGCTGTAAGTCATACACGCTAAGAAAAAAATTTATATTTAAAAAACCTTTCTCACCTTTTTCCTTGTTGATTGATTCAGATCTGCATCACATGCACTAAACTTAATTATTATGGGACATCAGTAGGAAATGTTATTATTTCATTAATAATACCTGAATCCTAGATTGAATAAAGGGCACAGTTTGAAATCCACTGAAGGTTATCTGGATTGACAGACTCCTGAAGAAGGCTGGAGGTCACAATTATTGAAACATTGTGAACATAACAAGAGAAAAACATTACTCTGGTCAATAATGAAAATAACCATTAATAGATTGTTTTTAAAATTGCAAGTAAAGAAAATATTTTCTCAAACTGAGTAATATTATCTCTTAATATTATTCCATGTCTTATAATAACTGTTACATTGGCTTAGATATTTCATACACTAAATTTAACAATTATTATAGTACAAGAGCAGAAAATTTTATTAATTAATAATATCTGGGTCCTATTTTTAAAGCTCACCTGTAATTAAATTCAGCAATCTGCAGGTAGCTGAGGAAAGTCTCCAGTGGTGATGAAAAACAAAACTACTTCAGTCATCTTGTTTCTCTGGTTTATTTACTTTTAGTGTAGTTGCACAGAGGTTATATACTCAACTGTGCTTGTCTGTTTTTTCTATACAACATATAGTTTGGTTTGTTTTGTTTTACAACATGTCAACCTCAATGGGTTATTTAATGCTGAAAAGATTTTTTATTGCTGGTAATATTTTTTCCAAAAATGTATTGCTGGCAAGATTCTTTTTTCTTCAAAAACGTATTGGTGGTAATATTGCATTGTTAGTAATAATTTTTTTAAGAAAAAATTTATTGCTGCTATTAAAACCTATTTTTACACTTTCATAGCGTTTTAACCCCAGTTTGAGAGGTTAACTGTTTGCTTATAGTTGGGACCCTAACAGGTGCTACCACCCCAGAACAGAATGGACCTGGGAACACCAGCAATTACGAGGTGGTTTCATGCTCCCCAAAACCTCCTGATTAGAGGCCTTGCTGCCAGATGTAGTTTATCATCTTATCCAGAATGTACAACATCTGGAAAAGTTCTCAATAAACTTCAGTGACATTATGTGGAAAGGTGGGTCGTGAATAAATGAATTAAATTGGAGCTTGAACCAGTATTTTTTTTCTTTTGTAGAATATGACTGTAGTGTCTGTGAATAAAAATTTAAAAAATCCTTATAAATTAAGATTTGATAAATTGAACAAATTAAATAGATTCAAATTATAGCAGACACATTATTAGAATATATTCTGTTAATTAGTGTCAGACAAAATAAAAAAATATCTTTTTGATTAAAATTATTAATAAGATACAATATCCCTCTCCTGAGTGGATACTAACTTAAAAATAAAATTTAATTAACATATAATTTACTGATGCATGTTGAAATCCTTACAGTATTTAGTACTGTTGAAGGTATCAGGCCTTAATTCTGAGTGAACAAGCCTTGCAAGATACTTGGTGTCTGGTGTGGATTTATGCTGTGAAAGTCTTAATCTAGCAAAATTATTTAAGAACGTAACTCAAGTTTTTAGGTTAATGTTTTGGTTTAATAGTAACATGTGATGCTGGATGAAATTACCCACAGCACAGCTTTTTCTATGTTTGATTTCCTTATTTCCTATCCTAAATTTGTTTTAACTGATCTATATAAAAAAAAGCATTTGAAATGTTTTAGTATTTACTAATGCCACATCTATTTTTATGATGGATACCAAGGTATTGCTATGACTGCTTTCATTCTAGTTCCATTATTTCTGTTTTGGAACGGTTTATCTTGACTACTATTTCTTTACTATTAACATGACTACAAATTATTTTGAAAATATACTAATTTTTTTTCTATTCAACACCTTTTTTTTTTTATATTACTAGAAATTTTTTTGAAATCCTCACTGTATTTAGTATTGTTGGAGTTAATATTTGAAAATGTAATGTCTGTGAATAAAAATCCCTATAAATTAAGATTTGGTAAAATGAACAAATGAAATAGATTCAAATTATATATTATTAGAATATATTCTTTTAATTAATCAGTGTCAAACAAAATTAAAATTATTAATAAAATATGATATCCCAACTTAAAATTAAGTTTAACAGAGAAAGATAAAAATTACACATTTGAAACATAAAAATTATCAATCTATTAAGTTTCAGCTTTTAAGTTATTAGATATTTTAAAATCTTCAAGCAACACACTTTAAAATTGAGCTGAGAGTTTTTGTTAAATATTCATGCACATTTAGTATCTACTATGGCATCCACATTTGAAGTATAAATAAAAAGACAATTTATCAAGTAGTCATTCAGAATGCAAGCAGTTCACTGTTAATGTAACAGTCCAATAAAAGTCATTAAAAAAATCTTCCTGTGTCTTATCTAGTCTCTTTTGTACAAAAACTGTTTGCATAAAAAGAAATTGGACTTTAAAAAAAGGACAAGTGAAAATGCCTCAACAGTTTCTGGAATATAAACATTTTGGATTTACACTTTATCTGCTTTATTCTTTTAATTTCATTTTTGCTTGGTGGACAAGTTTTTACCCCCTCAAACTTCGACAATATATTTCATGTATTAAGAATATGATCCAAAATATGAGGGATAATCCAAACTTCCATAGTTACTTTTCCGATATCATAACTAATTTTTATTTATTTTTGAATTACAATAGTGTTGCCTGAGGTATGTAATCTCTGTGTGTTTTAAAGTCTTGAGTAGTTTTGTTGCTAAATGTTCTTTTGAAAGTTAACTTGAAGGTGATAAAATTCAATGAGAGACATTAGTTATAATAATCCTGGATCAGATATGAAAATGTAATAAGGATGTTGATGTCGGTAATGAGATATAGGGGGAGATAACAAATATTTGAAAACTGATGAAAAAAGAGAAAATAAAATGAAAACAATGAAAAGGAGGAGAAACAACAGAAGATGAGGATGAGATCAAATGGTGTAAGATAAAAGAAGAGGGAAAGGAGGGTGTCATAGAAAACAGAAACAAAATGTGAAAGAGAGAAGGAGGGAGGACAGTCATATGAGCAAGGTAAGAAAGAAAGTGTCAGAAAAAGGAGAGAACACATGAGGAGAATGGAGTGACAAGTGTAAAAGAAAGGAAGAAGAGGGCAAAAAGAGAGACTAAAAAAGATAGGGAATTAGGTGGAGAATAGAAAGAAAGGAGGAGGAGGAAGGTGTGACAAAAGGAGGCATAGAAAATAGGAGAAAGGAGTGATGAAAGAAATTGATTAACAATGGAGAGGAGGAGAAGGATGTAGAAGGAGCGACAAAGAAGAGCAGGAGGAGACATGAGCGACAAAGAGGAGGAGGAGGTGACAGGAGCGACAAAGAGGAGGAGGAGGTGACAGGAGCGACAAAGAAGAAAAGGATGTAGGAGGAGTGACAAGGAGGAGGAAACAGGAGTGACAAAGAAGAGGAGGGGGAGACAGGAGTGACAAAGAAGAGGAGGGGGAGACAGGAGTGACAAAGAAGAGGAGGGGAGACAGGAGTGACAAAGAAGAGGAGGGGGAGACAGGAGTGACAAAGAAGAGGAGGGGAGACAGGAGTGACAAAGAAGAGGAGGGGGAGACAGGAGTGACAAAGAAGAGGAGGGGGAGACAGGAGTGACAAAGAAGAGGAGGAGGAGACAGGAGTGACAAAGAAGAGGAGAAAGACAAGGAAAAATGAGGAGGAGGAGGGAAAGGAGTGACAAGGTGGAGGAGGAGAGAGGAGTGACAAGGAATTGGAGGAGGAGACAGGAATGATAAGCAGGAAAAGGATAAGAAAATACCATATGTGGAAAAATAACTGAAAAAAAAAATTGAAAAAGATCAAAAACATAAAACACAATAAAAAAGTTGTGGATGATGTTTTAAAAAGAAAGTGATGTAAAAGCAGGAAAAATTTCAAAATGAAGAGTTCCTGTTGTAAATAAAATTAAAAAAGAAAACATCAAAGTTAGAAATCTGTTTTGTGGGTTGGACCAAAGAGGAACTGATATCTAACTTCTGTATTAAAGAGCAATGCAAATTAGTCTTTATTCTGATCTTTTTATATTTATTCTGTCCGAACAGATCTTGACTTCAAGACAGACAGCAATAAGAAAAAAACAACAAAAAAAAAACAAAACAATAAGAATGTTGCAAATATACTTGTGTCTGCTTTTATTATAAATGGTTGGGAATAGTGATATTTCCTATATGGAAATCAAGATCTAGTCTTTTTTTTTCCTTGACATTATTACAAAAATATCTTAATATATGAAAACAGAGTTGATATTCAAAGTCACCTTGCTTCAATTATTGAAGCAAATCTTGTTTTGAGTTTCAAAGTATGGATAGAAAGGAAGGTTGGTGGTTCTTGAGAGTAACTGTGTTTTTTTGTTTAACAGATGCTGATATAATTCTATAGATCAAAAAAAATAAAAAACTGGTTTCAGATCAGACCAGGTAGAAAAATAAGAAACAGAATCATAATCAATGGCTCCCAAAAAAAATAAAAAATAAAAAAATAAAACAAACACGATCATACTGTTTTCTTGATAGTGAAAATTTTGATTGAATTTATTCTTAAAACCATTTCATATTTCAGCTCATAAGTTCCAAAATGTATTATTCATGTGTTATTTAGTCTGTAAAAATATATTCTTCTTTTCGGTGTCAATTACCTTAGAATGTTGGTGATCAAGACTCTCCACCATTTACTAACTTTTGTTGCTCAATGTAACTTGATGAGACAATAATGACTTATATTGACATTCTACATTACTTCAAATAAAAGGTTAGGAAGGTTTGGTTTGTTTTATGGCACATCAACCTCAATGGGTCATTTAATGCTGACAACTTTTTTTTTTGGTAATGTTTTTGTTTTGTCAAAAATCTATTTCTGTTAATATTGTTTTTTCCTCAAAAATGTAGAGCTGGTAATATTATTTTTTCAAAAATGTATAGCTGGTAATACTATTTTTCCGAAACATACAGCTGGTAATATTATTTTTCCAAAACATACAGCTGGTAATATTATTTTTCCAAAATGTATACCTGATAATAATAATTCTTCAAAAATGTATAGCTGGTAATATAATTTTTTCAAATAACATATAGCTGGCAACACTATTCTTTCAAAAAAAATCAAAAAAAAAAAAAAGTATAGCTGGTAATATTTTTTTTCAAAAACGTATTATCAGAGGCCTTGCTGTTGAACGTAGTTTATTGTCATACCCAGGATACAGATGTAGTTATTGTCATACCCAGGATGCAAAGGTTAGGAAGGAAATACCTCATCAATACTGGAAAGAGAAATAACATTTACTGAATTTGAGAAATCTATTTTCCTGTAAAAATATTTTAAGAGAAAGATTTTATGAATTTCAACTAATAGTAGTAAAAACTGTTCAATAAATGAATGCTGAATATTTCCTTATAAGGAAATGGCTAATATTACCATTTATCTTTTTTCTTGTTCTGGCATCAACAGGCGCAAGTTAGTTAAATAGGCTATACACTGTTTCCTCCTACTACTTTTGCCTTCAGTATGTCCTGTAAGTATTAAATTCTTTTAGTCCCTTTTCAGTCAAACACTGCTTTTTTAGTAGCAAATAAATTTCAAGTATCTGTCCAAGATGACAATTGTTCTGGCTGACTGATAGCTCCAGAAAAACTCCAGAAAATGTGGAAAAAATTTGTGAACTCAAGCATGAGGACAGTTACCAAATGATTCATCAGCTCTCTTACAAAATGGGAATCAAAGTCTTCTTGGAGATCCTTTCCAATGCCACCTGACATATTATTGCCACTTCAAAATGGTAAATTTGCCAAATGATCACTTTTTAGTCTACCATGATCCACATAGCCTCCTGATATGTCATACTAACCAAGATTGTTTTTTTTTTCTTTTTTTAGTTTTAGTAGTTCATTAAATAGTTCATTTTCCTTGGCTATTACTGGAGAAATTGAAGTGTACATCTGACCTTAACACTCTTCGTGCAATGGAGAAGTGCTGGTCTCAGGAATTGAGCTTTAATAAGTGTTTACAAGTTTAAGTATCAGATAATCTTGGAAACTGTTTTCTTACCACTGATTCTGATTAGTCTTAGGCTAAATTAAGACTGATAGATTAAGGTAAGTGGACCCTATTTATTTCAGTAAATAAATGGGGTTTCCATAGAGAGAGACATATCCACACAGACTTAAGCTTGTAACCTAATATACCAACATACTGATTAGTTAACTGTGGAAGGCTAAATTAAGACTAATAAATTAAGTTAAGGGAACCTTATTAATTTATCAGACAAGAGAGGAAAGAAGATCCCATGCAAAGAGACAGAACCACACCCATTCAGGGTTAAACGTGTAACCCAATAAAGCCACTTATTGTTTAGTTATGAGTGGAAGTCTAAATTAAGAAAAAGAAACTATTTATTTATCAGAGAAGAGATAGAGTTCTAATGAAGAGAAATAGAGCCACATCTATCCAGGATTAAGCTAGTAACTCAGTACACTCACCATTTTTCCAAATATTTTATGTTTTGGAAATAAAGGGTCTCTCTTGGTAAATACAAAGAAGAAATAAGGGAGATATTTTCACTATTTACATTATTCGGACTATTGTCCTCATCTTTGTCGCCATATTTATTACGTTTTGAACATTGTACACTCCGACCTTCTTCAGGTGGTTGGAATATCGAACTGAACCCTTTATTTTGCTCACTGGGGTAGACTGTTCTAGTTCTACGTGCCATGTTTAATGGATGTCAGTTATCTGTTATCTTCTGTTAATTCCCCTCTCCAAGTTCTCCACTGCCTTAAACAGGTATTGAACTCACACTCTTTGGATCCTGTCACTGGATCTAACCAACACCTTTATCCACTGTGTCATGTGTCCTCAAGGTGATGAGAAAATAATGACTTATATTGACATTCTACATTACTTCAAATAAAAGGTTAGGAAGGAAATACCTCAAGGACACATGGCACAGTGGATAAAGACATTTATTGTGGATGAAGGCGTTGGTTAGATCCAGTGACAGGACCCAAAGGGTGTGAGTTCAATGTCCGGTTAAGATAGTGGAGAACTTGCAAAGGGGAATTAACAAAAGATAACTGACATCCATTAGACATGGCACGTGGAACTAGAACAGTTTACAGTGAGTGAAATAAAGGGTTCAGTTTGACATTCCAACCACCTGAAGAAGGCTGGAGTGTACAATGGCCAAAACATTGTAATAAATATGGTAACAAAGATGAGGACAATAGTCCGAACAATGTAAATAGTGTACATAATACTTCATCTCAGAAATATAGACAGATACTGAGGGAGATATTTTCTATGTTGTTTGGCATGTTAAAACTGGTTACAATTGTTATTTTCAGATGTGTTATTTTTCATTCAAAGCTCTTTTTCTTCAATATAATATCTTTAGAAATTACCTTTTAAAGGTAACTGATCAGGTAATTTCTTCATTTGTCAAGTTGGCACATGGCAGAGTGGTTAGAATGTAAGTGTTCTGACCATGAAGTCATGGTTCAAATCTTACTGTAGTCAATTTGTCAAGGAGATGACTTCTTGATAATATCAGCCTGTGATGATAATCTCTGGGTGCAGCACCATTGGGTTTGGTTTGATTTGGTTTATTTTGTTTTACGGCATATCAAGACTTCAGTGGGTTATTTAATGCCGATAGGATTTTTAGGATATGACAAATGAATAGAATATGTATTCTTTGTAAGAAATCAGTTTGTTTATAAAGTTTCATTGACATATTTTTGCAAAGAGGGTTTTTGTTGAGGCTTGAATGTATTGCTTGTAATATTTTTTACCAAAAATTCATTGCTGGTAATATTTTTTTTAAAAAATGTATTGCTTGTATTCATACTATAAAAGACTATTTTTACACTTTCATAGTGTTTTGACACCAGTTTGGTGGTTAACTATTTATCCATAACTGGGACCCTAACAGGTGCTACCACCCCCGGGTAAGGGTGGACCTGGGAAGAACAGAAATTAAGAGGTGGTTTCATGCTCCTCAAAACTTCCTGATCTAAGGCTTTGCTGCCCAATGTAGTTTATAGTCATACCCAGAACACCTCATTGAGTGTTTCTTACTCTTCTGCAGAGGTGCAGTGAACATATTCTGAAGCCCCAGTTCAAATCTTACCGTAGTCAATTTGTCAAGGAGATGAGTTCTTGATAATATCAGTTTGTGGAAATAATCTCAAGTTGCAGCAGCTTTGGGTTGGTTTATTTTTTTTATGGCATATCAACACCTCAATGCTGATAAGATTTTTAGGATAGGTTTGTATGAATAAAATATGTATTCTTTGCAAGAAATCAGTTTGTAGATCAGGTTCATTGACATATTTTTGTAAATAGTGTTTTTGTTGAGTCTCACATATATTATTAGTAATATGTTTTTCCAAAAATGTATTGCTGCTCATTATTCATTTCACAACCACACATCGAAGCTTATGGCGCCTGGTTTTCCCAAGTGGTCACCCATGTAGGTACTAACCAGGCTTAACATTGCTTAACTTCAGGGATCATATGGGAATTGGTATTTCAACATGATGTACCCATAAGCTTTGCTAGCACAAAGTCATTGTGATTGAAGGTTTGAGAGTACTGGCTCTGTTCAAACTGGTGATTATACCAAATTATGCACTCTCTACCAGAAACTCTGCATAGAATAGTTTCAGTATAAACCACAGGTTGGCTTTGACCATGTGGAACAAACATGTGAAATATGTCTGCAACAGGAATGAGCTAGCCACCTTAGCAGGCAGGCATATTGGATATAAGTGGCTTGTCATACAAGTTATCCTGCATTTTCCTCTATGTTTGATCGGACATTTAAGACTTCTTGTGAAATTACTCCACCTTGAAATAAAGAAGCTCATTTAACTTGCAAATATTTATTCTCTCTTTAGCAAACTCATTTTGGGCCTTATCTGTTACAAACTTTTAGGTAGGACCTTCCACACAGATAAATATATAGTTTTGACACTATTTTAATTATTGACACGTTGTTTGTCTTCTCCGGATATAATTCTTCCAAAATTTCTTCTTTGAAGTTAAAAGAAACAGGAACAAATTCCAGGCAATCTAGTTGCTTGAAAAAAAAAATGAGTGTGTTGGAATTAGACGAATTAGATAAATGGCAGAATTGGCAGCAGTTAGGGAAAAACGTTCTTAAAAGATCTTATCTTTCATGAAGCCAAAAATAGAGTCAATATAGACTGTTTTCCCATTTGAATTAAAAGTTATCTTCATTCTGTAAATTTTAATGAAAAAGAAAGTAATTACTAAAAGAAATATTGGTATATTTTAGAGCTCCTTTGTGACGTTTGCATAATTGGCTGGAAAATAGAAGGCAACGCAGCCAAAATTCTAATGGAAGACATATCTTCATGAAGTTTAGGAACAGCTGGTATACAAATGATGTAAGAAATCTAAATGACAACTATAGCTATAAAAACTGCTTTCTTTATTTTATATTTTTTTGATGGCCACTGCTATTGATCAAGTGATATCATCATTAACATTTTACTACTTTTCTTCCTCTATATTATTGCTGATTTTTATTAATCTTATACTTACAATCAGAATGAGAGTTAAAATTTCTGGGCACATAATGAAAAAAGAGAGCTCAGAGAATTTAATGCTTACAGGACATACTAAAGGGAAACAGTGTACAACCTATTTAATGAGCTTATGTAAATGCATGGCAGGGTCTCAAACATGTGACCATTTCACATTTTCATGACCAATATTTCCCCTAGATTTACTAAGTTTAATAAATTTGTCCCTTGTTCCTTCCATACATTTTCAATAACAGTATTGTACCCACCAAAATACAATCAATTTTAAGGTCAGCAGGTTCTGTTCTAGAGGGTGTGATGGATAAACTGTTGTTTAAATTATGCAAAAAATAACACTGACATCTCATTTTAACAGATATATTTACCAAAATTACACAAAAATATCTTGAAATACTAAAGAGTAAATTTATTCAATAAAATCGCCATTGGCTTCAATCACAGCCTCTTGCAAATCTTCTGGATGACCTCCTTGTTTAAGTTGGTGAATGCTGCAATAATCCTTGCCTTCAGTTCATCTTTGGTTTTACAAGCAGTTTTGTTGGTGTCTCACTCAACTGCTCCCCACATATAATAATCAATGGGGTGGCACTCTGGGGAGTTAGGTAGCCGGAGGTAAGGGGTGATGTGGTTGCAGCTATAACAGGGTTCTCCTGCTTATGTGGCATGGTGCAGAGTCCTGTTGTCAGTGTTATTTCCATTTTTGTGTAATTTAACAGTTTATCCTAAGCACCTTGTATGGATGTGCATATATATATATATATATATATATATATATAGATATAAAAATATGACAAACTGGAAAATTTCTTAGCTTTGTTGATGTTACCATGTCTACACATGTGCATGAAACAAGAGAAGCATGTAGTTTCAAAATTATTTGAAAGAAGATATTTTAAAGAATATTTTTTTTTGTTTCAATCGAGCCAAATTCATCTGTATTCTTTTTTTTTCTCTCCATCACTTTTCCCTTACTATTCCACACTGTGACAATATAAAATCTACAAAGAATAGTTATATATATATATATATATATATATAGGAGGCACAGTGGTTCACTACATTGTGCATGGTGTGGCAGGCCTGTGAAGGTTCAACTAGTGGAATGAAGAAATATAGCTCATCTGAGCACTTTTCATGGAAACAGTGATAGAGCAGTGAAAGGCTGGTGACATTTCATCTCTAAGAAAGGAAGGAATGGTAAAGTGGGAAATAATCTGTCACTCACAAAGATGTGAAGGTGCTTTTAGACTCTATCGAAACTGGAAAGTGAAGACTGAGCAGCTCGTGCTTATATATGGCAACAGTTCTGCATTTTTGGTCTGATCTGGCCCTTGTAAATGTAGATGATAGCAGAAAGAGTCATGTATTTACTGAAGCCAGACAGGGGACTGACAATTTTTTCATCAGCTTAAAAAATGGATTGTATGAACAAGTTCCACTTGAGGTTTAGGTTAAGTTTAAGTCCCAATAGGTGCTGAAAGCATGAGGCCTTGCTGGGGGAACATCAGTGATTGGTCAAAGTCTGATTGATGATGATAGAATGTCAGTAGTTTGCTTTTTGATGCATTGAATGTGACCAGCCAGTTTTTGTTCCCACTGAGCTGTTAGAGCTAGGCCAGAAGAGTGATCATCTTCCAAACTCTGGTCATCTAGAGTTTTGAAGGTGCACTTATATACCTCTTTGTATAATCAGCATAGATATTCACAAATGATCAGAGTATACTCATAGATCATTTATATAAAGCAGGAAGAGGGTTGAACTAAGAAGTGGACATTGGGAGACACCTGCATTGATTGCTCAGGTCTTTGATGAGCAGCCTTTAACAACTGCCTAACGATTAGGAAAGACTTATATATATATATATATATATATATATATATTACAAGAAAAAAACAAAAAATTACCTCAACATGGGAATATTCTATTTCAAGCTGTTCTGTATGTGGCTATCATCAGCCCCTAAGTGTCTGTCATGGAGCATTGTTTTAAATTTATTTTCAATGTTAGTCCTCCTCTGGTAGATGACTTGAGAATGGGCTTGTGTTAGTGACTGGTGGTGGAGGCGTGTAAGTTATCTTATTCCAGAGGAAACAGTCTGGGGTTGGAGTTATATATATATATATATATAATGCATATAGTTTTAAGGTATGAAATATTTATGGGTAAAAAGGCTCAATATTAGGGATAGAGTGTATGTAAATGAGGTCAACATGTTTGAATGCAGGCCATGTCATATTTCAGCATATTGTGTGTGTGTGTGAGCACACATATACACTGACATATATTTACATTGCATTTAAAATACTGAAGATTGTAGTTATCAAGGAAACAAGGTTCATGGCAGGTGTTCTAATCAGCTTTTCTCCTTAGTGCCTTGACTGCATGAATTTAAGCAGGATACTAGATTGGCAACTAAGCCTCACCATTTTACTGTTGAACGAGCTCAATGCAACTGTCACTTCTATTTTAAAACTTTATTTTCTCACACTTCTCACCTGTGAAACTCTCTTCCCATTTGTTGCTACCCTGCGACCTATAATTTTAAAAAATTTAAGCTCAACGCTAGTTGCTATTTTCTGTTATCCTAAAGCCTTTATTGTTCTTTAACTCACTGAAGTCTTCTCATTATTTCACTCCTTGTAACCCCCTGCATCCTAGTGCCATTATCAGCTTGCTTAGAGAGAAATGTTTAATATATATATATATATATATATATATATATAATATAAATATAAAAGTGAACATAGAAGTCAACACTCAGGCCTGACGATTGCATATAGCATGAAACAGACTGCCGCCTCTAAGTGTTGACTTCTATGTTCACTTTTATATTTACACATGCTCTCTATCCCTGATATTGAGCACTTTATCCCATAAATATAGCACACCTTAAGACTATATTTCTTCATATATATTTATATATATATATATGGTGATTGAAAAGTAACTCCCTATTTTATGTATGAGTAGCCAGCCAGCAGTCCTGACACACTGTGACTTTTTTCTTTAGGGTTGGTTAAAAGAGAAAGTCTACTATATCAAACTAACTTGAAGGGTGAATACAACAAGTTATGCCTTCCATACCACAAGAGTTCCTGGTGAAATTAGTTGACACAATTCCTGGTTGGCTCATGAAGCTGGTAGGGAAATCTGGTGCCCATATTGAATTTTAAATAAAACCTCATGTTAAACGCTTTCCTCTCATACCCATTTCTTGTAAAAATTATGAGTAATAAATAAATAATAAGTATTGTAAAATGGGGAGTTACTTTTCAATCATCTTGTGTATATATATATATATATATATATATATAAAAAGAAATTTATTTCGGTCTACAATTATTTTGCCTCCAAGTTTTTGATTTTATAAGGAAAAGATATGCCTGACGATGAATAAAGGATTATTCGAAAGTACTAGCATTTTAAAAAAATATAAACTGGAAACAACAGACAGCAGTTCTATAGATGAGAATCACATCATTCTATGGATTAACAGTATTTTAATGCATACATTATACTACTAGCGATGGATATCGCCAATAATAGCATTAATATTGCTGATTAATTCTATGCGTGATTATTTCTTTGTATATAAATTATATGCTGCCTAATATTTTATATATATATATATATATATATATATATATATATATATATATATATATACACACACAAGTATATGATTGGTGTATACAGAATAAATTCCAAAAACCAACAATTACTATTCTTAAAAGAGTGCTCAATACAGAGTAGAGTAGATATAATTATTTATTTAAAAATTATAACATAAATATGTTATAAAATCACTACAAAAATGGCCATTCATCATCATCACTTGATAAGATACCAGAGGTGTTGAAACAAAATGGCTATTTTTGTAATGATTTTATAACATATTTATGTTATAATTTTTAAATAAATAATTATATATATATATATGAGGGTAATTGGAGGAATTGTTCAGATTTTCTTTTTTATGATACTGGGATAACTGTCAGTGGGACTATACATTTAAAAATTTAAAAAGTGTATTAATTTGTATTTTCCTAATTTCTTTTTTATTCTTGTAGACTCCTTGTTGATCATAGGGGTGCAGCTGCCCCAAATGGCGCTAATTTGGTTTCAATCACAAGTGAATTTTTATGATTCTGTATTGCTAGCTAAACTCCCCAGATGGATTAACTTACATGGTTAAAGGGTCCCAATTGCCTTACAATAATGCAAAGGAGAAGTGGATTCATACCTTTTCCAAAGGTAGGAGTGTGAATCAAATCAAAGCTGCCCCTGACAGAAATTAAACATAGCTTGACAATTTCATTCTCTGTGCTGCTGGCTATTTTGTCACCTCAAATTTAAACATATAGTAACTAAAGTTTGGATGTGTGGCTGGCATAACAAAGTGTAATCAGTGAGCTGAGTTCAAAATCCAGATTAGTCTGTTGCATTCTTTTTTGCACAAATATCCTTCTGAAAGGCATAAATCCGTTTTTTTTCTTCTTTCTCCAGTAATGAGTTAACTAAAAGAATAGAATGGGATCTCTAGCATTGGGTGGCAACTGGTCTAAGAGAAAAACTATGAATCGCAAATCATGGAGAAAGCCACTCCACTATCTTTCCCAAAAAGGCATGGAAAGTCACAGATAACAAAGAAAAATTTGTTGAGAGCCATGATCACTTACATTCTGAAGAGACAGGGCATTAAAAGTAAAAGAATGAAACTTTTCTCTCTTTATTTCTTTAACTGTTTCTAATAGTAAAAATTCTTATATTCATGGTTAACATTCATAAGTTTTTGTTTTATTTGATTTGTTTTCGTAATGTTTTCGTGATGTTTTTTGTCTTCTCTTCTTAAAAAAAAAACATGAAAGTTAACTTCTTTTTTATTTCTGTTTTGTATTAGAAATTTATGGAATTACGAACCCAAGTTTTCTATGCAATAAAAAACAGCTATGTAAAAATATTACCTGAAGTAAATGGTATGCCATTTAATAATGTTATACTCCAGGAACTTACCTGAAAAGAAGAAGGAAAGAAAATTAAGTCATGTGGAAAGAAGTAAACAAGCTAAAAGTCAGATTTATTTTGAAACATTATAAACAAATTAAAATGGTCAATATATTTGAGTTTGCCCCTTTCAATAAATGCGGTAGACATTTTAAAAGGTATATTTTTTTATCTTACCACATATCAGCATAAACTGTGCTTCTTGCTCTGCAACCCTTTACTTCAAGTGGCTCTTGGGCATTGTATAGGATGAACATCATTGTAAATATATATATTGTAAAAAAAAAAAAAAAAAAAGCATGGTATGGTTACTAAATGGGCAGATTAGCTATCTGCACATGAAAACAAAATTTAACGTTTAGTAATAGTAACATTAGCTGTTTCCTTGTAAAGAAACGATCTGCTTTCATTGACTGAGCAGTCAGTGATAAGTTCAGTTGAAATTTATAAAATGTTTTCATTGTTATCACACTTTCCAGTATTGAAGGAGGTTTCCTTCCTAAACTTTTGTTTGAAGTAGTGGGGAATGTCAACATCTTGATTATGTCATTATTTTCATTTACCAATTTTCTTACTGTTGTTGAAAGTCTTCAAGTGATGTGGTTTATGTTATTTGATACAGTTCTTTGTGATTCTACAGGACCAGTAAACAATGTTTGAAGGAGGACAGTCCTCACTAAGACCTACAAACTCAATCACTGAAAGCTATCCTTAATCATTGATCTTAGAAAACAGTTGTATTCAGAAATATCTAAACTGTCAGCTGTATACATTGGCTTCCTCAGATCAATTGTCAGTAAAGGTTTTGGCAAAGATCATTCTGTGTTGAACATTGGGAACAGGCACTACAGAATCACAAAGAACTGTGCCACATGACAGAAAGCACATCACTTAATGACTACCAATAGCAGCAACAACTAAAATGGATAGCACATATAACTTGAAGAGAAAATAATGACAAGATGCTAACATTCCACAACATATCAATAAGTAGGTTTGGAAAGAAACCACTATCAGCACTAAAAGAGCGATAACTGCTATTGGACTTGAGAAACTTGTTTTCCTTAAAAAGTCTTTTAAGAGAAAGATTTTATAAATTTCAGCTGAAGAGAGTACTGGCTGCTCGGTCAATGAATGCCAAATTTTTCCTTGCAAAGAAATGTATAGTTGTCAGTTTAAATATTTATGAACCATTTTGTCATGATGTCCATATGAAAGTCTTGATATAACAAGGTTATTTAATAACATGACTAGAGTTCTCAGTTAATATACTGAGGTACTTTATTTAGTATTTACTAATTCAACATACTGAACTTATTTGATGGATTCCCGGTATATGTCATTGCTGTTTTCATATCCATTTAAAACAATTTCTGTCCTTTCTAAAAGTGAGGCCAGAAGCTTATATCTTTCTATTAGTGCAATGAAAAAATGTCCTTTCACAGCATTCTTTGTTTTTTTTCTAAATTTGATTTAACCTTTTATTCTTTATCTGCATACCATTAATTTGCAAATGTCAGTTGTCAAACATTTATGGCAGGTATCTTTTATCATTAGATTAGACAATATGATGTCACTTCTGATAATTAAAAAGTTATTTATGGTATTTACATTAGTTCGGACTATTGTCCTCATCTTTTTTTATTCTTTTATCGTAACATTGCCATTGTTTTGCAAATGTCAGTTATCAGTTATCTCCTGCTAACATTCATCAACAATTATCATCCAAGTATTATCCATGCCATTTAGATAAGATTAGGTATCTCTTCACATCATTTTTGCTCATATATTGTTTCATTGCATGTCTTTCAATTTATCATTTAGATAAGCATAGACAATATTTTAGGAACCAGAAATATACAGTGGATTTATTCTAATTTCTGATAATTAAAGTTATTTCAATAAAAAACTATATTGTTTACATTCAATTCTCTTTTGCAACTAAGCATGTCTTTTTATTCAGGTGTAGCAGTCTAGTTCAACTAAATGCACTATAAATAATTACACTAGCTAGTAAAAGCGCCTCAATTGGTGATCCACCATAATTGATGTGTATGTGGTGGGCTCTAATGGTTATCAACATAGAAAATGAAATTTGTAAACCATGAGTAAAATAATAGGGAAATGTGGGCGCTTGAATCTTGGTAGGATAACTAGTCTAAGAGATGTTTGATTATGCATTCCAAACCTCTTGCTAACACATCATGGGTTTGCCTATCAGCTATTTGCTGTGCAGTGTAAAAAGAGCATCATTTGCATTCATTGGAGACTTATTCACTACATTATTCTATCCTAATCCTAACCCTGGTGAGGAAGATGGGTGAATGAGTAAGGGAATTTCTTTTAAACCAAGCATTGTGAATTGTTACTGTCCCTCTCTCCTTACAGGTTTGTCCAACTAGAAACTTAAATAACCTTCAAAGGGATCACAAAGTATGTTTTTTATTGTTGGTGAGAATGCAATCCTAGTTTTTACTTAAAAAAAGCCCTCCACCAGTGTATTGTTGGATGATAAATTTCTTAAGACAAGCAGTTTTTGTGAATAGAGTGTTCAATATTAAGAAATAGTGCATTAATAGTATGTAATGGTAAATGGCAATATTAGCTATTTCCATATAAAGAAACATTCAGCATTCATTGGCTGAGCAGCCAGAGCTACTTGAGTTAATGCTTTTCTTCACTCCTTGCTTATTGGGCTAAGATCAAAGTGTAGTATCAGTTCTCCTCATCTCTCATGGTAATAGTAATATTAGCTGTTTCCTCAGTTGAAAATTATAAAACCTGGAAAATAGATTTCTCAACTCCAGTAACTGTTTTTGCTCTTCCCACTTTTGAAAAGGATTTCCTTTTGACTTTTTGTTTGAAGTAGTCAACATCTTGTCATTATTTTCTCATTGATTTACTTATAAAATTCATTTTGGTTGTTACTGTTGTTGAAATTTCTTTAGTGATGAGGTTTCTGTTATTTGGCACAGTTCTTTGTGATTCTGTAGTGCCAGTTCACAAGTTTTAAAGAAGAACGGTACTCCAGAGTTCATTTGCTCTAATCCACTTTTTAACTATTAATAAATTAAGCTGATTTATCTTATCGCTGAAGAGTGATTTCAGTGAAAGTCAGAGTCAGATGATAAGTCTTTAAACTTTTTATTTGCTTCCAATAATATTAAGCAGAAAGGAATTGGGAAAAGTAAGGGATAGAATTAGAGTAAGAAAGTGGTGTGAAGGTGAAAAGGGAGGAAATAATAATAAAAAAAGAGACAAAAATAAAACCAGGTGAAAAGAAAAGATAAATATATAGACATATCTACAAAAGGGAAAGTGATGGAAATGAAAGGAGGACATAAAGAAACAGAATTGATGAATAGGTATTAATAAAAGAATGTGCAAAAGACAGATATAGAAAAGAATTGCAGTATATTAAAATTTTTATGAAATATATCAGTAACAAACATGGATGTGGCAGAAATACCTTCCACATAATAGTAAGACATTAGTGGCAATAGTGTCTTCATCTTGCTAATGTCTTACCATTATGTGGGAGGTATATCTGTCACAAGTTGTACCTTTCTAAATCATATTATTTTCTAAATTCAACATAACTTCTTAACATCTTTTATGTGCCATGTCCTTTCAGGATATAGACGATAATGGCCCTCCACAACTTCCTATTCCTTGTAGCTCTTAGTAAGTTTTGTCTTTTTGTTATTTCACCCTATTATTCTACCATCCATTTACTCAAGCGCATCAAGTATGTTATGCGCTGCTTTCCTCTGTCCATTCCCTCAATCTTTCCTGTGAGTATCAGATTTTCTAAGCCCTCCTTCCTCATTATGTGTCCCAGAAATTTCAACTGCTTCTTCCTGATGTTAAGTATAAGTTTCCTTTTTTGTTTCCATTTTTTCCCAAACCTTGTTGCTCATATGTTTGGGTCTATAGTATCCTCAGCATCTTTCTGTAGAACCACATTCCTGTTGCTTCAAGTCTCTTCTTCATCTTTGAGGAGATTTTCTGGCATTTGTTTTCATACAGGAGGACAGATATTACATAACAGTCCAGTACTCTTTGTTTGTTCCTAATAATATTTTGTCTTTTAATATACGGCCTAACTTTTTTGACTTTCTCAAATGTAGAAAAATAAAGCAAGTATTTGTTGAAGCTGGTGGCAACACTTAACAATTCTCCTAACAATTAAGATGGACCAAGCAGAGAAGAGAGAGAGAATGGGAAAAAATAAAAAACTGAATAATGATGAGTGATGCCATTGCCTCAAAAACCGCAGCATAGCGAGTGGTATCTAACTTCCAGAACAAAATGCTCAAAGGGAATATCTTTACAAGACATCAAATCTCTGATAATAGCAAAGTGAGTCTCACTAAAAGCAAATTGCCAACTGTCGGTTTTCCCATTGCTTTTAATGACATGAGACATTTGTCTATATTTCTGAGATGAGATATTGTAACTATTTACACTATTTACATTGTTCGAACTGTTGTTCTCATCATCTTTATCATATTCAAGATGTTTCAGACATTGTATGCTCTGGCTTTCTTCAGGTGATATATATTGATATTTTGGACCAAACCCAAGTAAATAAATACTTCAGTAGGATAGATTGTTCTCATTCCACGTGCCATGCCTTTTCTGGATATCTCACTTATCAGTTACTTCCCTTTAATAACTCAACTATCCAAGATTTTTGTTCACCTCTGCTGTGGCCAGGTATTGAACTCACAACTCTTTGGGCCAAGTCATTGGATTTGTAGTGGAAAGTTTGGTGGTTACTATTTATTTAATGGTGTTGATGGCCCAAATCAATACATACAATTTTTTACTCTACGAATATGTTATGCAAAAAACAAGAAAAAAAAAACATGAAATATTTATGATAAAAGACAAAAGGCAAATATTTGAATAACAATTAATTTTCAATATATTTTTGTAATGAAAATGTAGTGGAATTCTTTTTTAGATGAAATCTTGTTAGTTTAATTTATGTTGAACTCAAGTTTGGTGAAAGATTAACTTTTTTAATGAGTTCTGATTTGAAAGGATGTTTGTTAGAATCTGTTATTGAAGATTCTGTAAATTAATTGCAAGAGAATAAATGTAAATTTACATTTAAGAATTTACTGTTCATGTAAGTAGTAAATGTCTGTAAAGTTGAATGCAATTTTGTGATCAAAGAAGTTATCTCCCTTTGTTTTGTGTAATACAATGTTCTCAAATGTGGAGAAATAAAGTTGATTTGTTAGCAAGAATTTGTACAGTGAATGGGAATAGTGTTCACTGGTGAGTTTTCGTGAGTGAGTTTTTCCTCTTAAGTTTGTATAATGTTCGTATGGACAAACAACTCAAGATTGTGTGATGTAAAGTTTAGTTGCAATTCATTTGATGTCAAGATGCTCACTGCTGAGTGTGAATGTGTTTCTGTTTTTATTTGCTTTGGGTGGCTCAGAGAGACTTGGCGTGAACTTGGATTTCAGTCACGAGCTGTAAAAAGTAGTTAAACATGGGTGGATAGTCATGCTAACTTGTATATTTATTAACCAATGAGGGATCAAGATTTTTTTGAAAGTGTATGAAGTTTGATAGTAATCTGTGATCCACTTTTTGCACAAATTTGACCAAACTATTTTGGGTTCTACAGATTACTTCAACCAATGCCACTGTGCCATGTATCCTTGGAAATTTTGTGAATATGACAATGAAGATGAGGACAACTGTCTGAACAATGTAAATAGTGTAAATAGGGACATAAGACAGTTGACAAAAACTTGGATCTGAACAAGTTGCAGAGAGTTTCTTAGCTAGTAATCATAAAAATTTATATTTTATTTATTTTTTCCTAACTCCTCATGCCTCTTGGTTTGTGTGTGGTGGGGAAAGCCATATTGACAAATGTAAATTTATTTTTCATTTAAGAAAACATGTCAACATCAAGTCACTTTTAAACAAAATTTTAAACAAAATTATTATTATTTTTTAACTTCAAAGTGCAACACTGAAATTCAAAGGCACATTAAGATAGTGAAAGATGCATTTCAAAAGCTAAGCAAAATATTAAGAAAGGAAAATTTCATTAAAAACAAAGAAAAGAATACTGAAATGTTATGAAATGTCATTCCTCCTATGTGACATTGAATGCTGGACAATCACCTCACAGATGAAGAAGAGACATGAAGCAACAGAAATGCGGCTCTACAGAAGGATGCTGAGAATACAAGCACATTTTAGAGAAGATAGAAACAAAAAGGACACTTATACTTAACATCAGAAAGTGATAGTTCAAATTGCTAGGGCACAGAAACAGGGTAGAAATCTTGGAGAATTTGATACTCACAAAAGAAGGAAATAGGAAAAGAAAGCATAACCTACCTAGTGAGCTTGTGTAAATGTATAACAGAACAAGGTTTAGGAGAGATGACAAAAAGACAAAAGGTATTAAGAGATAGAGTAAAAGAAAAGTCAAAGACAGGATGCAATAGAAAATAATTTTGTATCCCTTATTTCTGTTTTTATTACACATAGTCAAAAACATGGATTGGAAATGAAAATTTGAAATAATAAGGTAGCGATGAGAAGATACAGATAATAGTGAGAGAATAGATAATCATAGTTGTTGCCACCCATGTGATTGCCATGGGACAATCAAGTTTTTATTAAATTACACTATAGCAAAAAATGCTTAAATTTGTATTGGATGGTGTTGGTCACCAGTTTGTTCTGGGAGAAGTTATGGCTAAGGTGTAAAACTTAAGTAAATGAATTCAACTTTTTCAAAAGAAATGAATTTCAATACATGGAAGAATTTTTATATATATATTTTTTATGAGAATTCAAAAAGCGAGAAAATATACTTGTGTCTATACAGCTGAAAAATGAAGGAAAACATTAAAATGTTTTTCTGTCAGAAAATGTGTGTGAATGTGTGTGTGATGTGCCACATGGTTGGCTGAAATTAAGAAGACAGGTTGTCAGAAGAAAAAAATCTCCCCTAGCAGAGAGAAGTCTTGTGTGTCATTAAAAGAGGAAGAGGGTTTATTGATGCATCCTTTTATAGCCCTAAATAGAATGAAATGTAGTAGGCATCCCAGTAGACAAAGCAAAGTAATCGCCAAACGCCTGTTATCATGAATATTTGTTTCTTCATTAGGTTTGTAGAATTAGCAAAATTGATATTTGACTTTTGTTGTACAAGATTCTTGAAAACTATTTTAAACAAGGTATATTGACCGTATTTAATGGTATGACCATCATAGTTTCAGAAAGATGCCAAAGCTATGATGTTTATCAAGAAGACATTTTGGTTGAAGACATTATGTCATTAATTCTACAGTCCCCATAATTATTCTCTGTATAGTTCCTGGAGGATTTGCATTTGCTGCCTGAGTTTGTGTTATCATTATAGCAAAAGTTGGAATGGAGAAAAGAGATGTAGAGTGAAACTATTTGTATCTGAAATTGCTTTGTAAAGGTCAAATCTTGCAATATGACCTCATAGATTTGGAGATGGATGAGGATTCTCCTACAAGGCATTAAGAAAGAAAGAATAATGAAATTGGAAATAGACAAAGAAAGAAAACAAAGAAAATGAGAAAGAATAAAACTGGAAAAAGAGAAGGAAAGAAAAATACTAGAAAGTGATGAAGAAATTAAAAAAAAAATAAAAAGCAAAAAAAGATATTCCAAAGAAGAAAAAAAAATAGATAAAATTAGTTTGTGTAGAAAAAAAGAAAAATCAAGAAAACAAAATGATAGCGGAAAGACACACAGAATGAAAAATAAAGTAAAACATAAAAAGCAAAAATGAGAAGGAGAAAAAGAAAAATGAGAATGGGCAAAAAAAAGAAAGAAAAAATAATGAAAAATTAAAAGAAGAAATGTAACCAGAGAAAAATAGGAATAAAGAAGAAACAAACGCAAACAAAAAAAAAATGAAAGATTAAAAAAGAAAACTGAAAGAAGAGCCAAAGAAAAAAGAGAAGAAATTAAAACAGTCGTGTGAGAGTTAAAAAGTGAAAGTGAAAGTGAAAATTATAGAAAACTTGTGAGAGAAAGAAAGACAAAGAAAATTGAGAACAGCAAAAAGGAAAACTAATAGAAAATGTGCAACAAACAAGATAAAAAATAAGAGTCATTCTGTATCGAATCAATAAAGGTCTGAACATCATGGACACAAATTTTTTCAAATTTGGTACCCATAGAGCTTCATGATAGTAACTGAATGGTACCTATTTTACATCTCTAGGCCATAGTGTTCCCTAGATATGACCCTTTGACCTTTGCTAAAAAGGCAAATTTTGGAAAATGGTCACAAAGTTTAAATATTAATATCCCAGTTGTTTTATTACCTACAAAGGTAAATTATATACCATTTTAAAGTACATGGATAAATCTAAAAGGTGACCTATGTATTTGTTTAAAGGTCAAATAAAATAATTTGACCTTTAATTTCTCAAAAAGCCCATCTTTAATCCTTTTAAAAATATGACAACAAATTTGTCTGCCTGATGGCAAGTTATATACAAAATGGTGGACTTTTAACTGTGATGAAGGGTTTTGTTTTATATATAGAATTTCTAAATAAAAATTTAATAGATGATTTTATCTACAAACAGTGGCTATCAGCTGATAAAATCACACTGCAAACTGTATCACAATTTACAGAAGAATTCATTGAAACTTTTTGTGCAGACATTCAAACCTTGAAAAAGCATGATTTCATTGCCAAAGAACAATCAACATTTTCTTCTAATAAGAAAAGTTCTTTGGTAGATAGTGACTTCATATTTATTGCAGATTTTGCTGAGAATTTTTGCAGGATGCTGCACAAGACTTCCACTAACATAATTCTCAAGCCACATTACGTCCATTCTGTTATTACAGAAAAGACGAAGAGCTGAAGCATATTAATCTAGTTATTATATCAGATCGTCTCAAGCAAGACACAGTAGCTGTCCATTTGTTCCAAATAAAACTTTCAAAAGTACTGAAAAAAATTTTAAAATAAAAAAACTTGATCTATTTCTGTGATGGTGCCACTTCACATTATAAAAATTATTCAAAATTTATCAATTTGAGCATTTGTAAAGCTGACTTTGGTATCGATGCAGAGTAGCATTTTTGCTAAATCTCATGAGAAAGACCATGAGATGGGTCAGGTGACACTATTAAGAGATTAGCAGCAAAAGCAAGTCTGCAGCAATCTGAATATGAACATATAATGACAAAGAGACAGTTGTTTGATTATGCAAGAAAAAACATTTCAGGCATAAATATTTTGTATTCTTTCAGAAGTGAATGGACAAATGAAGCAGAAATCTTAGAAAATAGATTAAAAAATGCCTCAACAGTTACAAGAACACAAAAGTACCTAGTTTTATTCCTGTGTCTCAGGAAATGGTAGAAGTAAAAACAGTGTCAACTCAGAATGAAAGAAAAATAGTAAAGATTATAAAATGGGATAATATAGAGCTTGAAAACATTAAGGGGTTTGTTACAGCAATTTATGATAGGAATTGGTGGTTAGAATGTTTGCTTGAAAAATATCCTGATAATGAAGAGGTGAAATTGACATTTTTACAATGGAAAGGCTCTTCCCTATCTTTCTATTATCCATTACATCAAGATATATTCATTTTAAATTATTCTGATATTCTTAGTTTAGAGGATCCAATAACTGACACTGGAAGAACTTATAAGCTTTTAAAAATGCTGTAGCATACTTATGGATGATAATGGGTATGCCCCCATTCATATAAATACAGTAGTAAATACTGTATGTTGGTCTACATTTGGTGATTCGGCTCCAGCTGTGCTGGTCAAACTCTCTGCCTTTAGGCTGAGAGGATCCCTCAGATGAGTCTGTCAAAGGGCAAAGTCTTGTCTCAGAAAACAGCTACCTGATCCTGCTTATATATATATATATATATATATATGAAGAAATATAGTCTTAAGATGTGCTATATTTATGGGATAAAGTGCTCAATATCAGAGATAGAGCATGTGTAAATATAAAAGTGAACATAGAAGTCAACACTTAGAGGCGACAGTCTGTTTCATGCTATATGCAATCGTCAGGCCACCACTGAGGATTGCATCTAGCATGAAACAGACTTTCACCTCTAAGTGTTGACTATGTTATATATATATATATATATATATATATATATATTGCATACCTATAAATGATAATGGCTTTGTCCCCATTCACATAAATGCAGTAGTAAATATTGTATATTGGTCTGCAGTTGGAGATTCATTGTGGAATTCACTTGACTCACTTCTAGCAGTTGACTACTTCTACACACTGCTGGTGAATCTTATATGTGTTGTTTGTGTCCTAAGTATTATTGTTCATTACCAACCTTTGTGTGATTATTCTATTCAGTAACCTTCTTTAGGTTACAACAGAAAATTAAGATGAAAACGCTTCAAATATTTTAGGAAAGAGAATATTTTGAAATAACCTTAAATAAAAGATACAATCAAGGTTGGTCATCACAAAAACTTGAGTGAAAAAGTGGTTTGCATATCCAAATTTTTTATTTTCTATTTAAACATGTATTCTAACAAGCACAAAAATAAATTTGCTTGTTAATCTCCTTGTAAATGTTAAGAATCTTTTTTTAAATATTCATGACAATGTATCACTCTCCAGATCAAAACTTAATATTTTAAATATAAAAAAAATGTAAATTTGACTGTTAACTGCATGAAGTCTACTATGTTAAATGTCAACAAAAATGTGTTAACCATTAACATCATTTGTTGCATGTTTCATATTATTTTATCTTATCTTAACCTTAATTCATCATTCTTATTAAAATAAATATTTTCATTATGCCATTTTACCATATAAATCTATTTGTTGTATAATAAAAGCATAAACAAAACCAAAAAAGGATTGTTTATTTTCGACCGAATTGGTCAACATTTAACCACTAATAATAAAAATACTGTTGATTTTATAATCATAGTTCTTATGTGAATATTAATCAACATTCAAAAATCTTTCTGAAGATATACAACTAAACTATATTAGCAAATACCAAAATCCACCATTTTGAATTTGGACCAACTCAGTAATATCCTTATTACACAGCTCACAGTCAAAAGTTCACCATAAAATTTTGTACATATCTTGCCATCAGGCAGACAAATTTGTTGTCAAATTTAAAAAAAAACAAAAATGATATGCTTTTTTAGAAATTAAAAATCAAATGTTAAGATCAAGGTCAAGTTATCTTATTTGTTCTTTAAACAAACAAATAAATAGATCACTTTTTAGATCTACCCAAGTACCTTAAAATGGTATATAAATTAGCTTTGTAGGTGAAAAAAAGCAAAGGTCAAAGGGTCATATTTCCAGAACTGTTTAGCCCAGAGATGTAAAATAGGTCTTATTCAATTCCTATCATGAAAAAATATGTTGGTGATGGTCAGACATTTGCTGAAATGACGCAGAATGACTCTTGTCTATGTACGTAATGAGTACGATAAAAAGACCTTCATTAAAAATAAAGTGAGAAAATTAAGTGTTATAAACAGAAAATACAATTTTTAAAGCACAAAATGTAAATAAAAAGACAAAATATAAGAACAAAGGAAAAAGAAAGATGCATAGAAATAATGATTTCAGCAGAGGAAAATAAAGACATAAAAAGAGAGAAGAAAATATTGTACATTGAAGAGAGAGAGAGAGAAAACAAAAAAATAAAAGAAATGCCTTCAGTAAGTTAACCAAAGACACAAGCAAGAGAACATTGTTTCAATATGCAGAAATTTTCTGTTTTTTCATGGTTATTGGAAGACTGTCTATGGAAACATTCATCTTGCCATCATCAGAACATGAGTTGGCACCAATACAATGAAAGAGGAAGGAGGATTGAAGAAAGATCAGAAATGAATCAATCCACCAGAGGATTCTCTATAATGGTATGTACATTTCTGAGATGAAGACATGGGCAACAATGAAGAATACCAAATCTTGGTCACCTGATCATCCCTCTGTCAGTTCATAATCGAATAAAAACAAAGCAGCCCACCAAAATGATCACTCACTGTTTAGGGCTGCCACAATAGAAATTATTTTATTAAAAAAAAAAAAAAAAAAAAAAAAAAATGTTATATCCCAATATATATATATATATATATATATATATATATGGGTAAATTGTAGCCATTTTATATTTTTTGTTTTGCACATGTGTGTTGTTTGTTTTCGTCAACTGCACAGTATGGTAGGGTCAGCTGGGCACGATCTGTGAGAAAAAAGTGCATCATGATGCAATTCACTCTGCCAGAAATTTGGAAGTGGCAAGCAGTACTGTTTGGTATTCATACCAGAAACAACAATACTTTTTCAGTGTGTTTAGGTGGCAATCTGAGAACAGTGCAGAGGATTCAGAAAGAGTTGAATGAGTCCTATATATATATATATATATATATATATATATATATATATATATTAGACATGTTAGGTATTAGGTGTGTATATATGTATTATAAAATGGGTTAAGTCTGACAATTATTTAATATATTTTCCATTTACACATTATTTTATAGATACAAATATTTAAGTAAATGCTCTGTTTATAATAAACAGTATTAACGACATTTACTGGCCTGAAAGTTCAAGAAATTTCATAGAAAATATGTGTTCTTCATAATATTGCATGATGTGCTATACCATTTTGCTAACCAGACACTTCCTCAGTAACTAAATGGTGTAGCACATCAGACTATATGATGGTTCCATGTAAGATAGAGGTTCAATTCCTGTCGAAAGCCACATATTTTCTATTAAATTTCTCAGACATTCAGGCTGGTAAATGTAGTTAATACTGTTTATTATAAATAGGGCATTTACTTAAATATTTATATCTATAAAAATAATTAAAAATAATGTATAAGCAGAATATATAAATATATATACACACACACACACACAGACGTGTGTGTGTATATATATATATATATATATATATACATATATGTGTGTGTGTGTGTGTGTGTATTTATTTGTGCAGCAATCCCTCTTTTATACAAGTTTTATTAAAAATGACCGACAAAGTACTGTGGTTAAGTTTTTTATTTAATTTTTTATGTTCTTATAATTTTCTTTTTCTAGGACACAAATGTAGAAATTGTCAGAATATTTTGTCTGACTGCTTTTGGCTACAATTTTAGTTATTATCAAGGATGATTTTATTTTCTACTGAATGTATGGATCTAGAGTTATAGGAAAGTTATTTTCCAAACATATTCAGCACATTGTAGCCATGTTGATGTTATTGAGTGTTGGCTGTGGATGAGGCTATTCTATTTGTATTATCAATGAGTATGTTGCAGATGGAGTTTGGTCAGTCTCCATGTGTATTTAAATGGGACTTACTTGAGCTATGATCAGAGAGGTATCACAAGAGTCTTGTTAGGCATGTTGTAGGATATATATATATATATATATATATATATATATATATATATATATAATTTGGATCTCACCTGCAAGATCCAAATTACAGAGAACAAATATTATTTATGAATTGACATGTTCCTTAATGCTATGAATTTGATTTGTTCAGGAACACAATTCCTTAAGGAACATGTGAATACATAAATAATACTGGTTCTCTTTAATTTACATCTTGCAGGGGAAATCCAAATTTATATATATATATATATATAGAGAGAGAGAGAGAGATAGAGAGTGAATGAGTGAGCCATATGTTGGTTCTCTATTTTATGCAGTAAAATTATATGACCATTTAAAGTTACTGATGATAACTGGTGGAGACTCAAGTCTGAAGCACCCAGTCTGTCTGACTATTTAGCTCATAGCTGAGGGGAGAAAATATAGATTTTTATCTTTCTCAGGGGAATATGTGCAAAACTGAATGCAAAAAATTTGACTGGAATTTGAACTTGTTCTTTTTCAAGCCATTATCCATGATACCAACTGCACATCCATATATGAGAAAGTAAGGTTATATATATATATATATATATATATATATATATATAGGCGTTACCAGAGTAATTTTAATTTTAATAATGAATATGCTTATAATAACATGTAAATTTCAAGAATTAGTTATTCCAAAAATTTGGTTTGAAGATGGAACAGAGCTTGGTACTTTAATTCAATTTAATTCTAATAATTATATTGAAGTTTTTGGCTCTTGTTTTGAAACATGAGAACTCTTATGTAGTGAAGGGATCATATTTTTAAATAAATAATTATATTTAGGCTCTACTTTCGTGTCGAGCACTGTTTTTTAAAAATAAAAACAAAAATACTAAAGAACTTCTGATTGTTTACCTAACGAGTTCTTTCCTATTTTCTATATATTTTCACACACACACATATATATATATATCTTGCATGGGTAAAATATATAGGAAAAAGTTGAAAAAATGCAACTAGTCTTTAAGAATATTTAGTTAGAGCAAATTTTAGTACAACAAATATTTTAATGACTCTCATTGCAGTTTCAACTTTTTATATATATATATATATATATATATATGATATGGATAAAGAAGAAGTAGGAAACAGATCTTAATCTAATGTTTCACTTTATTAAAGCTTCATCAGAGATCAAGATAGAAATGATAAAAAAATGATGAAAAGCAAAGTGAAGCAGATTATTCTGTGTCTTTTTCATTTCATCATTTTTTATCATTTCTATCTTGATCTCTGATGAAGCTTTAATAAAATGAAACATGTTAGATTAAGATCTGTTTCCTACTTGTTTTTTTATTTATTATATATCATTTTATATATATATATTTATATATATATATATATATATATATATATATATATATATATATATATATATATATATATATATTTTATATGATCTGTTTCTTACTTATTCTTTAACCTATCATTTTGTCAGATTCCTATCCATACTCTCTCTCTCTCTCTATATATATATATATATATAATTAAGAAAAAATTCAAAGAAAAATCTTACATTTGAATTTTTCAGTTATAAACTTAAATTTATTTCAGCAATTGGCTTACACTGCATCTTCAGACTAGTTTAAATTCACCAAACACACTAAATAAATTGATTTAAAGAAAGAAAGAAAGAAAATTTTGTGGTAGCAGGGGGCAATAAATAACAGGAAGAGGTAAAAATGAAAACAGAAGGGAGAGGAAGATATCTTGTTCGGTGAAGGGGTGTGTGGTGAGTTTTTAATGAAACTGTTTCAAACATCTCTGTCAAATGCCATAAGAATAGGTGATCTTTTTAAAACAATAATTATTTAATTGTGGCACAAGTATGTTACTTGAAGAAACACATATGAATACTGAAATAGGTTTGATAGTATTATATAAACATACACATATATATTGCATTATTATATTAATAATATATAACATATAATACATATTATTATCAGACTACCAAATAAATCATAACAAGCAACATCAGAAAGACCAAGATAATTTTATATATATATATATATATAAATGTTCAGAAAGTTACTGTGTGCTTTTCTAATCATATTTTTTATATTTCAGATTTCACCCAAATATAGTTTCAAAAACTGAAGAATGTGTATGTTGCAAAGGTGGCACTTAGATTTGGTGAGACAGTGTTTTGCTGATAAATTTTCAGATACACCTGTTCCGCAGCACAATGCAGTTTGTAATCTTGTTGATACATTTTGGGAGACAGGATCAGTGAACAATGCCAAATGTTCTTGAAGGACAGCAAAGTTATTAGAGGAGAAACTGTTGGATATTTCTGACAGTACGCAGCAGTGTCCAAGAAAAATATTCCAAAAGTTAGCACAGCAGCAAAATATTGGAATTGCAACTTCTCATAAGACCATCACACAAAACTTAAAACTCTTCCCATCGAAAATAGTGGTGGTACATGAACTGAAAACAACTGATCATGAAAAGCAACTGTGCTATTGCAGATGGTTTAAATAATTTATTGAATGGAATACTGTTAATGTGCTGGATATGATATTTTTTAATGACAAAGCATGGTTACATCTGTCAGCTTACGGTCACAAAAAACAAGACTGTGATCCTCCAATACTTCTCAGCTTGCGTAGAACACCTCTACACATCCTCAGATAATTTGGATTATAGATTCCATACATACATCTAACAGTTTTAGAGATAGGTGTGACTTATGTTTAAAAGAAAAAATTAGGATAATAAAATACAACTATCAAAGGCAACTATCAAATCAGAGGAATGAATTAGTGTTAAAATGTTGACATAAAAACAAATTCAAATTTCCATAATATAGGTTTAGCTTCATTAGCTACAATATTTCCATAATATTCACTCCCCGATAACTCTTCAAATGTTGAATATGTAACTAATTCTAATTTCTATATCCCCCCTCTATAAACACTTTACCTATATTAATTATAATTTATAAACTTTCCCTACTTTAATATCTCCCCAATTCTCTTTCCTTTAATCCTTTATATCCTTTTATCTATATATTTTAAAGTTATTTTTAAACCCCTTTTTATTCCTCTTTTAATTTGAAATTAATATTTCATACTTTATATAACCCCAAATTAATGTCATAAGGTTAATATTTGGGTTTAATTTTATAAAAAACCTTCCCTTTAAGACAAATACTTTCCACCCTTTACTGAACACTGTCTTGTGCCTTTTGTCTGACTGAAACATTGAAATGCGTAAATTCTGTATTAGTTTTTTGATTGTTTTTTTTTTTTTTTTTTTTAGCTTTCACAGTTAAATTTCCATTTCTGGCATGAAATCAATCCACACCAGGGTTGGTAAGACAGAAGACCGATATCTTTGCCTACCAAAATAGGCTATTCCCCATATGAGGTAATTTTGGATTTTATTGTTTATTAATTATTTGCTCTGTAATAAATACACTGAGCTCTTTTTGTGGCTCAGTTTTAATGTTTTATATTACTAGGATCCACTTGGATAACATAGCAATGGATTTGTTGCCCTTACTATATTATATATATATATACATACATACACACAAGCAGGCTTCAGATCAGTTGGGTTATCACTTATACTCTATTTCACATTGATTGAGTTGATTTTAGTCCCATCAACTGATGCTGAAATCTTTATCTGATGATCCATTCTTGCAAACTCTGGTACAATAAGAATTTTTTTACATTTATTAACAATGGATAAACCAGTGGAACAGTCTATGTCCCTCTCTTTCTCAAGCCACACAAATAACACCAGGGAGTATGGGGGCCACAGCTCACCACAATACAAAGTGTTGCTGCTGTGGTTCCTGTAACAAGTAAGTTTTTCATGGAATGAAGTTGCTAGCCACATGAACAACCAATTTTGAATGACAGAGTTTTCCTTTTCCTAAGCTGGTTGCCAACCAAGGTAAAGAGGCCAACTATGTCTAATGAATAGGACCTTCTCTGAATTGATAAACTTCAACCAATGTCTTTTTCATGTCATATATTCTTTGGTTTCTATCATGATTTAAAAGATGAGGAATGTTTAATTTGTAAAATAAATTCATATAAACCTTTGGAAATGGTGTTGAGTATTAAAACGAGAATATAGGAATGACTTAGCTTTAAGTTTTTAATCTTGGTGGAATAATTATGCAAAAGTTACTTATTATTGCTAAATGTAGAAATAAAATAATAATATTAATTCACTCTTACTTATTATCAATTTATATGTTGCACCTATTCTACCAGAAGTATCAAATAATTAAATCCTTTGCTTGGAAATTATAACTAATTAACTCCCTTGTTTTATAACTGGTCTAGATACTGGAAATAGCATGTCACCACAAGCCAGTGTTTTAACTACAGCATGTGTTAAATTTTTTCCCTGTGGTTTACATCTTTTGACAAGATGTAAATGAAAATTCTCTCTGACTATATACAAACTTTTTTCTGCTTTCACATGTGTACACCAAGTTAAATATTTAATTTAAAAAAACATATATGCATTGGTAGATCCTTATCTATTGTGACCAAGTTCAAATCCCAGTTGAGTATAATGTCTTCACTTCCACACAAATACTTTTGGAAATGGTCTAAATTCCTCTCTTCTCCATTCTCTTATATATCATAAAGAAAATTTATACAAAGAATTAAATAGAAATGTTAATGTGATTAATGGTGAAATCTCTTCGCTAACAGGAATGAATGAGACATTAACTTACAATCAATTCCTTGAATAATAAGATCCTTATATTTGAGTTGTTGTCAGATGGAAGACACATATGAGAAAATTGCACACTGAAGATGACAATTTGAAATTGTCAAAAGTACTCAGCATGTGTCTTCAATCTGACAACTCGAATATAAGGATCTTATTCTTCAATGAATTGATAGTAAGTTAATGTCTCATTAAGTCCTGTTAGCAAAGTGATTTTGCCAGTAATCACATTAATATTGCTATTTAATTCTTTGTGTAAATTGTTTCTTAATGATATATATATATATATATATATATATATATATATTATACAGATAGATAACAAATATAGTTTTAAGGCATATGATAATTATGGGTAAAAGGGTTCAATATGAGACATGTATGTAAATATAAAAGTGGACACTGAGGCCAACATCATGTGACAAATGTGTTTTCTGCATGAACACAATCTTCAGACATATATATATATATATATATATATATATGCCATTTGCAGACAGTATTGTTTCGCTATATCACAGCTCCTCAATGTGACCAGACAACCAAATGCCTTAAGCCCAGATCAAAACCCAACTGATTTGGTGTCAGTCAGAGCTTCTACCACTGAGCCATCTTCACTCGACAGAACAAGTCAGCCAAATCTAGTGTATTGTTTTTACAAATGTAAACAAATGCCAAACAGATAAAGTGCTCCATTCATTTTATATATATATATATATATATATATATATATAACACACACAGTCAGATAGACCTAAATTTGAGTCTCAACAGAGAAAACCTGAAACCCCATTGATTTCCAGAACTGTATTTGAAATTGAGTAGATATAAACCATTCAAGAAGCATCAGTGGTTGTGCTAGTACAAAGTAATAAGTCACCATGACTGATGATCTGAGCTTACTGGCCTTGTTCAACTGCTTATCAGGCCAAATTATGTGCATTCTTCCAAAATCTCTAAGGTCTTGTAAACACAATTTCGGTTCTATGGCTCTGTAGACATTAAAGAATGTGTCTGAGTAGGTACTTGCAACAGGGATTAGCTACTCACACTGGCAGATGTATATGCTAAGAAATGAACAGCCTGTTGTTAAAAAACTCATATCCTTTTTTTATTTAATTTATATATATATATATATATATGTGTGTGTGTGTGTGTGTGTGTGTGTGTGTGTGTGTGATATATAACAAAAAACTTTTCTTGTGATGTATTTTGTTCTTTAAGACTTCAGACTAAATTTGTTATGTTGGTGTGACTACACATGTGCACAAACAATGGATGATGGGAATTTTAAATTTGAATCTAATTTTAATCTAGCCAATTTCATTTATATTTTTTTTCTTTTCATCACTTTTATTAGTAGATATCAAACTGTGATACTAGAAGTTTTGCAAATTGTCACAAAAAATATATAGAAGAAAGCACAAAGAATCTAAATAAAAGATTATATGAATACAAAAGAGACATTTTCCAAAACAGTACATCAAATGTGTTGGTTGTTCACCATAATGAAATTGGCCACAATTTTGACATAAAAAATGCTACTCTGATCACAGGAAAAAAAATTTATATCGACAAAAATGTTTCGAGACAGCAAGATCATCTACAGTAAATTTGCACCAAGGTTCTTACAAAAAGAAAAAGAATCTAAATGAATTAAGCTAAATAGAAAAAAATAAAAATTTCCGGCATCCCTTGTTTGTGCACATGTGTAGTTGCACCAACATAACAAATTTAGTCCGATGAAGACCTAAAAAATGAAACATGTTACAAGAAAATCTTTCCACTTTGTCATACATTTTTCCGCAATATTGTTCTATATATACATATATATATATGGCCGACATAAGGTTTCTGGTTCTAGATTAATTTATATTAAAGTAAATCTTGCTTTCACATCAGACTTATTCAATTTTGCTAATTTTTCTTTCATTACAACAATCTACACAATTACACAGTGGTGAAGCAAAAGGAAAAATGCAAGAAGCTTTGTTTTACAGAGAGTTGAATGAAACTAATTCTCTTTCAATGCTGTTCCAATTGCCTGACATAACTAATTATTAACTCTTTTGAAAGGCACACTTTCATTCAAACAATGAAACACAATTATTTGCCTGGACAATATGCATAATCAGAGGGAGTTCTATTAAATATGAAGTTGTAATTAATTAGAACATCATAAATACAAATTCTATAGCAATGGTCTGCAATCAAGAGGAAATTCTTCTCCGGGTTGGAGGTGGTGGTGGATTAGGTCCACAGATTGGCAGATTCACACAGTTGGAATATTGATCGTTCCACAAACTACAATTCTAGAATGCACCTTTGAAGTTAGACCATCTTTGAAATGTAGAATAATATATAATAAAAGGAATTTAATGGGGGGAGAGTATTAAGAACTATTGATTTGTAGTTTGTATTTAGTCCTATATCAAATATAACTAAGATTGGCATAATTTTTTGTTTTTAATTTAAGGCAGAAAATCTATTATTATAAATGGAATATCTTTTTACTGAAAAGCCAGTAAGAAAAACACATCAAAGTCACCTTTTAATTATAAAAATCAATAAACGAGTTAATGTATCGTTCATAAGTTTACACTTTATTCAAATAATATTTATATAATACACATTGACAGAATAAATAACATTGCAACACCCTGAATATATTTTTCAATTTACTGAAGATTAAACACACAAATAATATAGATGATTGTCCCAGCAGAGAAAGTTAAGAAGGTATAGATATATCCTCAGTGTCAATCTTTCTGCTAGCATCCTACAAGTTTCTGCTTTAAATAAAAGAAGAGACAGACAGAAAAAAAAATGGTCTGACAATGTCACTGAGTGAACTAGAAGATCATTCACAGAGACTCAGACATTGGTATACAGCTGAGGTGTATAGATGGAGCTGGTAATGTGCACAGCTGTGCAATGATCGTACAATCATATCTGTTCACTGGACTGATGATGTTGATGATGACATAGCTGTCAGATACAGGTCAGTACAGGCACGGGTTAAAAAATAAGGCTGTACCAACATTATTTAAACACCCATATTAATACATATTCTCCTCAGGCATTAATACACTCTCCATGTCTAAGCATATCTTCTTTGTTTTTAATCATTTCACCCCATGAAAGGCAGTAAAGCCATTAAGACAAGGCGTTACTGAGTGTGAAAGAATATGAAAAAAAGAGAAACATTATTAAAGAGAGTGAACAATCAAAGAGTAATCAAGTAGACGGCAGTTAATGATTGAAATTGCATTTAAATTTTTGAAGATCAAAGTTGGCTGGAAAATCATGGAACCAGAAGAGATTTCCACAAGTTAGAAAAGAAACTTATGCTTACATTCAGCCAATTCAACTGTGAATTGATGAAATCTTGCCACCAGTCTAGTACTACACTTAAATTCATAAAATCAAGGTACCATAGTGAAAAATTCATCTAAACAATTACCATGAAGGTATTTATTAAAAAGGTACAGGGAAGCTACATTACATTGCTAGGGAAGTGACTGAAACAGAGATGCTGGGTCAGAACCAATAATATTACTGATTTTTCTTTGGATTTTATCAAGAATTTCTAAATATTACTTATTATAAAACGCAGATTGTGTGTGTGTGTGTGCGCCTGTACGTTTATATATTGGATCGGATTTCCTACATTTTTCAACCGATTTCAACAAAACTTCACAGGACTGTGTAAAATTACCTTGCAGTGGTTGTGACAGCGCCAAAAATTGGAAAAACACAATTGTTTTTGCACGAAATCAATTTGAAAACACGATAAAATGATTCTGTCACCAGAATGAAAGGGGGGAAACTCACATCGAGTTATACTTATTATAAAACCCAGGTTGTGTGTGTGTGTGTTCATTTATATATGGGATCGGATTTCCTACATTTTTCAACTGATTTCAACAAAACTTCACTTTTTTTGGCAGGTAGTGTTTCTTATTGTCTTGCACACTTTTTTCTTTATTTTTACATTCAGAATGCTTTAAAAATTCCATTTACAAGACAATTGTTTATAATAAAATTCTATTCAATTGATAGACTCATAACGATTGAAAACAATGTTTTTGTTTGAGTTTGGGTTTGACCAATTCGTAAACAAAAACAAAAAAAAAAAAAACTAATTAAGACATGCATGTCCATCAACCTTAAACAATAATCTTTGTCAATTTTATTTTTCAGTCTTTATGATGGTCGATACTTGATCTATCTCTTATTGTAACATCCCCGGGCAATGCCGGGCTCTCCTGCTAGTAAAATATATAGCAGGAGATTGGATCATGTAGAAGCAATATTCAAAGCATGGGTGTATGGTAGACTTATAAATATGTAAGATAGACTAAAGAGAGAAAAACTGCCTTGCACAGTGAACCAACTTGCTTAGTAGCAGATCTTGCAATGGATTCAATATTTATTTTTCCACTTCATGTCAGCCAAGAATGTTAGCCCAAGAAAGTGCAATGAGTCAATATCAAGGAGGTTAGTATCATCCATGCTGATGAATGGGGTCTTTCAGGTAATTGATAGAGAGAAGTTTTGTTTTGGAGGTGTTAAAATTAACAAGCCATTCCTTACTCCAGTTAACAACAGACTGCAGGTTATTTTTTAGATCAGCTGCCAATTTACCTTGTTGAACTGATCAGACTTACAATTGAGACAGGAGTAAATGGCTGTGTTATCAGCATAGATATCAAATTGGGAACTCATTTTGTTCTTATTTAATACTACTCAGTCTAAGTCTGTATTAAATAAACCAAACATTCAACTCATAATTATAGTACCAAATTCAAGAACCAACTAAGAAAATTGCTGTCATATATGGTCTAGTGCCCCCACTGTATGTCTCAAGGTCCTTGACAAAAACCAGAGACAAATATGCAATGTGATAGGTCCTGAATTGGCATCTAGTCTACAGTCACTTTCTCACAGACATGCCATGGCTTCCCTCTGTTTCTTTTACAAGTATTTTCACAGCAACTGTTCCAATGAGCTACTTTTGCTGGTTCCTAGACTGCATGAATTTAAGCGTGCTACCAGGCTAGCATCTTGGTCCCAGGTTTTCACTGTTGAAACGGTTAAATATAACCATCTCTTCTACTCAAACAGCTTCTTCTATCACACTTCCTATCTGTGGAACTCCCTTCCACTTGCTTGCTTCCCTGATGACTATAATCTTCAAATATTCAAGTGTAATATCAATCGACATCCAATTCCCTGAGCTTGTTCCTCATCCTTCTCTGAATCCTTTCCTCAAACACGCCTCTTTACTCTTCTTCTCTACCCTCTGTAACCGCTTGCATGCTAGTGGCACTCCTGCCTTGTTTGGGGTGAATTGCTTTAAAAAAGCAAAATAAAAAAAAAAAAAAACAAGATGAGATATTCCTAGACATGGTCAGTGGTACAAGAACTATCTAATTTCCATAGGTTAAATAAAGGGTTCAATCCAAAACTTCATGATGGTTAACTTGGTCAACCAACACCTGATGAAGGCTGGATGAAAAAATGATTGAAACAATGTGATAAAAAACAATGAGGACTTTTTATACTATTGTACACTAAATACAAGTTCTAAGAGAGTATTACTGAATGAGGTTATTGTAAGGGTGCACAAGAAGGGTGTAAGGGGATCCATATTAGGAGAATATATAGGATAGATAACAGTTGACCATAGACTTGCAGGAGTTAAGATTATAGTGATTGATGAATGAGAGTTGGTTCCACATTATAACAGTTCTGGGGATGAATCTACCTGAGTAGAATTTACTTTTTACCAATGGAATAAGAAGGGAATGAGCATGAGTTGATGCTTATTGTGACATGATGGGTCTTAGTTGTGAATGTCTGAACTGGTGGAATTAAGGAATGTAGCTTGTCTGAACATTTGATATGAAAATAGCAATTGAGCTGTGATGTACTTCATCTTTGGCAAAGAGATAGTAGGGTAGAAAATAATTCAGCACCCACAATGCTTTTAAACTTTGTCCAAGATGGAAAGTGAGCATTTGGCAGTTCCAGCCCAGATATGGCAGAAATACTCCATTTTTGGCCTGAGGTCATCCTCGTAAAGAAGTAATTCCTCATTACAGAAAGCAGAAGTAATGCTGAGGAAAAAAAATGACAAAATAAAATAAGTGGGTAAATAATGATATTCTCAGTCAAATTAGGAAGAGGCAGCGGATAATGCCAAGAAATGGTACAGACTATGTGAGGTTAAACAAAAACATTATAAATAATTGCAAGCAAGCAAGTGAAGGAGATATGACTTTGTAGAAGGGAAAACAGCTTACCTTCTGGAACAAAACATGCTTGTACGTGTCTTGTGTGCAAAAAATACATAGAAGGAAATATGGCCGATTCAACAGCTGTCATTTAAGTACAACTCGATTTCAGAGATTTTGCGAGATGAATTTGTTGCTTATGCAAATTTCCAAGCCTCAGCCACTCAACAAAATGAGCATGAGTGAGAGAACATCTGACTGGCTGCGGATGCCAAGGAGTTGAGTGGTCATTATTTGTGTGTGGAGTTTTGCAATAGTTTCACCGATTGTAATCAAAAAGACAGGGTACAACTGGTACTCAAAACAGCCATATATTTTTTGAAAAGCAGTGGAATACAAAAGTAGATACACACAAAAAATAAGAGAGGCATGACAGAAAATATGCTTTTTTGCAGGATATATAAAATCTAAAGAGGGAATGATCCTGATGGCAACTGAAAAAGTGTTACGATAGTGAAATGCACACATAGAAAAGCTCTTTCATGACAACAAAGAAGATGAAACCTAAATTGATTGATTAATTTGTTTTTTTTGTATTTTACAGCCTATCAACCCCTACAGATTATTTAAACCCAGAAAATATTTGTCTGAATGTTTGGGGGATACTAATGAATTACTGATGAGGAGGCATGGTGTAGTAATGGATAGCAGCTCGGATTCAGAAATCGGAGAGCCAAGTTCGAATTCCAATCAAATCCATCACATTCACTTACATGCTCATACCCTTGGGAAAAGTATGAATCATCCTCTCCCCCCCCCAGCTATTGGTAAATAGCAGGACAGACCAGGTTCTATAGCCTTGGATGGCAACTGGTCTACCGCAGAAAGAAATGGCAACCTACTATGGGAAAAAATCTGCCTTGTCAGCCATGTATCGAAAGATACATAATCGCCTAAGTGTGTATTACGCATGGCACATAATTGAACTGAATGAATTACTGATACAAGTCCTACTACTTAACCCATAGCTAGAGAGAGAAGAGGTACATTCATACTTTTCCCAAGAGCTTTAGTGTATGATTTAGCATAACAAACCCAACCGGAATTGAAACTTGGCTCTCAGATTTCCAATTCCAAGTCATTATCTAATACACAGATCCAAGCACTGGCCATCCATCCAGACTCAATGTTGCTTAACTTCGATTATTGAGTGAGAACCAGCAAAGAGAAACATAAAATACATTAAATCATAAGAGATATTGTAAAGCTGAAATCTAAGGTTAGGCCAAGATGAAGAGGAATAAAGAAGCAGAGACTGATGAGATTGTAATAGAGATGCTGACAGCTGAAGATGATTTGGGAACTGATAAGGTTATCGAAGTGAGAAACTAAACATGGTTGTGCCAAAATACCAGAGAACTACAGTAGATCAATGTTCATAGCATTGCCAAAGAAACGAAGTGAAAATGAATGTGCATTCAATAAAACAATCAACTTGATGAGCCACCTAAATAAAAATTAGCAAAATAAGGCCAGGAATGAGGTAAAAACAATGTGGCTTTATTCATGTTGCTGGAATAATTAATGCAGTTTTCACACACTGAAAACTATCCAAGTGCCAACAGCTGGAAACTGTTTTAACAAACAATGGTAAATATAACACAGAATTCCAAAGGAACATTGGAATAACTAAAGATGCTTTCCAAAAACTAAGCAAGATATAAAGTGATAGGGAAATTTTTGTTGGCAACAAAGAGATGTCATACTTTACTTTCAACTAGATATGTGATTCACTCTTCAACTTGGCTGGATGTGAATGCTAAGAAAGCAAAAATAAAATGAAAAAGTTGTTCCCTATGCAGGGGATCTGAGCATCACATCCAGTTCACAAAACAAATCCTCTCCAAAAAAATATAAAATATAAAAATATAAAAGGAACCAATCACAAACATTGCTGTGAAAACAAAAACACCCCCCCACCAAAAAAAAAAAAAAATGATGAGTCATGATCCAGCACAGCTGCTTTTAAGAATGCCACTGTAGAGTGTCATGGCCCAAGGGCAAACTGTCATTGACACCACCATTGACCTCAATTAACTACCCCAACACATGTATCAACTCGAGGCACTACCAACTTCCCCTTTCTCCAAGTCACTTCCCTAACCCACAAAGAGACTCTCTGCTCATATCCTCTGTATTGGTAATACAAAAAACTTTATCTTCACATTTCTTGTTTTCATCTCATCTCACTGACAGTACTTGTTGTTTTGTTTATTCTATCAAGGTACCATACACACATTCATAACACAATTTTGTATTTCATTTCTGAGTAATTGTCAATATTCTATTATTTGAACTATTGTTTTCATCTTGGTTGATATAGATGTTATGATAGACATTACTGTCATCTAGTGTTCAGGAGTTCAATCTTTGGATCATGTAGTGAAGCACCAAATTTAACAGGAATGAACACTAACTGACATCACAGAGACAAAATATCACAATAATGAACAGATGTCCCATATCAGCCAATCAATGGGCACCTGGTGATGATGAGAGGCTACTTGGTTGAAATGTTGCATTTATATTAACATCTATATCAACCAAGATGAGAACAATAGTGCAAAATAATACAAAAAAAAAATGCTAAACTCCAACATAATATCAGGACCTCATATATGGCAGTGAATTGTGGATAATATTGTCACAGATAGAAGAAAGACTTGAGGCAACAGAAGTATGGGCTGACAGAAGGATGCTGAGAATACCATGAATAAAGGATGTTACCACATATAAATTTTAAAGAAAATGGAAACAAAAAGGATGCTGATACTAAAAATCAGAAAAAATTTCAGGAACACATGATGAGGAACGAGGGCTTGGATAATTTGACACTCACAGGACACAATAAAGAAAAAAGTGGCAGAGGAAAACAGCAACTAACCGACCAAGTGATCCTGTGCAAATGGATGTGAGAACAAGGATTGGGAGGGATAGGAAAGCCAAAATCATCGCTTAGAGCTATGAAGGATAGGAAGTGGTGGAGATCGATGATCACTCATATCCTGAAGATAAATGGCACATAAAAGAAGATGAATGTAATTTTTAGGATTAGAATGTCTGAATATGTAACAGAAATAAGTTTCATAGATTGCACAAAAGCGTTCAATAAAGTACCTTAAGAAAATTTGATCCTTTTCTACTATTGTTCACCTAATACAAGACCTAAGAGCCACTCAAGGTAGAGGGTTACTCAATTTTTCTGCAGTTGTATATTCTGAATGCCTTTCTCTTAGCATTGTAGATTTTGGAGGTTTTTGAAAGTTTTCTATGTTGAGTTAGAAATGGTGTTTCTCTCTTTTGTTGAACTAGTAATGAGGATCACATGATGACCAGGGAATGATGTCAGGAGATAGATTGATGAAGACAGTTGTGATGTAGAGCCCAGCAAAGAAGGACATTGCTTACACACAGGAAAAACCACATAACCTAACATGGTTTGTAGAGAAATCACCATAACTCCAGTTCTCCTTTCTAACATATTTGTTATTGCATATGTTGTAATTTCCCTGTGTGGGACATGTGTATATATCAAATTTTGTATATGATGTAGCATTATAAACCTCCCTGAGAATTAAGCATGTTTATTATTTTCTTACCATTCAGCTGTTCTATCTTATTCGTGAACTATGTATATGAAAATGCCCATAACGAGAGAGTTGTATTTGGGAAAATAAATATTTCTTTCTCCTTGCTCTTGTTACATATATTTCTTCTTTGAGTAAGTCTTGGGGACTGCTGATTTTTAGTGCTCTTAAGTAGAGTCCTGTAATTATTCCTAATTTGATCTTGTTACAGAAGTGGGAGTAAAAGTAATAATTATTATTAATAAGCAAACAGACTTTTTGGCCAACCGTGTATATAAATATGTATTATGCAAGAAGCAGCAAGAATTTATCCAAACATGTTTTACTGAAAAGTCTGTATGTTTAATTTTTATTACATTTGTTTGAATATCAGCTGCCGCATATCCAAATAAAATTTATAGAGAAACTGTTGAAGTTTCATGACATTTGGACATTTTCTCCATAAATTTTCTCCAGATGTGGAGCTGGTTATCTGAAAAACTGGAAAAATATAATAAAAAAAAAAATAAACCAACTTGGTTATTCAATTTAGGAATAGGGCAAGGTGAGAAGGGTAGAAAGACATTGCGAAAATCAAGGATGGCAAGAGAAAGAAGAAAGATAAAAATAGATATACAAGCACCTCTTTTTCGAAAAACTGACAAGTGAATCTATTTATATAAAAGTTATTAATTTTTCTCTGCAAGTTTTTATGGGATTGTTTCTTATTTTGATTGCTTATGTATGAGAAAATAAACACGATAAGTAGTAAAGGATCAGGAGTATCATTTTTTCAAAGTATCATCATCCAATTTCATAGTGGGTCATAGATTTTTTTTTTATCAGTATCACTCCATGCAAAACAGTAACGCCAATAAGTCACAAGGGGCTGCAGTGTGTAGAAGAATTAGGAACAGAAACATTAATAATGAGTGGAAAGAGAAAAAAGTAATCAGGAGGGCAGTAGATAGTGATTGATATTGCATTTAAATTTTTGCAGATTAAAGTTGGTTGGAAAGCATGGCGCTGAAAGAGAGTTCTGCAAATGATTAATGTGAGAAAAGAAACTGTTTCCAAAAAATTTATGGTTACATCTAGACAGCTCAACTATAAATTGATGAGATCTTGATGCCAGTCTAGTACTGTGCTTAAAATATCTAGGTATCATAGCAAATAATAGCTCATCCAAATAATAGCCATGAAAGTATTTATAAAAAAGGAAGCAACCTTATTGATGGTGGAAAAGTGACTAAAGCTGAGCCACCAGATCAGGACCAATGATATATTATTTAATGTACAAATGGTAATTATATTAAAAACTTGAGTATCATTTTTCTTGCCCTGAAACTAGACCCTTAAAAAAACACTGCTTTTTTGTGTTTTGTGACAGCTCTACTTCTTATTGAAGAATTATTCATCAGCATGTTTAAATGAATGGTGGCCTGTCAGCACAGTTTAGAATATGCCAAGGGCTTCCACAACAGAGCAGCAAAGCCATTCACAATAAAAAAGGTAGATACTTGCAGACCTGCATGAGCAACCAATGTTTACCAATATACTCAAGTATAAGCTCAACCAAGATTTAACTATGGACTATGGTATAAATGCAACCAAGTTTTACTTAGAGACTCAAGTAAAAGCACAACCAAGGTTTATCTGCAGACTCAAGTGTAAGAACAATCATGGTTTGACTCAACATAAACAGAACCAGATATATTTAGCTTCAGACTCAAGTAGAAACATGGGCAACAGAATCAAGTATATATCAGACCAATTTCTACTTATAGACTTATAATGTTCATCCATAGATTGAAGAATAAAACTAATCAATATTTATCTATGGTTGATTGATTGATTTGGGTTTTTTTATAGCTTATCAAACCTTTGTTGATTATTTAAAGTGGATTTTAGATTGCAAGTATAATGCTTTTCCTTTGTGAGTTATATTGCAATAACAATTATTTTCTCCAGATACAAGCTTAATATTTAACCCACAGCAGGGGGAGAAGAGATGGATTTATACCTTTCCACAAGGTATTTGTGTATAAGTGAATGTAGCAAACTCAACTGGAATCTGAACACAGTTTCCCAATTTTATTGCCCTGGTCACCATCCACAAATTGTCTTGAACTGATTGATTCACTGCCAGAGTAAACAGGCTCAAAACAAATAAATTTCTCATCAGCCATTTGAAAATGATTGAAGACTGTGACCTACATGTTTGTAAACAATGTTATGGATCTGTATATTATCTGGTAGTAAGTTTCAAAATCACTAACCTTTGGAGAATTTGGGAAGGATCTTCATTTTTTGGATATCATTTTCTATTTCTTTGTTTATCATGCTCAATGGTATTCAAGCAAAAATGGGTTTGATAAGACAGTTTAGAACAGGAAAGCCATTATATGGTTTGACTAAAATAAAGGCTTCTTTTTAAAATCTCTAGAATCTTACAGTTCATGATATACTCAAGTATAAAAAGTCAGAGAGAAAACTGTTCAAAATTAGAGTCCAAGAAAAAGAAAACTAAAGAAAACAGTGAACTATTGCCTTACTTTTTTTTCCTAAATATTTTGTCTTTAAATTTTAGATATTTTTCTGCAATTTCCTTCTTTTTTTTTCTTCTCTAGGAAACAAACATGAAGTCCACCTACAAAGATCAAAATTCCAGTCAACAAAGAAAATTTGACTATTTACCATATATCAACAAAAAAGAGAAGAACTGCAAACTTTTCTTTTTGATAGCAGTTGTATGAAACCCAAACCATCATCTAATCTTAAATAAAAATAAAGTGTTTTTGAAGACTTGTTGATGTAGCAAACAAACATGGCAAATCATATTAGCAATGTGTCAGGAACATGTTTTAACTTAATTTAAACTGAAACCGAACTTAATTTATATTCCTCTTTCTTGGATAGCAGATAAGTTTTTGTTGGGTGACAGGGAATTTCATCAACATTTGAAATTATCATCAGCTGTGTCTGAATGTCAAAAGTTGTTTAGAATAATTTGACAAAAGAAATACTCTGATTTTGAGATCGAAATTCAGTAGTATCTTGGAAACCCCAATCTTTTCACCTGAACATTAAATTTATACACACTTAATTAAAATCTTACAGTGAAATCATTCTGAAAACACTGGTCACCATAAGAAACCAATATTAAGTCTGGTTGGTACTTAGATGAGGGTCAGCTTGGGAACATCTTTTACTGTAAGCTTTGTTTGTTTTGTTTGTTTAATGTTTAATGACCTATCAATCTTTATGAGATCATTTAAGGTCAAACAATTGTCTTTTTTTTTTTGGAGAAAGTTGAATTGCTTTCAAAATTTTTTTTTTTTTTTTTTCCATGTTGTCTTGCTTTTTTTTTAAAAAATATCCATTGCTTTCAGAGATGTGTTGTTTTCGAAACTTTTCACCTGGTAAGTGTCAAAGGTCCCTTTTTTTATCGTCAAATATTTAATTGGTATTATATTTTTTTTTAAAAAACAGACTTTACTGTAAGCAACCACATGACAAGCCTAACAAGACGGCGATAGACATGTAGTAGAAAAAAATGCAGACAGAGCTACTTATTGCTACAGACAATGGTACCCACTCCCATTAGTCAAAGAGACAATGTTTAATGTGCTGTCTCTGCAAAAAGAAAGCAAATGACTACGTTGAGGAAAGAGAGCTGGTGAAAATCCCGAGATGTCTGTTTATGAACAAAGTTTTGACCAGCTTCCCCATGAGATAGTCAGGATGGTGAACTGAGTGGTGCTAGCTATACAAATGATTCTTTTGTCTAGCCAACTGCTAAAGTTTTAGGCACCATAAAAGCAGGCACATCTTCTGGGAAGAGGTAGGCCAGCAGCATGCCTTGTTGCTATTCATTACCAAGGATTTCAGTCTGTGTTAACCAGTGTCATTTGAAATTTGTTTGTCCTTGTTTGTGTTTCTGCTGTTTTGGCTGCATTTGTCCCCTATGTGTGGTGTTCCCATATGGACGTCTTGTTCATGCCCTGCTCATCAGGACCCAGTGTTTGGTTCCTTTAGTGTTTGATTCCAGTACTAATGATTTTACCATCCCTCTTTGTTCACATATACCCAACCAATAAGAAGAAAATCCTTCAGGGCACAATCTCACTACTTATTCTAACAGAAACACACAATATCAGGGGCTTCTGGACTGACAGGTCACAAGACCTATGTAGAGTTGGGTGAATGGTGAGGGCTAGGGTAGATGTCATTAAAAATGCTATTAAGAGCTGCTGCTCAAGCTCTCCAGCTATGGAATCACTAGAAGGTCTTCTTAATTATCAAGTCCTACCTAATAGGTAGGTTTCTGAAGGTAGTCAGTCCTCTGAGGCCTAAGTGATTAATGCAGACATTCCCCAGGGCTAGCTTCTAGATGATTAGAACTTGACAGCTGATCTCTCCTCTGACCTAGCTTTAACAACTCAATAGGGGAAAAACTGGTTGGTTACTCAATACCTTGAAAACCAAACTAGTGACATTGCATCATCACCAAGTGGGCCCTTAATGTTCACCTATCACAATGAATGGGTGCTCTCAGGGAGGTCCCATTCTTTGAACACCTATTGGGACTTAAGCTCAACACAGACCTCAAGTGGAAATCATAAGATCCACTGGTAAAGATGCTGGAAAAATGGTCACTTTGTAAGTACCTGATTCCTCTTGCCATCCTGTTCTGATAAAGATAGACTTTATCAGAACAGGTCAAAATGAAGTACTGCTGTAATATATGTGTAGGAGCTACACAATCTTCACTTTCCTGTCTTGAAAGAGTTCAAATACATCTCCATCTTCTTGTGGGTGACAAATTATTTCCAACCCTACAACCTCATCTCATTCCCACAAATAAAACATTGCAAGCCTCTCTCTGCTCTAATGTTATTTCCATGGAAACTGTTACTTTGTGGCACCTACTCCAAAGAGGATACTTCCTAATCATAACAATTTTAACCTGTTCAATGGCTATCCCATAAACTGCGCCTCTTACTCTTTAACTCTTTACCTTGAGTGGCTCTTAGGTCTTGCACAAAGTGAAAAATTATTGCAAAAACTATTTGGTGATAGAAAAAGATCTTTTTCACAGGCTTGTGGAAAATAAACAAATTACCCAACAATGCTGTCTGGTCATTCAAAGTGTTTCACTTACCCATAGAGTTTTAACTGATACAATCCATGTTGCAAGCCTGTCATTAAATGGATTGATTGAATTTGAATGGTGATTCTTAGAGCAGTCAGGGCAAGTAAGAGGAGGAAACTGGAGGTAACAGAAAGGTAGATCTACAGGAGGCTACTGAGAATTCCATGGACAGAGTGAGTAAGCAATGAGCAATTCATAAAGAAAACTGCAACAAAAAGACACATGCTTAGAATCAAGAAGCAATAGCTGAAATTCCTTGGAGGAAGAAAGGATTGGAAAACTTAACACTCATAGGGCTTGTTGAGGGCAAAAGATACAGGAGAAGGCTATGAGTTACCTACCTGACAAAATTGGTTGAATGGAGTGGGTGGGAGCCTTAGCCAAAGTTGAAAAACTAGTAAGGGCCACAAGGGATAGAAAGTTGTGGAGGGGCATGATCGTCTATGTTCACATAAAAAAGATACATGGTATCTTTTTCTTTCTTTTTTCTTAATGCTCACACAATACAAGGCCCAAGAGCCCCTCAAGGTATAGGGTTACTGTGTGGACTTAGATTACCATAGGAATGAACAAACATTCAGAATACAGAGCTGAAGCAGACTTTAGAATGAACCAGAAACCCAATTCTAAACAGGTAAATACTTAAAGTGAGAGAAGAGGGTATATATATCGAGAATCAGTGAAACCACAAAAGCAATGAAAAAGCAAAACAAAACAAAACAAAAAAAAACCCAAAAGACATAAGGAAAAATTAAAAAGAACCAATCGTAACTTAACATGAGAATAATTACTCAATAATCTAGACTAAATATTTCCAGTTCGAATAATGACTTGAAATAAAATAAAAATAAAAAGCTTGAATTCAGTCAAAGAAAATCAGATGATTCAGACAATGGAAAAAGGAGGGAAACATTCTTTGAAGTGTCTGAGGATTATTTCATAGCACGTAGCATCGTAAAGTCACATTGAAGGTTTGTGTCTCTCACTTCCTTGGATTGAATTATGCTTTCCAGCTTCTTGCTTTCCAGACAAGTTTTGAAGTTAAAATCAACTTCAAAAATTTAAATCCAATGTCAATCATTATCTTCTTAATTTATGTTCTTTTGTTGTTCTCATGCCTTAATAATGTTTTTTTCCTCATATTCTTTCACACTCAATAAACTTGCTCTTTCATTTTTCTGTTTGATGATCACATCACAACAGAAATTTTACTCCATTCTATAAATTTAATATTTTGGCTTTTATTTCATTTTATTTATTATTTTCACATTTTTTCCTTTTTGTTTGGAAGATCCCAAACACATGACATGGCAGCATGATAGTGTCCTCTGCCTTGTTGGAAGCAAGAGTGAATGCTTGAGTTGCAAGTACCTTGAGCTGGCCCTTATTAAAGCTGGGTAATGAATTTTAGTTTTCAGTAAGTTCCCTATATTTGTGGCTTTGTACCAAACTGGTAATTGATAAGATAATTGGGAAGCAATAATAATTGCTGCAAGAAATTTTGAAGTTGACAAGTAGACAGTTTAACAAAATGAAGAATTGATAGGCTGAAAAAGGCTACAGTATGTCAAGAATCATATATTAATATGTAAATTAATAAAATAAGAAATATATTCACATATAGATCTTGTGATAATAAAATACATGTTTCTGTGGTCAGTATTGCTGACATTTTATAAACAAACTTTGTGCCTTTTTGGCTTATTAAAATCTGACACCTGTGAAATAAGTTAGCAATATCTTTATTAAGGAGAGATATTAAAAACAGATGTTATATATTGCATATATATATATATTGAAATATTTTTTCAACCTCAGTTTCTTAATATCAATTTTATTGTAAAAACATTGACTTGCATAATAAATTCTGACAATGTAGTTAAGTAAGGTAAATTATACAGACTTTTACTCTTTATTTAGCATATGCATTGTTCATAACAGTAAACCTTGAGTGATATTTGCTAAAAAAGCTGACTGGGTTTTGAAATCTAACTGTCCACATCTGTTCAAGATTTTTCTATTTCTTTTCAGAAGGAATGATTAAGGATAAATCATCTAGATGTGATCATGAATGCAATCATGACATGTCAGAAAAAAAAGAATTATCTGAAATAGGCAATGTACTGAAATCGTGATTGTAACTGATTTAAAAACTGAGTTCATGTAGTGGTATCTTTTATTCTTAGGGTGATACATAATTAAATTTTCCTGCAAATAATTTGTATAGTACAGTATTTTTCTGATCACTTCTTCTGCTGTGTCCCTTTAGAACATGGGCGTTCATGACTCTCCACAACTTCCTATCCTTTGGAGCTCTTAGTAAATTTTATCTTCACTGAGTTGCTTTTCAATTCTTTTTCTTCTATTTACCGTGTTTCTGCAGGAAGTTAAAGATCATGGCTCTCCACAATTTCCTGTCCTTTGTAGCTCTTAATAAATTTTGTCTTTTATCTCTCTTAAACCCTGTTCTACCATCCATTTACTCAAGCTCTTTAGATAGGTTATGCATTGTTTTCCTCTATCTCTCTTGTGAGTATCAAATTTTCCAAACACTTTTTCATTATTATGTACTCTAGAAATTCCAACCTGCTCTTTCTGATGTTAAATAAACTATTCAGTATATATATATATATATATATATATATATATATATATGTGTGTGTGTGTGTGTGTGTGTGTGTGTATTATTTAAAAATTGACAATTTTATAATGGAAGAGGGCACAATATTGGAGATAGTGCATTAAATCCAATAATAAAATTTGCATCAAAAGATGCCAATACTATAAAAAGTTCAGAGTAAAATATAAAAAGTTCAAGGCAGAGGAAACATATAATAGAAAAAAATAGACTTTACATGATATCTTAAGGGTTCTCTGTGATTGTCATGTTCTTGTGTTAGCTGGAATCATTGAGTTGTAGGAAGGAACAGAATTCTGTTCTTCTCTAGTGCCTGATCATTGTGGCTAACACAAAAAACTGACAATCACAGGAAACCCTGAACAGATCATGTAAAGTCCATTAACATTGTTATATTACACATACTTGCACTATATATATATATATATATATATATATATATGTGTGTGTGTGTGTGCGACAAAGATTATGTTTTGTCAAATAACAATCAATTAGGATGTTTCAAGAATATAATGTTTTTTTTTTTTGGCAAGCAGTCTTTCAGTTTCTTGCTTCTCTGTCATGTTATAATCTTCAAAAATTTAAGAGCAACATCAAAAACCATCTTCTGTCTTTCTGAATCCTCTTTTTTTGTTGTCCTTTATCCTCATTAGTCTTCTGATTCTCTTTCACTTATAAAAAAACTAACTTGTGTCCTAGTAGCATTATCACATTTCTTATGGTGAAATTATATATATATATATATATATATATATATATATATATGTGTGTGTGTGTGTGTGTGTGTATTGTTTTAAAAATGATGGAGTACATTATTTAAAAGGAACCCTTTTCATACAACATTTCTTCAGATTTGTTGGAAAAAAAAGAAAAACAAACATACAAGAAAAAATAATCATAAACGGGGAAACTGAAAAAGTGTTTGGGGTGGGTAAACAAGTAGCCATGACTAAAATAAACTTATTACTAAAACAATGTAAATAAGCTCCAAGTGAGTATGAAACAAAAAAATTTGTACTCACAACCCACAGAGAAAAAGAAAGTTCTCCTTCTGCCTACACAAAATCGGTCGATGAAGCTTGATATGAACAGTTTAAAAAATGCAAATGTTTACCTGACAAGATTTGTGCAGTATCCAAAACATTTCATCAGAATATTTCAAAGTTCAAACTGGTGTTATTCACCAAATGTAGTCCAATTGTGGGACTTGCAAACTGACTGAGTGAAGTGAATACTTTTGCTGATATCACCCTGTCTTATATAAGTAGGAATGTGCTGTTCAATCCAGGTCTCCAACTGCAAATTGGTTCATCCCACATAATCAGCCTCACTCCGATATTTAGATTGCTAAATAGCTGAACCACTTTGCAGGTATTGCAAATCATCCTTAGTGAAAGATGGAAACACTAGAATGGTATCAATACTATGCACAATTTGATTGTAGAAAAGCTATAAGTCACACATGTTGATATCCTATTGGCAAGTGAGTTTTAAATAATCTGGACAAAGACAAGGTCCAAAAACTATGGGAGCCTTAAAACTCTTAACCTTACGGTAGACAAGGTCGAATTTACCGTAAGCTTCTTTGTAGCCTAGAGGTAAGGCACGTCAGCGTATATGACGGTTCCGTATAGGATGCAGGTTCGAATCCTGTCAAAGAACGAATATTTTCTATGAAAATTTCTCGGACATTCAGGCCGGTAAATGTTATTTAATACTGTTTATCATAAACAGAGCATTTGCTTAAATACTTGTATCTATAAATAACAACGTCAAACATAAAAATGTCTTTAATAAATAAATTGTCGGACCTTGTCCATTTCTTAACATATATATATATATATATATATAAAGTGTGTGTATGTGTGTGCATTTATTGTTTAAAATTTGCCCTATTTCTAACGAAAAAGTACTCCAAGACTGGATATTTAATAATCAAACTTGCATGAAAAGATGCCAATTCTCAGTGTAAAATATATGAAATTCAATACAGATCAAAAAAAAAAAAAAGATTACATACTCTCTTTAGAATACTTCATAACTGTTAGTTTCTTGTGTTAGCTACAATTATCATGTTGTTGTAAAATTCTGTCCTTCTCTATTACTAGATTATTGTGACTAACATAAGAAACTGACCGTCATGGTGAAACCTTAAGAGATCACGCATTCGTCCTGATAAGAAGGATCCAATTTTTGTATATTGTTTTGTATGTTGTTTGTTACATAAACTGAAAATAATGAAAAACATATTGTTGCATGATACATGTTGAAAAAACTTTTACCTATTTTATATTTTGAAAAAGGATAACTGCTTATTACAGTGTGAGTCAGTTATGTGCCACACATAATACATGCTTAGGTGATCATGTATCTTTTGATACATGACTGATGAGGCAGATTTTTCCCACAGTAGGTTGCCATTTCTTTCTGCAGTAGACCAGTTGCCATCCAATGCTATAGAACCCATTCTGTCCTGCTATTTGCCCATAGCTGTGGGGAGAAGAAGAGGATTCATACCTTTCCCAAGGGTATTAGCATGTAAGTGAATGTAATGGATTCGACTGGAATTCAAACTTGGCTCTCCGATTCCTCAATCCGAGCCACTATCCATTTACTTCCCCCATGCCTCTCTTACAGAGTACTCTCTCCTCCTTAATTTGCAAATAATATAAAATAAATCTTGTAAATCAAAAGTAAGTAGATATTGAGTTTAAGGGCCAACCTTGGAAGCTTTTCAGTACAGAATAAAATTCCTTCAACAGAGAGAGAACCAAAATCTTAGAATCTTCAGTGTGATAGTTTTCAATTAATTAAAATGTAGCCAAACATGTGAATCATCAAATCCTGTTATTTCTATCTAGTGTTGGTGTCTGATGCTGGGAATGTTATTGCCATATTTATTGTGCTTTCAGCAGACAATGGCAAACAATTGTGAAGAGTGTTCTTGAATAAATACAGGATGGTGAGTGGGTGTTGAAGAATGGAGAATGTTTGTGATGATCAAGAAGTAAAATTGGGAAACAGAAGCAGAGATGAAGAAGAAAAACGAAGAGAAGAGTAAAGAGAGGAGGAAATATTCTGGAAAGAAAAGTGAAAACAAAATAAAGAAAGATGAAAGAAATAAAGCCAGAGGTTTTAAGAATTAATTTGAAAAGTGTACAGAGAAATAAGGAGTAAGACAATGGAGGAGGAGGTGGTAATAAAAAAGAGGAAGAAAATATAATGTAGAAGGAAGAAAAAAGAAAGAAGAAAAAGAGAAGAGGTGATAAAGACAATGCAATAAAAGACAAATAAGAATAATAATAAATAATGAGGAAAAGAAAAAACAAAAAGAAACAAAGGTAATGAAAGAAAATGAAATAAAAAGAGTTAGGAGGAAAGGCAAAAAGTTTTGAAAAAGGGAAAGAAAAAGAAGAAGGTGACAAAAAAGTAAGAATGGTAATAATAGAAAGAGAAAAAAATTAATAAAAAAGAAAGAAAGAAGAAAAAGACAGAAGTAGGATGAGTCAAAGAAGAAAGAAAAGTAATAGAAAGATCATAAAGAAATAGTGATGAAAAGAGAAAGAATAGATAATTGAAATTGAAAAAAAATGTCCATGAGAAAATAATATAGAAAAACTTAAGGAAAAGATATAAAAAGAAGAAACAGTATCAAAAAAATGGAATAAAACCAAGAAAAAAAATGGATTAAAAATATATATATATATATATATATATATATATATATATATACAAAAAATGGGTTTTGAAAAACAGACAAAAGAAATTACAAGAAAATTATTTTTATTACATCACTAATTTTTTTTTTTTATTGTAAATTATCTTAAAAGATGCAGTCCATATGAACTTTTAATCTAACTCATGTGGAGAGATAATTAGTCCTCTGGCCTAAAACTAAAGGGACCTCTGGTCTAGCTTAGAAATCAGCAATGATAATTTTGAAGAAATAACTTTCAATTCCTCAATTCACTCCATGGAACTTCAAAACCTCACTTTTATTCTGATTTAGTCTATAAATCCAATTCCAACCAAAACTCTGATTTTGGCTGAAAATCACAAATTCTACAGAACTTCAAAACCTCACATCACAAAACCTCTCACTTTACCTTTGGTTCTTTGGCATTTTGAAGAAATAGAACTGATTTCCTTAATTCACAAAGATTTGGAGATATTTTAAACTTACAAAGTTTTTGTGTTACTTTAAACTCACTATAAATATAAAACTTTTAAAATCACTAAAAAAGTTATTTTAAAATCTGAATTTTTAACTGTTCTCTCTTCATTGAAAGACAAATCCCAATGCTGGATGTTCAAGCACCAGATGAAGGGCAGATTTCAATCCTGGGATTATCTTTATTCCAAAAAAGTATAATATGACTATGTAGAGCCAGTGTGGTTCAAGTTAGTTCCAACAAAGATGAACAGAATTTGCTGTTTATTTATTTAGAGATTATGACTTATTGTTTTGCTTTTTATTCCAACAAAAAAAATCATCTAAAAAGGCTATGATAAAAAGTAACAAAAATGATGAAGAAATTTAACAATTTTAAAAGAATGTGTCATAGCAAATAAAATAACTATAATGACATGTATACATTAAGAAAGATACAGTTGAAATTTCTGTGACACACAATAAGGAAAGAAAGCTGAGTGAATTTAACATTTACAAAACAGACTGAGGGCAAGAAAAGTGAGGGGAAAGAACAAGTAAACTTCTTAATATGTTTGTCTGGGATCAGAGTGTAGGACCTGTTCCAGTAGCATCCTCTATCAAGTGTTCTCAGAAATAGAAGTCAAGATAAATCTTTCCAAAACAGAGACTATGATCTGGAACTAGAATGAAAACAGTGATGACATGTAACATGAATCCATCATGAAAATTCAGGATGTGGAATTAGTAAATACTAAACACTTCACACACACACACACGTTTATTTATATATATATATATATATATATATATATATATATATGGATTAAAGGCACGGTGGAGTAATGGATAGCGGCTTGGATTGAGAAATCGCAGAGCCAAGTTCGAATTCCAGTCAAATCCATTACATTCACTTACGTGCTAATACCCTTGGAAAAGGTATGAATCCTCTTCTTCTCCCTCCAGCTATGGGTAAAATAGCAGGACAGACTGGGTTCTATAGCCTTGGATGGCAACTGGTCTAGGAGAAAGACAACTCTGAATTCAAAACCTGCGGAGGGTCGTTTGGGAACCTTGTGGCACTTAGTGCACCAGGTCTCTGAATTCGGCCCTTCAAAAAAGTGTGGATGGTCCTGCACGAAGCCTTCACCACTATAATCAAATCTCATGTGCCGTTGTCGGGCTGTCGGTTTCCTGGAAACTGATCTGCTTGACCCTCATATGTCGAATTTCGACAGGAGAGTCTACTATATATATATATATATATATATATATATATATATATAGTGAGTCCACTGTATTCATTATTTATGGGGGTTAGGGACCAGAACCGAACACAAATAGTTAGAATCTGCGAATACTTGTAGACCTACTAAAAGTACTTATAAGTACCTATTTTGATTGTTTAAACCCCATATGCCTTAAACTGTCATCCTAAAGACTTTAGAAACATTTCAGGACCTTTTAAAACATTTTTGAAAAATAGTTTTGGTGACCATACACATAACGTAAATTTTCTTTCATACATACAATAACCATTTTTAATTATGCATAGATCGATACAACCATTGAAAATACTGTATAAAATATGCATTGCAAGGCATAAAATATAAAGTTTAAAACATTTTCTAAAAACAGGACTGTAATGATGCCCCCAGACTTAGTATAAGCCACTTTTAAGACCCCAGCTGCAACCCTTAAAGAACAGAGCTCAAGCACTACACATGTTTTTGCATTTGTTTTTTTACAATGAAGATGTACAATTCTGCCAATTTTTACCATAAAAATGGACTGTTATATGTTTTAAGTCCCTTAAATAACAAGAAAATAATACAATAATATTTTAAATACTATCAAAAAAATATGTGAATCGAGGGAGTTCTCAGTGAATAATTTGTACATATGTTCTTCAGAAAAACACATGAATATTCAGGGTTTCCATAAATAACAAGTACATATGTTCTAAAGAAAAACCCGTGAATGCTGAAATGCAAATAGGAGTGGTGTTATGTCAGTCATGCCAACTTTGAAGTTTTGTGAGTGCATTGTTGTAATGTCTTCACTCTTCAGGGCTATTGGCTTCTCAGCAAGTGATAAATTTCTCCATATTACTTTTATATATATATGTATATATGATGCATAAAAGGTTAATGGTCAGAATCAGACCAGGGAATGGTCGTATTAAAAAGTGCTCAATATATATGAAAAAAATTAAATTAAAAATAACATTTAGAGCTTTTAACTTTAAAATTAGAAGGTCCATTGAATCTGTTACCTTGGTTTCAACCATACAGTATCCTCAGGCAATTTTAAAGCCTTATAACAACCACAACAATATTTGCAACCTCTGCCAACAGGAAAAATTAGCAATTATGACATTTCCAGATCCAAAGAACCTTTTGAAGCAGAATTTTGAAGTCTTGAGTCCTTGCTTACATATTAGGAAATTCCTCTTAAGCACATATGAGGCTGGATTAAAAAAAAATGTTCATTTTAATTAATACCCTCGCTTTTCTTCTCTTCCCTCTTCTTCTTCACATCCTCCTCCTCCTCCCTTTCTATTACACCCTATATTGTTATTTATTTTTTATAAATAGCAATCATTAGTTTAAAAAAAAAAAAGTGTTAAGAGGTCATTTGATAAAAATCACCTGAGGATACCATAACTGGAATCAACTGACCTCCTGAATTTTGATATATATATATATATATATATATATATATATATATATATATATATATATATATTGTGTGTATATTTAGGCAGCAATTTTTCATTAATGCATTTTCATTAAATAATATAGACAAGTTTTGTCTATTTATTTTAAGTAAGTTCCTTTCATATTGTCTGATAAGCTTAATCACATTATCATTGAAAGACAAAATGAAAACACCATATTGATAAATGTTTAAATTCAATCTAATCTTTTTGCTTACATAAACCATTATCAAAGATGACAATTACAATATATCAAACAACACATGGACGAAATAACAATGATAGTCTGCCCTTGCTGCATGAAAAATTTCAAAGCAATGACAAACTTGTGTATACAAGACGCGGAAGCAAAAACCATGTCGCAGCTCGTGACGTCACACATGACCACACGAGAGTGAAAACAAGAAGTATTAAGTAAGGGAAGCCATTGGTGTAAACTAATGGCTTCTGTTACCAATTATAGTTATTTAAGAATATTTGTGAAGATTTAATAATTTATTTTGTTCAGGTTAGGTTTCAACTGTTTCATGTATATAGCTTCAAGAATTTTTAATTTTTGTTTATTGTTTTCATGTTTAAGTATAGTTGTGTTTTCAACAAGGATTTTTCGGAATTGAGTACGCGGTAAGGCATGTTGTTTTAAATGTCTAAAAATGTTAGAGTTATCATTGAAATGGAGAGTCAAGTGCCGTGAAAAAATTCTTAAAATGTTTTTGCTGGTTTTAAATAACCTGCAAAGTGTTGATAAGCCATAAAAAAATGAATAAATAGATCAATCTACATTTTATATAACTACTTTCTCACATCAATAATTAAAAATAGCTTTGAGCAAATGAAGCCTGTCAGTCTTAGTGAGGACCATCCTTGTTTAAACCTCATTGAATGTCATGGCAGAGTTACAAATTAAGGACTGTGCCAAAGAACAGAAACCACAGCACTTGAGGACTTTCAACAGCTGTAACAACTGAAATGGATGTCACATCTAACTCAAAGAGAAATTCATGGCATAATCAAGGTGTTGGAATTCCATACTACTCCAAGAAAAATATTAGGAAGGAAGCCTCCATCAGTATTGGAAAGAGTAATAAGAGTAAATGGACTTGAGAAACCTATTTTTCTGAAAAATTGTTTTCATAGAAAGATTATATAATTTTCAACTGTAAGAAACATGTCTGCTTGGTCAATGAATGCTGAATTTTTTCCTTATAAGGAAATGGCAAATACTCTATTACCATGAATGCAAAAAAGGCAGAAAAAAGACAAAGTCATATGGTAAAAAGGCAAATGTTACTTAAAATAACAAAAGATAAGAAATCATTGAGAGTCATGATCATCTATGCCCTCAAGTTTATTTGTTGGATTTAAAAGTAGGTCATCAAAACAAACAAAATGACTAAAATCCCAAAGCTTCAAGGTTATGTTACTTTTTATTGTTGGAATCTGAAGTGAGTACAACTTCCCTGTTTACAATTTTACTTTTTATTATCTCTGGTATGAAGTTGGATCAAGTCACATAGTTTTCTTACTTAACTCTTTTTGTGAGTATGATTTATGTGCAGGTCTCTGTCTTTCTAATCCAAACTTACATGCAGATATTAGCTGACAAAAGAGGATTGAAAGTGTATTGGGAGGTGAAAGAAAACAAAGACATTTAGCCAATTTGATATTAAATGTGTGCTATTTATAAAAGAATATATAAAGATTATATAAAGATTTGAATAAAACTGGATACAACAAAGTGCCAGTCACCTAGATACACAAACACCATATATATATATATATATATATATATATATATATATATATATATGTTGTGATGGAATCATATTTTTAAGAAAAATTATAATTTAGGCTCTACTTATGCATTGAGCACTGTTTTTTAAAAATAACAACAAAATATACTGAAAAAGCTGCTCAGCCTTGGGGAACAGCTGTCCAAGGCTGTCCCCTCTCATTTCACTAGAGAGAGGGATCAGTGCAACTGTTACGGGGACTTGTGGAATTTTTGTTCCTAGCCTGAGTGTAAATGCTTGGGCTCCCTATATTAAACCAACCTTGTGTCACAATGTGATTTTGTGGGGCTGTGGCCGAGTAAATTTACTATAAAGTAGAGCTGGGGCTTTTTAATCTCAAAATTTGTGGTAGAATTGAGCTCCAGTTTCTTATCTATTCATATAGATTCTATAATGTAAGTTTTACTTAATTAACAAAACAGCATACAACATAAAAGCACTTTTAGCCTTCAAGCTATGTTGTCATTTTCTTCTGTACAAGATTAGATATTACATCACAGATAAGCACACATTTTTGGGCTTTTTATGACTCTTCTTTCTCTTAATACATTGCTTAATTTATGGAAGTCAACTTACATTTGAACCTTCAGATTTTTGTGTCATAATTTCTGTTGTCTGAGACTACAGAAAGTTCAGTTTTTCACCTTTTTGCATTGCTTACACATTGGACTGTCTCTTTTGCTGACAACTCTGCATTTTAACTTTTTAAGGTCCTTTATTCTTCAAAGAAAGGGAAGAAATTCTTTTGATATTTCATATTGTGCAAACCCTTAAATGGCTTGACTACATTGTATTGTGCAAAGTAGCAGAGTGAATACCAAATTACTATAAAGAAGTTTTTAACATGTTTATTTATCTCTCAGTTGCATCTCTCTGTTTGAACAGAGTGTGCTCAGGGGTGGCTCTGTCAGAGGACAGAGTCACAACTGAGGAAATCATACTGAGAGATGCCCAGTCCTGGGAAGCAGCTGCACAAGGATGTGCCCTTTCATTGCATTAGAGTGAGGGATTGGTGCTTGCACCAAGGCCAGTGCAATCGATGGGTGTGGGGGCTCAGGGAATTTTTGTTCCTAGCCCAGGTGTATGCACTTGGGCTCCCCACATTAAACTGACTTTTTGTCACAATGTGACTCCATTGATGGTCGAGTAAATACCAAATTACTATAAAGTAGAGCTGGGGCTTTTTAATCTCAGAATTCATGGGAGAATTGAGCTCCAATTTTGTATTTATTCATATAGATCCCATAATAAAGGTTTTACTTAATTAGTTATTATGTTTCTCTAACTTTTCAAATCTTGAATGTATAACTAATTCTAATTTTCCATCTTTACACTATATTAATTTTATCTTATAAATTGTCCCCTGTTTTGTCACCCATGAAATAAAAATAATTGTTTGTACAGAAAATAAGGATCTACATACATCAAATCATCTTTAAATTAAGTGGCAGCAAAAGAATTATTGTTGAACTTTTAAAAGGTAAGCATAAACATTAATTTAATACTTAAATGCAGTGATCAATTTTGAGTTCTTCCTATTGCATCTACCCCTCCCGAGCTATTGTGATGATTGCCAATTCAAGAGTCCTCCACAGGAGCTAGCTTAAAATTTTAAGATCATTGCAATTTGGGGTACAAACGTAAAATATGAATTACTCCACTTGAACCATGAAAGCAACGATAATGGCTAGTATAATATATTAATTTATATGTTTAACTTTGCATAATCTGGCAACCCTGAATCTGAGCTCAATGAAAATTGTTGCCTGCACCAAACTTTTCTAAGGCTTTTGAATCATTGAAATTGGACCAACATTTATAGTTATATATATATATATATATATATATATATATATATATGTGTGTGTATAGCATTTATAGTAATGTGTGTGTGTGTGTGTATGTATTTAGTGGGTACATGTTAACTCCCTTGAACACACCCACAAATTTGAGAAAAAGATTTTTAAAAACCAGTGTGAAATTATTTTCTAAACAATGAAAACCAAACCTCATATTCAAAAAGTTCACAACTCTATGTGAAATTAGATTTTGATCTCCCTTACAGATATAAAAATAGAAGCATACTACTTTTCAAGGTTCAAAACAATTTTGAAAACCAGTTTGATCTACACACACACACACACACACACACACACACACACACACACACACACACACAAATAGAAGATATTGGTGGCCTTATTAAAGAAGTGATTTCTTGATAATATTATCACTGGGTAGTGCCTGAAATACACTGTGTGTTGAACCAAGCCTTGTGTGTAACATTAGGTAGATAAAATTTTTGGAAGCCATCAATGGTTGAGTTAGCTCGCTGCCCTAATAGATGAGTGCTCACAAAAATTTGAAAGTGAGCATCTAGCCATTATATATATATATATATATATATATATATAAAATAGATAGGTTTGTTAATAAAAACAAGGACAAATGAAAGGATACCAATATAATCAGTACAACAGACATTTATTAAATATTAATTATTAACCATATGACAGAAATGAGGCATGGAGAGAGTGGTTTTAAGTTTGGAATTTTTGGACACACCTACATCCTTCATCAACGAACCAAGGAATAAACAGAGAAGTGGGAATTACTCACCAACAGATGCTTTTGTAGATGGGGTATTTTTCCGAGGAAATTGTATTGTTAACAAAAACCCAATCTCTGTCTGATTCCTTGATGTGCAAAACTTTTTACGAAAATAAACTTAAATTTAAAATTTTGTTTGATGTAAAAGTGTTAAGATCTATTATTACTAGTGTGTATTGTGGGGTGGGGATTGAGATTGTAAACATACATGAAGAGAGTTATAGGTTGAGGAAGGGGAAAGACATCTTGCATGTCGCAAGTTGTAGCCAAAATTGTCAGACCAAGTTATCAAGTGTAGGAAGATGGGTTTTGGTTAGAATATGATGTGAGGAAGAAAAGAAAATGGAATATATAATAATAAAATATTATTAAATAAAATGAAATGAAAAGAAAAAAGTGAGAGAGAGAATTGAATCAGGAATAGTAATGTTTAATACTTAATGATGTCAACTTTATAATTTCTAATTCATCTTTTGTCAAAGCATTCATAAGTATCAACTTTCAGAATCAATTATTATTCATATCATATATCAAGCACTTTATTGGTGAGAATTCACATTAAAACTCACATTAAATTATATAATTTTAGAGATATCAATAGCTATCATTAACTGGGACAAAAGATGGCTTGTTAATTTTAATGCCTCCAAAACTAAACTGCCTTTGATTAATCATGTGAAAGACCCCACTTTGTCTTCCATCAGTGTCGCTGATTCTAAGCTCCAGGAGAGTGACTTGTGCCATCTCGGGCTAATGTTTTCGGCTGACATGATGTGGTGTGTAACTCAACAATTCAACTGATAATAGCAGGTAGGCACAAAGAAAACCGGTGTCGCACATCCAACCTTCTCACGAGCCGAAAGCCTTCTGATCTCAAACAGCAAAAACGAGCCTGCTTTATACAGCTGCGGACCGACCACGATTTGCATGCGAATCACGAGGCAACGAGATTTCGCGTTAACTAACCGAGACCGCTCGGCATAAAATGTGGGCGCTGCCATTTTGGTTTTCTTTTTTACCGTTGGAAGGACCAGAGTTTGCATATTGCGCAGATTCGAACGCGTTTCCGAGGTAAGCCATTTTCACAATTTTCCCCACACATGAAGTAGAGAAACTATATTAAATCCATTCCTAGGTTAGCTGCTAAGAAAGCTGATTCACTGTATTATGTGAGACAATTTTACACTCCAGAATCTATCTTACATATTCATAAAGTTACCATTTGTCCATGCTTAGAATATTGCTGCTACATATGGTCCGGTGTTCCTGATATTTGTCTACAGCTTCTTGATAAAATCCAAAGAAAAATCTGCAATATTATTTGTTCTAATCTCACATCTCGGTCTCAGTTTCTTTCCTACCACTTTAACGTTGCTTCCCTGTGTCTTTTCTATAAATACTTTCATGGCAAATCTTCAGATGAAGTCTTTCTATGCTACCTAGACCTTTTTTTTTAATTTAAGTTCTGTACTTAACTGGTGTCAAGATTTCATCAATTTACAGTTCAGTTGTCTAGATGTAACTGTAAATTTTATGCTAACAGTTTCTTTTCTCGCATTACTTGCTTGTGGAACTCCCTTACAGCTTCATGCTTTCTAGCCAACTTTAATCTTCAAAAATTTAAATGCTATATCAATCACAATCTATTACCCACCTGATTACTCTTTTGTTCTTACTCTTTAGTAATGTTCCCGTTTCTAACTCTTCCACACCCTATAACCCCTTGCATCTTTGTGGCTTTACTTCCTCAGTTGGGGTGAATTATATATATATATATATATATATATATATATATATATGTATGTATGTATGTATGTGTGTGTTGTGGTAGGATCCACCTAATTTGCATAGTGGAGTACCAACCATATAAATATGGTTGGTACTGGGAAGAGAGGGAGGAATCAAGAGATTCAACCAGAGACACTGCCCAACTGCGACTCGGTCAACACATTCTCCAGGAACGGTCTTACCAGGAATATACTAAAGACTATATGTAAATATTGTGTACACTTTCTCATTTCAATACATTTTGTTCTAAGTACATTTTGTGTTGCATTATTATTCCATGCATTAGTCAAGTTTCAACAGTATGTATGTATATGTATACATACATACATACATGCATGCATGCATGCACACCTATAACATCACACACATCATTAACTGAATTTTTACCCTTATTTTTACTCTGTATAATATTTGATCTCCAAATCCCAAAACTAGGCTTACTCTTGTTGGAAGAATCCCTCCCTGATTGATCATATCTTCACGGGTGTAGCTGTACTCACCAACTGTGGGTTCATGAAGCTATTTAACTCATAGTTGGTGTGGATGGCTATTGACTCTGAGGAGTTCATCTGCTCTTTAACAGTTCTTGCTTATTTTGCTGTTAGGGTTCCACTTATCTCACCATTAGGTGAGATAAATAAGGTTAAAGTTATTATGTTTTTGTACATGAAATGACACATAAGGTTAAATTTATTAGGTTGTTGTACAGGAAATGACACATAAGGTTAAATTTATTAGGTTGTTGTACATGAAATGACACATAAGGTTAAATTTATTAGGTTGTTGTACATGAAATGACACAAGGTTAAATTTATTAGGTTGTTGTACATGAAATGACACACTTTACAGGAAATTAATAAAATGCTGTTTAAATGTTAAATAATTAATTTACTTGAAATAGGTACCATATTTATGAATGACTGTTCTATAATGTACCTCTAAATTCTTGATTCCATCTTTAAAAAATTCCATTCTTTGATTTGATAAACTGTTCAAATGCTTCGATTACCTCTTTCTGGAGAATGTTTTATTGCATATGAAAAGCTCAAAACATTGTAATCATTTCCACTGGGCTTATGAGTAACAATAAAGAAAAAGAAAGAAAAATTATCTGGTAAGAAAAAGAGTCAGGAATAAATCAAGATTTTTTTATATACAAAAGAGTATACTTTCTTAGACGACCGGATCAACAACCAGCCCAAAATTTTGTCATTTCATGTGTGACAATTTATATACTCTTAGTTAATAGCTGCTATTGTGATTACAAAAAAATTAATTAAACATTGTTATATTAAAATTTATAAAGAAAACATTACAAGTTAAAATGAAGCCTTATTTCAAAAGACTTGTCAGAGTTAGCTCCTCCTTAATTCCCAAATTGTCACTAGGGGTCATTCTCCCCATACTATAAATAAGGAAATAAGATTTTTTTAAAAATAGGAACTATAGAGGCAGACTTCCAACAAGCTGGAAAGTAGGAAGCAGAGAGGCATCTGGAGTTTGGTGAGAACTGGAGTAGCTTGGGAGCACATTTCTTTAGAATGACAGCTGATATCCTGTCACCTTTGCTTGCCTTGTGGCAGTCTAAGTGTGCTACTAGATTGCCAGGTCTCACTATTTTACTTTTGAACAAACTAGATGCAACCATCAGTTCTATCATAATAGTTACCTCCTGGCCACCATCTTTACTTTCTCTTATAAGACAGACACATACATATATATGTACTATCAGTGGGTCTGAAATATGTTTCTCTCCTGTTGAATTCCCTTCTGCTTTCTTGCTTCCTTGCCAGGTGCAATCTTTAAACATTTAAATACAATGTCAATAGCCATTTTCTGTCTTCTTGAATCTTGCTCCTTTATTGTTCTTTTCCTTGCTAAATTTCTTTTCATTCTCTTTCACACCCTGTAACCTCCTGCTTTCTAGTGGCATTATAGTCTTGTATGGAATGAAATAACAATGGCTGACAATGCTTCATCTAATAAAAATTCAAGATAAGTGAAAGAAATGAAGATGGAAGAAATACTTGTCAAAAATTAATAATGGTTGACAATGTCTCATTGTGTTATAGTGGAACACACCTATTCTATAGTTAATAGACTCTCCCACCTATAATAAGTAGTAGTAGTAGTAGTAATAGTAACGAGTCAGTCGCAAAGTCAGTCAATGCCGGACGACAGTCGAATACTAAACTATCAGCGACCACAACTAGATTTACTCTGCGTTATACCTATTTTATCAAGTTCGTAATGTTTTGTACGTCGAACCTATTTTAGAACTGACTTAGTACAAATACAAGATACCATGATGAAACTACTCTGTAGCACATTGATAGAAATTCAAGATATTACTACGAAAACTATGAGATGAAAAGCAAGTGAAATTATGATGAAAGAAATATTATAATTAATGAGGATGTTTTAAGTAAAAAGAGGGAAAAAAGGACATATCCACTGAGAATCAAAAAGAGGTATTTGAAATTTCCAGGTCACATAATAAGGAAAGTGGCTTGGAGAATTTGATACTCACAGAACATATAGAAGGCAAGAGGGGCAGAAGAAAACAGTTTGAAACCTATCAGGTCATCCCATAAGTTCTGTCTGAATTTTGAATAAAGAAAATAAGTGACCAAATGTTACATTTAATTACAGATTCAATCAACAATGTATTTTCCCTGATTATCTATGACTTCCTTCCATCTATTAACAAGCTTACTAATTCCATTACTGTAAAATTCTTTTGGCTTTGATTCAAAGAACTCACAAATGTCAGTTTTAACCTCTTTCTGTGTTACAAAAGCTGTTTCTTCCAAATGATTCTGCAAGCTACGAAACAAATGGTAGTCTGAAGGAGCAAGATTGGGAGAATAAGGTGGATGAGAATTTTCTCCCAACCAAGTTCTTCGATCTTTTGTGACGTGATTCTTGCTGTGTGGGGTTACACATTGTCCTGATGAAACATCACCCCTTTTCGATTCACTAGAGCGTCTTTTTTACCTCAAAGCTTGGTTCAAATGCTCTAATTGCTGACAGTATATTTGAGCATTAATTGTTGCATTAGGTGGTAAGAATTCAAAGTGGATTATTCCTTGGTGATCCCACCAGATTAAAAGAAGAACCTTTTGCCTATGAAGTTCCCTTCTTGGCTGTGGCTGGGGTCCTTCCCCTTTACCAAACCATGGTCTATGATGCTTAACATTTCGATAAAAGATCCATTTTTTGTCGCCAGTCACAAATCTATCCAAAAAAGGTGAAACAAGTTGGCGAGAATGGAGAGAAGAGCAGATGTCAACTCAGGATTTGAGGTTGTTTTCAGACAATTCATGAGGCACTTATTTTCCAAGTTTAGGAACGTTTCCAAGTTGTTGAAGATGACGATGAACAGCTGTATGGTTTGAATTGAGAACCACTGCCAATTCCTCAACTGATAAAGCAGGATTTTTTCAAGGGCTGCTTCAAGGAGGCTTTTCATCAAACTCAACTGGACGTCTGGTTCGATCTTTATCTTCAAGGGTGAAATCTCCACCTCTGAATTTTGCAAACCATCTTCTGCAAGTTCTTTCATTCACATTCCTCTCCATAAACTGAGTGAATGTTTCTAGCTGCTTCAGCTGCTGAGTTTCCTTTCTTGAACTCATAAAGCATTATGTGCCTCAAATGATTCTTGGGTACTTCCATGTCAGCAGGGTTTTAATCAAACAAAATTTAATTTTATTGTTCTCTGAAATAAAATTTGATCAGTTTAGATGCATCTAAACATAAAAATAATGTCCAGCTCCATTAGACCTTATAAGATATCTTTTAAATTTCGTTCATTTTGACAAAAAGTTAAAATTCGGACAGAACTTATCGGATGACCTGATACATAATTATTGTGGGGACCTACCTACAAATGGACTCTTCCACACCTATATAATATGGCTACCAACTCTGAGTAAAGGGAGTCACCAAGTGAGGGTCACTGAGTCGTAGACACCGAGTGAGTGAATGAGTGAGTCAAGACACCAGTGAGAGAATGTACTCTCCAGTCCACATTTACCTTTGTACTACGTTTCCAAGAATATACTATTTAACCTTATATCCGAGTCCGTGTTATCTTTCTATGGTTCTACACCATAACAATAATGAACTTGCAATAATGGATGGCAGTACAGAGATGAGGAGTAATGATGAAGAAACAAGCCTTACTAAGAACTACAACAGACAGGAAGTTGTATAGGGCCAAGATCTACATTCTGTAGGAAAACAGCACATAGAAGCTGAAGTATTTTATTATTTGAATGTGTTTGGAAATGGTTAAGCTAGTCTACAATGTAGCCATCAAACTATAAAAGTTATTTTAAGGTGTTTCCACTTCATTTGTCAGTCATTGTCTGATTTGATAATCAGATCTTTTTTTTTTTTTAAGTTTATGGAGATTGTAATTTCATTATGGGTATATTGGAAATAACAGATGACCAAAGAAAGAATTGAAAGAAATCTCTTTCATCATCATCATCATAAAAACAATCTCTGAGAGAATGTTGCAAGATAACCATGTAACCTTGACAATCTATTGTGGACCAAGTTTTTGAGATAGAAAGAGAGAGACAGTGCACAATTAAAAGAACAGACTGATTTTCTTAATTAGAATTACTTATTACTTTTTTTGCCTTCAGAATTTAAAAATAGAACTGATGACTATGTTTGAGAAAAAAGATGTAAATGTTTAAATTTTGGCACAACTTTGTCTCACAGAATGAGAACAACGTTGGTCATGCTAAAAATAATAAACTCATTTCTATTAAAACACTGATAATGTCCATTTCGTTTTCTTTCAATTACATCATTATTAATCTAATCTAGATTTGTGGGAAAATGAAACAAATCTAATAGATAAAAAAATAAAGAAAAAAATTAATTTTCCCATGATTCAAGTTATAAAGGAACTGGAAAGAATTTTTAGTCACCTGTGCAATTGTATGACCCCACTTCCGGAAATATAATTCATTTTTGACTAATTTTCTTCACATTTTTGTTGCTTTTTATTACAACATTCTTTGTTAACCTGCTCCTCAATGATAAAATTTAATTTCAACAGTTGAAAAATCTATGAAGAGCAACATTAAAAAGTGGAATGTTAGTTGAAAGTTGATGATGAAAATACTTCACAACAGAATTCGAAAAACTTAAGAGTATTGACAAAATATTATTTCTTTTAAAACTACTGTATTGCTTCTGATGAGAACTAAAAATTAAAAAAGGTCATTTTGTTTTGTTACTGAATAGTTGAAAAGTCTAAGTACCTAGTTTTTTTATTTGCTGTGATGCATTGAAGACTATTTAGTGGTATTAGTGCATCTACTAATATGACAAAGACTACAACCATTGCTGCAACCTCATTTGGACCTTTTCAATTCTCTATTGGTTTCAGCTAACATCAAAAGTTTGTTTGTGTTAATTCTTTTGATTGGTCAAAATTATTTTTTTTATAGCAGAAGTTATTCATGGAGCCTCCCTGATTGGTAGATTTTAATCACAAATAAGTAAACTCTGGCCCAGCAAATTTCTGCCATTTTTAGGTCAGGTTAAGTCTTTTCTTCTTCCTCTTCTTTTTTTCATTTTAGAGAATTGCCTTCTTATTATTTGAGAGAGAAAGAGAGAAAAAAGATAAGGATTTTAACAGAAAGTGAATGCCTTATTTAATTTGCATTCTTTTTATTTTTGTTTATATATTTTATTTTCATATTTTTTTTGATGAGGGTGCTAACTACATATTCATGACAGTTGAATTGGAAAGATGTGAATCATCTAACCACCATGAAATTTCCAGGGTTTATATGTATATTTAATATAACTGACAATAATAATTTAATACATACTGAAATTATAAAATTCAGTGATCTATAAATGATCTTTCTTTATGGTTTCTGAGAGAACCTGGCATGATAATTTTATGTTTGTTGATTGTATTGTATAAAGTTTGCCCAGAATGTAGTTTGATATCTACCTGTGAAGCCTTGAGGTAACTTGGCAACTAATCATATGTTGCACATGCATGAATAGACACTCTCTGATGAGGTTACTCAATTGGTCATGAGATGCCATTGATTGTGTTTGTGCATCAAGTCATCATCAAATTTACAAAGACTGGGTAGGCAAATTCTACAGTTCTTACATCAAGTATTTTTGGCAAAAACATTACATCTCCCAGTTCTGTCATCTCCCTTAGAGTTTAAACAGAACATCATGAAACAACTAAAGGTAATCTGAACAAAGTATTTTGTCAACGGTTTTAAATAGCTGACTGGATGCTGGCATATGTGTGTGGGGTTCCAAGGAGAGCACTTTAAAGGATGCCATTGCCTTGAGTAGACTACTTTTTCATTAATATGAAATGGCAGCATATATTGATCTATAGTGTTCTAACAATGAATTGAGCATTTTTAGAAAGAGATCACTTTTGAGACAAGCTGCATCAAACAAAAAATTGAAAAGAAATTATTTTTCAAATCCTAAAAATGATATATAGAGAGAGAAAAAAAAAAGTAATTTTCTTTATTAGGTAGAAATTTTACATATTTGATGCACAAAATCGATTTTGACAACATATAAAAATTATATATATATATATATATATATATATATATATATATATAACAAAATATATAACATATAAAACTCAATATAATTCAATACAAATAAATTTAATAAACTTAGAAAAATAACGTTTTCATTATTCTTTATAAACATAGTTGAGTTTGTTATAGACATTTATTCCAAAGTTTTTGTCATGAACACTAAAGATGTGGATTTCACTATTTTGTTATTATTGTTATTATATATGAACATGTACAAAAAATACAGGGTGTTCCCAAAAAACTGACTTAATTTAAAATGTGAATATCTGAGTAAGTACATGACCCAAGCAAACGAAATGAAATAGGCTTCATGTTGAACAAGATATTCAAAGGCATGTAGATTCTGTAACCAATTTCACAAATTTTTACAAATGTTCAATATGCACACTACCTGTGACACAACACACATCAAGTCAGTAGTCTAGCTCCTGCCAAACATGCTGTAGCATGTCTTGAGTAACACTCTCCAGTGCTTCAGTACAGACTTATCTCAATGTGAATCTACCAAGAAGAGGGATTGGGCATGCCAGTGATTATGACAATGTACTGCTGAAATGGCCACCATGTTCACCAGACTTGAACTTGACCCCTTGTGATTTTTTTTCTATGGGGCGATGTGAAAGGACAGATATATAACCCACCTCTTCCTTCAGGCCTAAAGTAATTTAATCAGAGAATCACCGAGGTGCTAGAGAATGTTACACAAGACATGCTACAGTGTGTTTGGCAGGAGCTGGACTATCAACTTCATGTGTTGTGTCACAGGTGGTGCACATATTAAAGCTTTGTGAAATCGGTTATAAAATTTAAATATCTTCAAATTTTGATAAATAAATCCTTTATCATTCAACATGAAGCCTATTCCATTTCGACTGTCCAGGACATGCAGTTACTCAGATAGTCACATTTTAAATGAGGTCATTTTTTGGGAAAACCCTGTATTTTCAGTTCTGACAAACTTTACTCCAAAACTTATTTCATAAACACATCTAAAAACGAGCATTTCACTATGTTATTATTATTATTATTTATATGAAGTTGTTTAAAAAATATTTTCAGTTTTTGCCAACCATTTCATGTACACATCTAAAGGTTATGTTTCCAATATGTCTTTATTATAATCATAAAGATGTATCAAAAATAATTGTTACTGACCTTTACTTTAAAGCTTCTTTCATGTATTCATTTCAAGGCTATGTTTCTGCTATATAATATTATTACTGATACTATTCAGCTGTACTTTTTGTTTATAATGGTGGATACAAGGACTGATGTTCTGGCAATTTTCAAGCATTATTTAAAACTAGGCTACAAATTGGCCAAAGCTTCCTGCAGAATTAAGGAGATTGAACAAAATGATACGATATCTGACCGTATTGCACCAAAGCTGGTTCATATATTATAAGGCTGGTGAATTGTTCCTTGAAATAAATTCCAAATTTGAATGATCATCAACTGTAATTTATGATGCTTTAAAATGTAAGGTAGTGAATACCTGATCACAAACCTTGATAACTTACAGAATAGCTGGGATCAATGAAAGATACATATTAAAACATTAGACAAGATTCACAAAATATAAAAGAGCACTTTTATAAAGATTCAAGACAAAAATACATATGATATTTACTAGTAGTAATTACAAATTTAACACCACTCTCAATGGCTATTGAGTCCAAAATTTAAAGTCTTATGTATTAAACGTAAGTAAAACTTTTGAACTGATTGGCTGTGACAATGATATTTTATTGATCTTTTAAGTCATTTAGGAAAATATTCTCACTTGCAATTAAGAAAAAGTAAATTTTAAATAAAATAAATACTAAGTATAATTTTCTTTTAATTATTAAAATTATTATACATTCAGGGGATTTTGGTTGATGTCAAGTCACTTCCTGTTTGTAGAATTAGAACTATTTGAAAATTAACATTATCACTCAGCTGAAATATTAACATTCTTATTGGATACGGCTGATGGAAAAGTGTGGACAACTCAAGGATTCTTGTCACCTTATTCCTCTTATTTTATGATTAAAAATAAACAAACAAACAACAGTATAATTAATAAATCTAGAGTTCCATCAATTTATACATAATATTAAAAAAAAATTATTTGAAAACCAGTTCCACAGGACACTGATATACATTTTTTATTGATTCATTTTCCAGAGGTTATTGACACTTTGTTATTTAAAGGTTATTTAAAGCCAGAAAATATTTTAAGATTGTTAGATTTTTTTTTTTTTTTTGAGATAATAATGGTTTAAAGATACAAGTCTTACTAATTAACCTACAACTGAAGTGAATATAACGAATCCAATGAGAATTGGAACTTGGCTCTCCAATTAAAAATTCCAAGCCATCATCTATTACACCACCTGCACATCCAAGCTTACAGCATCTGGTATTTCTAAACAGTCACCCATCTAGGTACTGATCAAACTCGACATTGCTTAACTTTGGTGATCATACAGGAAATGTGATGTGGCTGTAAACCTGATATATTTTTCATGCTAGAAATATGCAATGATATCCCCTTTTTCTGGGTTATAGTAACAAGCAAAAATTAAAAATCTAGATCATGATTATATAGATTTGATAAGATTTAAGTAAATATTTCAAGATTTTAAATTGATTATTGAATTAAAAACTTAAAAAATATAAATTTAAAACAATGTTTTCAAGTCAGACGTTTTTGAAATGACTAGCAAGCTTACAAGACAATACCATTTCCCTGATCACTTGTGACATGTGATAATACAATTATTTGGCAAAGAATTCTTATTGACAACACCTCCAGAATGGAAAGTATACATTAGTTAAATAGAAAGAAACATATTAATGTTGACATTTTCATTACAGAGTTTTAAAAACTGTATAAAGTCTGGAGAAACTAATTTTGTGACGTCAAAATTAGACATAAATGAAAAGGAGACAGAGTTCATCTTGCAGGATCTTGTAACTGATAAAAAGGAATGGAGAATGGATTTTTAGCTTTTAATATCTGAAAAATTAAGTTTTTAAAGTAGAATTTTGAAGCAGTTTAAGTGGGAGTATTTTTCAAAGGAGCTACATTTAGAAAATAAGGATTCTATGGTGGCTATGTGTTTGCAATGATTTTGATTTTAAGGACTTATGTAGTGCATAGACAAGTTTCTGTGTGCACATTACAAAATGTATATATATATGTGTGTGTGTGTGTGTGTGTGTGTGTGTGGACACTGAGGTCATAGTCTGAAGATTCCATTCAAGCATGAAACTGACTTTCATCACTCAGTGTTAAACTCAGTGTGCATTTTGTATCTACATATGTTTTATCTCTGATACTGGGCACTTTCTTTTACCCATAAATATAACATAACTTCTAACTATATATATATATATATATATATATATATTAATGATGTTATAACATGCACATGTTATAATTTTGAATAAATATTATTTGCTCTAATCTGCATTGAGCATTCTTTTAAGAATAATGTTTTTGGTCATTGAAATTTTATTCCATCTGTACCAACCCTGTACTTGCATGTATATATATATATATATATATATAAATACATATATGTATATAAAATCAGACACACTAATAGGCTAATAAAATATATGGCATATAAACATACGTATATAATACACTTCATACACATCAACATAAAACCAGACTAACACATAATATACGTTACAAATTAACACATATATATATATTATATATATATATATATATATATATATATATATATAAGATAAAGAACAAATACAAAATGTTTATCAATGTAATTTTATATATATATTACTTATATATTATATATGTGCGGTACTTATTGGAAAACTCTCAATATCCGTGATAGAGCTAACATACTTAGTTGGATTGATATGAGTTTGTGACCCTGAGTTTCACGCTACTTGTGATTGTCAGATGATCGCAAGTAGCCTGAAACTCAGGGTCACAAACTCACATCAATCTAACTATATATATATATATTTGTATTTAGGCAGCATATTTTCATTTAAACATCTCTAATAAAAATGTTAATATGTATGTTGGTTTTACAATGATGATGCTTCCAAGAAGGTTTACATTTCTCTTGGATGATGCTTCCACATTCATAGTTCAGACAAATATTAGTATAAAATACATCTATATTACACCAAAATAATAAGCAAAAATTTAAAATCCTAGAAAGCCAAAGTCACCTATGGGATTAGCAATAAATTTCCTAAATGTTTGTAGCAGCAGAGTTTATATATATATATGTATATAAAATCAAAATATAAATAAATAGGGAAATATAAAAGTTCCCTTCCTTGCATGGAGAAAAAGTTTTGTGAATTTTAAATTGATATAGAATGATGAAAAAACCCAGTAAAATGAACAGTAAAAATGTTTTGAATTTACAGAAATACGTATACACATACCCAGACAATTTAACCCCCTGTAGATGGTCTCAGATGAGATTGAAAGTATTTGGGAAAATAGAAAGTATTTAAAAGAAAATTTTGGTATTTTTCTTAATCAATTTTCTACAGCTACCAAGAAATTTATTCATGAACACAAAAGGATTAAAACAAAAATAAACAGACACAGTATGTCTAATATATATGTCTAAATGTGTGTGTGTTTGTGTGTACGTATGTAAAATTCAGATATAACTAAAATGTTTCTGTAAAATGAGAAAAGGAATAAAGATAAAAAAAAGAAATTTTTCTTGACCAATGCATTTCATCTTCTTATGGACTTTGTTAAGTCAAATGTAAGGATTTTATTTTACAACATGTATTTATGAACAGAAGTAAAACTATCATTATTCTATGAAAATATTACCAAATTGAAATGAAAATATTCTGCCTTTTCCTTCTAATGAGCTGAAGTTATGACATTTTTCCTTCTTTAACAAAGCATATATCATTAACTTTTCTTTTGTTGGATGTTTTTCTACAACCACATGTTTATTCCATTTTTTATGTCTGTGTTTATTAGACCAGCATAGGGTCTACTTCTGGATAAAGAATTTTCATATTTTTTTTTCCAGGATTGAGAGATTAACACCTGAGTTAAAAGAGAATATACTCCTGGGCTTAAATTGCTTGATTCCAAAAAAGTAAATGTCAAAGGACTTGTGTGAAATATATCTGTCAAATTTGTAAACAATAAAAAAATATTCTATCTAGTTGTCATATATATATATATATATAAATAAATAAAAGGTATGTATTTATTAAATTTATTTGCATTCAGTTATTTTAACTTTGAAGCTTCCCAGTACAGTATACAGCCACAGCTTCACTATACTGACCATGTTACTTTTACGAAGTGAAATTTCTAGTCACACATCCAAATGACTTAGAATTTGAACTTGTCCTTTTCCTAGACTGGCTGCCCACCAAAGTTAGAGAGCTCAATCTGCCCTGCTATAAACCCATAAATGGTTGGGGTGAAGAAAAGAGATATAAGAATCTGGATGCAAATTTACTGTGGAAGGGTCATAAATCAGTGCACTTTCTATATATATATATATATCTACCTTGCTATTTTCCTCTTTCTTCTATGTCTATGTCCCTTCAAGTATGTGGGTAATCATGGCTATTGATTACTTCCTGTGCATAGTAACTCATGGCACAGTTTGTTTTTTTGTTATCCCTACTACTCTCCATTCTGCCAATAACATATACTTGTTAGGTAGCTTATTCCTTACTTTCCTGTCTTTCTTGCCTTTAATATGTCCTGTGAGTGTTGAATTCTCCAGCCCCTCTTTCCTCAATATGCATCCTAGAACTTTCAACCAGATCTTTATGATTCTAAGTAGAAGTATCCTTTTTGTTTCCATTTTCCTTACAACTTTCTACTTACTCACATGTTCAGTCCATGTTATTTTCAGTATCCTTGTGTAGAACCACATTTCTATGGCCTCAAGTCATTTCATCCGCTGTGAAGATGTTGTCTAGCATTCTCTGCTACATGGGAGGACTGGTATTATATAACAGCTTGGCACTTGTTTATTTGTTTCCAATAAAGTTTTCCTGTTGTTTAATTCTTTGCTTGGGTTTTAGAAGGCACCTTTTGCTTTTCTCACCCAGCATTGTTCTGATATATAGATATTCTCCCATATAGTAGACAGCTGTTTAACTCAAGAGTTAAAAGTAGTAACCTGTTTGGTCAAAATTCAATCCTTTGGTGGGGAGACTGGACTTACCTCTCCAGGGCACAGCTCTGGGTGAAGGTGTATAGAAGCTGTGCACTGCCCAAATCACACAAAGTACAGAGCATTACATTTAGGGCTGGCATGGCTGTAGGTGTTACCAGAAAGTTGTCTACGTTGACAACAAATTGTATTTTCAACTTTGGATTTTCTGTTGGGATTTACTTCCATTGCCTTTTCCATATTTGTAGAAGACTGAATGCAAGGCAGCAGAGGTTTAAAATCAGGGTTTTCCTCTCTCTTTCTCTCATGCTATCCATTCTCTCTCCTTTCACTCTTGTTCTATTCTCATTCCCTTTCTCTTTTTTCACTCTATTTCCCTTTCTTCCTTTCTCCCTCCCTCTTTCTTCCTTTCTCCCTTCCCCTTTCTCCTTCTTCTCCCTCCCCTTTCTTCTTCTTCTCTCTCCCCTTTCTTCTTCTTCTCTCCCTTTTATATATATATATATATATATATATATATATATATATATATATATATATACACACACATAGTGTGTGATGGATAAATAAATTGTCATTTAAATTATGCAAAAATAAAATAACACTGACATCTAATTTTAACAGATATATTTACCAAAATTGCATAAAAATATCTTGAAATACTAAAGAGTAAATTTATTCAATAAAATCATCATTAGCTTCAATCATTGCCTCCAGACAACTTAAGAGTCTCCTGCATCTCTTCTGGGCAGTCTCTCTGTTTAATTTGGTGAATGCTGCCATAATCCTTTCCTTCAGTACATCTTTGATATTACAAGTTTTGTTTGTCTCTCGCTCAACTGTGCCCCACACATAATAATCAAGGGGGTTGAAGTTTAGGGAATGAGGTGGCCAGATATAAAGGGTGATGTCATTGCTGACTGGGTTCTCTTGCTTGTATGGCATGGTGCAGAGTCCTGTTGTTAGAAATAGGGTCTTCCAGCAGCCACCCTCTTGATCCAGAGCAGCATTACCTCCTAAACATACTTGATGTATGCCTCCATGCTGAGTCTGAGGCCCTGTGTGAAGATGAATGGAAGCATAATGTTGTCATCACTAGTGATCACACCAAACAGCAAAATACAAAAATCTGCAGTTAGTCATTTGGGGACCTTGTGGTATACTGTGCACCAGTTCTCTGTATTTGGTTCTTCCAAAAAGTGTGGTTGGTTCTGCACAAGCCTTCACTGCTATAATCAAATGATATGTGTAGGTAGTCTGGCTGTTGGTTTTAAGAACTGGGCTGCTTGACCGTCATATGTCGAAAATGACAGAGGAGTACAATGTGTGTGTGTGTGTATATATATATATATATATAGGGGAGAGAGATAATGCAAATTTCCTTATATCATATGCCAGGTGTATTTTCTAAGTTTTTGTCTATAATGTTTGGAATTTCTTTTGCACTAGTGACATCATGTGTCTTTGCCAATGAGAATTGTGTACTGTTCTGGGATATTTAAAAAGCTGGGAGGAGAAAAGAAAAGCTCTGTGATAATATGGTCATATTATTATTTTCCTTATTAGGAAACATTCAGTATTCATTGACTGATTAGCTGCTGTTGGTTGAAATTTATAAAATCTTCCTACTAAAACAATTTTTCAGGAAAATAGGTTTCTTAAATCCACTAACTTATATCTCTTTTCAATACTTATAGGAATTTCTTTCCTAACTTTTTGTTTGTAATAGTATGAAATGTCAACATCATGATTATGACTTTATTTTCTCTTTGTGCTATCCATTTTAGTTGTTGCTGCTGTTGAAAGTCCTCAAGTGATGTAGTTTGTATTATTTGGTGGGTTTCTTTGTGATTCTGTACTGCCAATTCACAAGGCTTGAAAAAGGCTGGTTCTTGTTAAGTCAGTCAGTTATGTGCCATGCGTGATACACGCTTAGGTGATCATGTATCTTTTGATACATGACTGATGACGACGATTTTTTTCCTGCAGTAGGTTGCCATTTCTTTCTGCAGTAGACCAGTTGCCATCCAGGCTATAGAACCCAGTCTGTCATGCTATTTACTCATAGCTGAGGGAGAAGAAGATTCATATCTTTCCCAAGGGTATTAGCACATAAATGAATGTAATGGACTGAAATTCGATCTCTGATCTCAGATTTCTTGATCTGATTCCTCAATGTGAGCTGCTAATCTTTATTCTACTGTGCCTCCTCTTGCTAAGACTTAATAATATATGCAGTTATTTTTGATGGCATGGGTAAACTTTATGTGAGTTGTAACCAGTTAGAATTTTGAGTATCAGAGATTTTACAAGCAAAAACACTGATTGCACAAATGAATATGGAGTATAGAAGTGGCTTGAAGTCAAGGCAAGTGGCCTCTCAACAAAGTGATTAGTTTAAGAAGCCAGGCATTCATTTGTTGAATGCCATTAAATATCTATGCAAGGGTGAATATAAAATGAAAGAGAATGACAGAGATATCCTATCCACTACCCCCTACCCGATCCAGAAATAAAAAAAGGGAAAATCCCAACCTGGTAAATGGTTGCTAAATATACTAGCAGCGAAAGAAGAAAGCAAAAATGTCCAAGAATCAAAATGAGAATGAAGTAAAAATAGAATTGATCAGAACAAGACGAATAAAAAAAAAAGTAAATAGTTAAAAAATAGCAAAAGGAAATGTTTCTGAAAAGACAGGAGTGCTGGAAATATAAAGAATAAAAGAAATACTTGGAAAGTGAAAAGAGAGCATGGGAGAGAGGAAGAAAAAAGGAAACAGAGAATAAGAAGAAGAAAGATGGAGAGAGAGAGAAGAAGAAGAAAGGTGGAGAGAGAGAGAGAAGAAGAAGAAAGGTGGGAGAGAGAGAAGAAGAAGAAAGGTGGGAGAGAGAGAGAAGAAGAAGAAAGGTGGAGAGAGAGAGAAGAAGAAGAAAGGGGAGAGAGAGAGAAGAAGAAGAAAGGGGGGAGAGAGAGAAGAAGAAGAAAGGGGGAGAGAGAGAGAAGAAGAAGAAAGGGGGAGAGAGAGAGAGAGAAGAAGAAGAAAGGGGGAGAGAGAGAGAGAGAAGGGGGGGGGAGAGAGAGAGAAGAAGAAGAAAGGGGGGGAGAGAGAGAGAAGAAGAAGAAAGGGGAGAGAGAGAAGAAGAAGAAAGGGGAGAGAGAGAGAAGAAGAAGAAGAAAGGTGGAGAGAGAGAGAGAAGAAGAAGAAAGGTGGAGAGAGAGAGAGAAGAAGAAGAAAGGTGGAGAGAGAGAGAGAAGAAGAAGAAAGGTGGAGAGAGAGAGAGAAGAAGAAGAAAGGTGGAGGGAGAAGAAGAAGAAGAAGAAAGGTGGAGGGAGAAGAAGAAGAAGAAGAAAGGGGAAGAGAGAGAAGAAGAAGAAGAAAGGGAAGAGAGAGAAGAAGAAGAAGAAAGGAAGAGAGAGAAGAAGAAGAAGAAAGGGGGAGAGAGAGAAGAAGAAGAAGAAAGGGGAAGAGAGAGAAGAAGAAGAAGAAAGGGGAAGAGAGAGAAGAAGAAGAAGAAAGGGGAAGAGAGAGAAGAAGAAGAAGAGGGGAAGAGAGAAGAAGAAGAAGAAAGGGGAAGAGAGAGAAGAAGAAGAAGAAAGGGAAGAGAGAAGAAGAAGAAGAAAGGGGAAGAGAGAGAAGAAGAAGAAAGGGAAGAGAGAGAAGAAGAAGAAAGGGGAAGAGAGAGAAGAAGAAGAAAGGGAAGAGAGAGAAGAAGAAGAAAGGGGAAGAGAGAGAAGAAGAAGAAAGGGGAAGAGAGAAGAAGAAGAAGAAAGGGGAGAGAGAGAAGAAGAAGAAGAAGAAAGGGAAAAGAGAGAAGAAGAAGAAGAAAGGGGAGAGAGAGAAGAAGAAGAAGAAAGGGGAAGAGAGAGAAGAAGAAGAAGAAAGGGGAAGAGAGAGAAGAAGAAGAAGAAAGGGGAAGAGAGAGAAGAAGAAGAAGAAAGGGGAAGAGAGAGAAGAAGAAGAAGAAAGGGGAAGAGAGAGAAGAAGAAGAAGAAAGGGGAAAGAGAGAAGAAGAAAGGGAAGAGAGAAGAAGAAGAAGAAAGGGGGAAGAGAGAGAAGAAGAAGAAGAAAGGGGAAGAGAGAGAAGAAGAAGAAGAAAGGGGAAGAGAGAGAAGAAGAAGAAAGGGGAAGAGAGAGAAGAAGAAGAAAGGGGAAGAGAGAGAAGAAGAAGAAAGGGGAAGAGAGAGAAGAAGAAGAAAGGGGAAGAGAGAGAAGAAGAAGAAGAAAGCGGAAGAGAGAGAAGAAGAAGAAAGGGGAGAGAGAAGAAGGAGAAAGGGGAGGGGAGAAGAAGGAGAAAGGGGGAGGGAGAAGAAGGAGAAAGGGGGAGGGAGAAAGGAAGAAAGAGGGAGGGAGAAAGGAAGAAAGGGAAATAGAGTGAAAAAAGAGAAAGGGAATGAGAATAGAACAAGAGTGAAAGGAGAGAGAATGGATAGCATGAGAGAAAGAGAGAGTGAATAAAGTCAAAGGAATGACAGGCTAAAGAAAAAAACAGAATTACAGAAGGAGAAACAGGAAAACAAAGAAAGAAAAAGAAAAGAAAGTCAGAAGGAAACATACAAGAGATGATGATGATGATGAATTGAAATAAATAGATGTGAAGATAAAAAAAAATTCAAAGTCCTATTTTGGTTGTTGTCTAAATGGTTACCATAGTAATTTGTGTGACGTCAGATCTCTATAGTGGAATGCACTCTTGCCAGGGATTATCACAAACACCCAGCTACAAGGTACCATCACCACTTGCACCGACTGCCCTGCTCTTCTCTTACTTCCTACTCACTACTTCCTCCCCCCGACATCCAACTTAATTTTCTGGGAAGAGAAACAGGCTCTGGTCTCTGTCATTGTTTCTATTGCCTACTACTGCTTTTTTTTTTTTTTTTATATCATCCTCCGCTTCTTGTATTTTCCTTCCTTTTCTTATTCTAAATGTCCCATTTGAATTAAATACTGACAAAGTGTTCATCCATTTTCCTCCTTATCTTCATTGTCATTGTGCCAAGCTGAGGTGGCATAGTGGTCAAAGTAGTTACATCAGATAGCACAATATCTATCCTAGCTAGCACAGAACACTCTTGCAATTTTGTAGTCACAATGGTAGTGTAACAAAACAAAAACAAAAAAAAAGTGTGCACATCAATGATATCATAACATCACTGACTGGCCCCTAGACCAGTCATGATGACTAGATGACCCTTGATGAGGCTTAAACTCATATCTGACCACAAGTGGAACTTGTACACATGATCTATGGCAAATGATGCAGGATAAATAGTTATCTCCCTATACCACTCCACATGCTATCTTCCACCTTTAAAAGAGGAGGCCTGAAATGGAGTATACTTTGTCATATTTGAATGAGATGTGCTCAGTTCTCATTTTACAGCCTTTATAGAATCCAAAAATGTCTTGGAGTCCTTCTAGGTGACAAATTATTTTGCACCTTCTAACCTCCTTTTTACAGATGAGATATGGCAAGCCTCTCATTGTTTCATCACTTCTTCCATGGAAAGTGCTTGGATCAACTACATTCCTTTGTTCTGCCAGTTGTAATATTCATAACTAGGACCTGCCATGCCACTCACATTGTAGAAAATCACCTACATTCCCACTGTATTCAATTGGTGTGAAGTAGATTCTATGTAACCAACTTCTTCTTATGAACCACTGCTCTGTTGAACTGACTCCTAAGAGGATTTTTTTCCTATCTATAGTTTGTATATAGTATTATTTTTATGTTTTTATTTACTAATGTTTACCCAATACAAGGCCTGCTAAGAACAAGTGATTCCTTCTTAAATCATCATGGGCGATAACTCTTCCATAATGAAAAAGAAAATGGAAAAAAGAAATTTAGATAAAAGGTGGTGAGAAAAATATTAATACAGAAATGTTAACACTTCTTGCCTCACTAATCTTCCCAAAGATTTCAGCTGTCTCTGTTTATTAGTATCACTTTCTTTATTGTTCTTACTAATCCCAAATAAGTTCAGTATTAAGTGATTTTCAAATAAACATGCTAGCATAATTAGTATGCTACCAAATTTAGGAGACTAAAGTGTTGATTCATAAATTTGGTAGCAGAGTAATTATAAGTTCTAGCAATTTTGGACTAGCAATAACTGAGCAGTATGAAAGAAGTAATTGTGAGTTCAAACCCTGGGCTGGGCAGCACAGAAGTGACTCAGTGGAAAAAGGACTAACAATAATTGAGTAGTATGTAAAAAGTAATTGTGAGTTCAATCCCTAGGTTGTGTAGCACACAATCAACTCAGTGGGAATAGGACTAGCAATAACTGAGTAGTATGTAAGAAGTAATTGCGAGTTCAATCCCTGGGTTGGCTGTCACACAATCAACTCAGTGGGTATAGGACTAGCAATAACTTAGTAGTAGTAAAAAGAATGAACAAGATGAAATCTCTCTAGGCAGTGGAGTGAGAACAATCTATACCTGTAGATTAAATAAAGTGTTTAGTTCCCTGGATCAGGCAATACAGACTTACAGCCAGCAGAAACAACACAATCTCTGGTAGTGCTAAAAACAAACTAGACAAGATATCTCTAAATATGGATAACAGAACAAAAATAATCTACTCTCATAGTTTAATTAAAGGGTTCACTTCAAAATTATCTGAAGATTCTCCAGATCGACAGATAACCAAAAAAGGTCAGAGTGTTAATGGGCAAAGTGTTGTGATAATAACAACCAATCTGAAGACATTAGTTGGAAGAAGAATATAGTAATTAAAAACAGTTTTGAAAAATTGTTTCTTTGTAATAAAACTGAGGAAATGTTGATAACAGGAAAAATGAAAAAAAAATTAGTCATTTTTGTATACATAAAGATACCTATAATATGTTTGTGCTAAAGAATAAATGGGTACAGGATAAAATCTTAAGAAACCTCTGTGAACAACACTTAATGAACAGTTAACAATGATTGGCATTCATTGTACTCATCTGAGTGGTTCAACAAGTCTAAAGCAACACACACCATCAACTGATTATTTTAATGTATGTTTTTTACATTTCTCTTGGAGATAAATGAAGTGCTGTGAAGTAAGTCAACCACCAATGCTAAATTCTTGAACATGGACTCTTCCATTGACTATGAGAGAAGTGATAAGTGAGTCAAAAAGCGTGTTGCACTAACTACAATATTTACTAGTAATCACCATAGAGATCCTTCCCTGCCCCCCATTAGAATGTCTGCTAGTCAACTTCTTGAGAGCTACTCTCTGCGTCTGCTCGGTCTCACGTTGACTGCTGACCTGAGATGGAACAAATACATTGAGTCAATTGCATCGTCCACTGCGAGGAAAGTTGGCTCTCTGTGCCGCGCCAGGAAATTTTTCTCCCCGGAATCGATACTTCAAATATACAAATCAACCATTTGCCCTAGCATGGAGCATTGCTGCCATATATGGTCTGGGGCACCTTCTGTTTACCTTGGAGTTCTTGACAAGATCCAGAAACAGATATGTAATATAATTGGCCCTGATCTGGCATCTCGTCTACAGTCACTCTCTCACAGACGTGCAGTCGCCTCTCTCCGTCTTTTCTACAAATACTTTCATGGTAATTACTCTGCTGAGCTGCTTTCACTGGTTCGCAGACTCCACGAATTCAAGTGTCCTACGAGGCTGGCATCCCGCTCTCACCCTTACACTGTAGAAACTTTTAAATTTAGCCATCTCTTCTACTCCAATAGCTTCATACCTCACACCTCTTGCCTGTGGAACACCCTTCCCAATTACTGTTTCCCTGAGAGCTATAATCTCCAGCTATTCAAATGTAATGTCAATCAACATCTCCAGTTACCTTGATCTATCCACTATCCCTCTCCTCATCCTTTCTTCTATCACTCCTATCTGCTCTCGCTCCAAATCTTCTGCAACCCTCTGCATCCTAGTGGCTTCACGCCTTACTCAGGGCGTAATGCTTAAAAAAAAAAAAAAAAAAGTACTGTATTATTAATTCAGATGATTGAATAGTTTTTCCATTAATCTTTGGTTCCAGTGTTTTCTTTGGTATGGTTTTAACCAGAATAAAAAGCTTATATGAGCATTATAACATGAAATAGACATAAGACAAAAACAGATAGCAAAAAAATCATCATCAGTCCTATAAGCAAGTGTAGTCGTTAGGTTGTTGTGTCGTTAAGCACTTAACCATGTCCCTCCATATGTCACAATTGTGTGTCATTTTCTGAGTATCTGTGAATGATATTCCAGTCCAGACAGAGATGTTGTCCATTTTTCTTTTGCCTGCCTCTTCTTCTTTTGTTTAATGTGGTACCTTTGTAGAATTGTACTGGAAAAATTGTTGACTCTTACGACATATCCATACTCTTTATATTTTCTCTCCTTGATGGTACTTATGGTGTCTTTCAATAGGTCTGTTTCTTGTTTGATAAATGCTGTCTACATAGGCAGTTCCAAAGATGGTTCTGTAGCATCTCATTTCTAATGCTTGGATTCTTCACTTGAATGTTGCTGTTAATATTCAAGACTTGAAGGTGTACAGAAAGATTGAGAAGACCGATGCATGAAACAGTCAAATCTTTGATTTCAGGTAGATGTTCATGCATTTTGAAATAGATTTTAATTTTACGACAGCTGCCAGTGTTTGGGCTTCTGAAATTATTTCTATTCTGGAGTGCTCTTTGCTGATAACTGAGCCAAGATATTTGAACTGTCTCATTACTTTAAGTTGCAGATCATAGATTTTTATCTTGCATGTAAACCCTTTCACATTGGTCATCATGAATTTTTTTTTCTGGAGGATATTTCTTCCTGTTTCTTAACCAGACTGACAAGGTGTGGTTTGTTTTCTTTTACAGTATATCAACCTCAATGGGTCATTTAATGCTGATAACTTTTTTTTTCTGGTAATATTTTTGTTTTGTCAAAAATCTATTTCTGTTAATATTTTTTTCCTCAGAAATGTATAGCTGGTAATATTATTTTTTCAAAAACGTATAGCTGGTAATACTATTTTTCATTTATCATCATACCCAGGACGTGTATGTAGTCTGTCGTCATACCCAAGACGTGTGTGTAGTCTATCGTCATACCCAAGACGTGGGTGTAGTCTATCGTCATACCCAAGACGTGGGTGTAGTCTATCGTCATACCCAAGACGTGAGTGTAGTCTATCGTTATACCCAGGATGCGGATGTAGTTTATTGTCATACCCAGGATGTGGACGTATCCAGAATGACAAGTTTCTTACGTTTGCCAACTCGACCACGTAGACCATCTATGTCATCTACAAAGTGATCTTTTCTGCTTCTGCAACCTGCAATACTGACTGTACCCTACTGTTCCTTCAAGGGTGTCATTCAGGATTCATTTAAGGAAAATGTTGAAGAGCATAGGAAAAAGAAGGCAGTCTTGGTGTACACTGACTGATGTATGGAATCATTTGCCTATAAAGCCTTGTCAAAATACCACACTGCTTGCCTTATCACACAGCAGTTGAAGAGTAGGATCAACTTTTTTTTTATATATATATATATATATATATATATATATATATATATATATATGTATGTATAGAAAATAGGAAAGAACTCGTTAGGTAAATAATCCAAAGTTCTTAAGTATTTTTTGTTATTATGTTTAAAAACAGTGCTCGATACAAAAAGTAGAGCCTAAATATAATTATTTATTTATTTTTTTAAATAAATAATTATATATATATATATATATATATATATATATATAAAATAGGAAAGAACTTGTTAGGTAAATAATCCAAAATTCTTAAGTATTTTTGTTATTATTTTAAAAAAAAACAGTGCTTGATACAAAAGTAGAGCCTAAATATAATTATTTATTTTTTATAATAATCATATATATATATATATATATATATATATATATATATATATATGAGTCAGTCCAAAATATACACACACTTCAGAAAACGAAAACTTGTCTTTCATAGTTTTATCAAACTTTGATAACACTGTTTACTGTAGTACAATATTTTTTGGACAGATGGCATTACATTGGCACCTGTTAGACAAGAAATTGAAAATGTATGTTCAGTAATCCCATTGGACACTTTGCTCAATGTTGCCCTCACTGTAGTTTGGTGTACTAATAAATGTCAGGAAGCTAAAGGTTACCATTTCGAGCATCTCTTGTGATTGTAGAGTCTAAAGGTAACTTGTATTAATATTGTAATGTCTGAATAAATTTAGTATAACAATACCTATACAAGTTTTTCCTTTCCTGAAGCATGCATACACTTTTTAGTAGACTCTCATTCTCTCTCTCTTTATATATATATATATGTATATGTATATATATATATAATATACTATGCTATATATTTTGAGTTCCTGGCCACTGATGTTCAACATGGGTGAAGGCCTGTTCTCATTGTCCATTATGTGCTGATTTTTTTCAGCATTCATCTCCATGCCATATCTGGCGGATCCCAAGTTCTTTATCAGACTTACGAGTTCCTCTTCTTTGTCAAGTAGACAATCTATGTTTTCTGCATAGCAAAGGTTTCTGATGTTGCAACCTCTGATGCTGATGGCAAAAAATAAAAATAAAAGATGAACAAAATTTGGAACCGATTGAAAGGACAATGAGATTTTTCTTGATGATAAAGAAACCTTGTCAATGGCCGGGTAAACAAGATGAGTGGAGCTGGTTTTGAGATGTGTAACTTGATTCTGAAAACATTACTAAAAGAAATTCTGATATAAATACAGAAAGATTAAAAGCAGATTGGCTGCTCAAACCACCACTTTGTGTGAACTCTTCTAATGATCTGTTATCTACACTTCTCATAAGATGATGAAATCCTTTCTTTATTTTTTCTTCTTCCATAGTAAATATTTGGAAACCCTTCAAGAATTTATGATTTATATTTGTTATTTTGTTGTATTTTTTTAGTTATTTAAGCAACTTCAGTAACTTACTGACAATTCTGGACGATTATTTGCACTATTTATATTCAGACAAGTGTCCTCATCTTTGTTGTTGTCATCACATTTCGATTCTCCTACTTGATAGGCCTAGCATAGAAATAGAAACAATATAGAGAGCCACTAATAAAGTAAGTAAGTCAAATGACAGAAAGTCTGCAACTGCAGCAGTAGCAATAAAAAAAACAATCTGGGAAACAGCAGTTAAAAGATGACAGCCTGGAGCAGCAGTATTTGCACCCTAATCAGCAGACAGGTTGGGTTTAAAGCTCTAAGTTAACTACAGCAAGTTGTCTTAGTGGATAAAAGCATTAGTTTGTGAATTTGGTGACATAGTGGTTGTAAGTTTAAGCCTTGGGTCAAACAGTGTGTACTTAAACTCAGTGGAAATGGACAAGCAATAACTAAACAGTAATAAATAAAAATAAGAACTAGACAATATCCCTAGACATGAGCAGTGTAATGAGAACAGTTTATCCTCTTTGGATTAAACAAAGGGTTCAGTTCAGAATTCCATGTAGGTTACCCAGATATACACCTGAGGAAGGCTGGAGAGTGCAATATCCAAAACATTGTGATAACAACAAAGCTATTTAGACAATCGTTTGAATATAAATAGTGTAAATAATGATAAATCCTGTTTCCAGAAATTCAGACAAAAAATTCAGAGCCACACACACACACACACACACACACACACACACACACACACAATCAAATCTCTTAACCAATTGTTAAGACACTCTTGATGAAAAACTCTCACTTATTGACTTGTTAGCCATTTAGCAATCAACATGATACCCACCTCCACCGCAAGCTCTCAAAGTTGTCATGACTTCCTGCATTATTTGAGATGATGTTGCCATATATTATGCCAGAATATGCATAGGGAGGTTACAGTGAGTTGAGCATTGAGAGCCAATATTAATGGGGTGTTTTGAATGCTAAAGGGTTAAACATCTGACAATACTGGTGGGGGGTGCCTTTAAATTGGAACATCATCCTTAAATTATATTAGGGAAACTTCAATGACAATCTGTCAGCACTGACAGTTTATATTACATTAGTTTCTTTCACAGAAGTCATTAGGGAAGACTGAATTCTCTAATTTTGCTTTGCAACTGAACAAGGAGAAAGATAACTTTGAATTCAAAATCTCTGTTACCTTATAACCATACTAAGAGATAAGAAAGAAAACATTAAGGAGAAATCAACGGCTGATATCCTAAATGTGGTCTAATATTGTTCTGGAGTCTTATTCTGCCAACTCTTGAGCTTTCTGATATGATTAAAATAGATTTATAATTTTCTATTTTTTACAATTATGCTTTGTAAGATTTATAAACAAAATTATGTTAAAAATCCCTCATACATTTCAATAATCGATATTCAATTAGCAAACAAGAAAATGTTATTCATTCTATTTGAAATCATTACTGTTAGAGTTTGAATAAAAAACTAAATTTTCTTGATTTCTTGATTAAAGAGTAATGAGCTACAGGCATGTTTCAAGAGTTATTCCCCTTTATGCTTTTGAAATTGTTTAAATGAAGTTTTTGATAATTACAAGGAAAAACAAACACCTATTCATCCATACATTATACTGAAATGCAAGTTTTTTGCTGTTTCAATTTAAAAAAGTCATATCATATATCTATATATATTTTTTTCTCATTGGCATTGATATATCAAAAGCAAAAGTGACACAAGTGGCCTCAAGCAGAATATGAATTTAGGTTGATGGTTCTGTTTTTCCAAAATGATATCTATTATATACCTTTGATTTTATATATACAGGGTCCAATAAAGTCACTATACAGTTACTTAAGATAAACAATTAATCAACAATTCAGAAATTTATTATTAAAATGATTCTGGTTAATAGCAATAACAATAAAATGCTATAGTAAACAATAGTAAATTAATTACTGATATTGTTCGAACTGCAAGCCTGATTTGTTGTTGTGTTTTTTTTTTTTTAACTGTATAGATACTTTATTGTCACCTTATTATATATATATATATATATATATATATATATAATGTCTGTCTGCTCATATTGTATTATGTCCATCTTCTAGGGTAGCTAGCAAAACCTTATTGCAGATGTCTGCTCAGGCACATTTGTGTTTCTTCAACATCTACGGTGCTAGCCTATGGTTTACACTGTAACTATATTGAGAAAAACCTAGATTAGTTACAGAGAGAGTATCCATAATCTCAAACCCTCAGCTTCTGTCTGCTCACCTGTGTGGCTGACTTTTTATTCAGGCTTTTGACCACATGTGCGAATTAGTGATAGTGTAGCAAGAGACAAAAATTTATCTCCCCTTGACCCAAACAAAAATAACAGTAACAAATAATTATAAATATTTATGAGAATTAAAAACAGTCATGTGACCTGACAAGACATTGTTAGGCATAAAAAAAATTTTTTTTTTCTTTATCTACCGGAAGTCAAGGTATCAGGCTGTATACATTTCAGGCTCATGACAAACCAAACAGATAAGTACAAAAATTCATATTGTTTTTTGGTACATAGCATAAATTTGTATTAAGAATTTCCAATATAAAATATATATATGTGTTTGTGTGTGTGTATATATATATATATATATATATATATTATTTAACCATAGATGGGGGGAGAAGAAGAGGATTCATACCTTTTCGAAGTGTATTAGCATGTAAGTGAATGTAATGGATTCGAGTGGAATTTGAATTTGGCTCCACAGGTTGGAAATGCGAGGAAAAAAAACAAACAGTTGGAATAAAAGTGGTGGTTGCATTTAGCTATTTCAACAGTAAACAAGTGGGACATAGATGCCAATCTAGCAGCATGCTTAAATTCATGTAGTTGGAGCACTAGGGAAAAAAGCTCTTTAGAGTAGATGCCCTGAAAATATTTGTAGAAAAGACAGAGGGAAGCCACATCACATCAGTGAGAAAGTGACTTAAGGTGAGATGTCAAGTCAGGATTGATTACATTACAGATTCTTCTTAAGATTTTCTCAAGAAGCTTGAGATGAATAGCAGGAGCACCAGCCCAGATATGGTAGCAGTATTCAATGCATGGGCAAATTGTAGATTTGTAAAGGTGCAAGATGGAAAAAATTTTCTGGTACAACAATGACACAACTTTCCTTGTGGTAGATGCATCGATTGAAACTCTTATTAGACTGCCATATATGATCTCAAGGTTCTCAACAAAATCCAGACGGATATGCAATGTGATAAGTCCTAACTTGGCATCTCGACTCCAGTCACTTTCTCACAGATGTTATGTGGCTTCCCTCTGTCTTTTCTATAAATATTTTCATGGCAACTGCTCTGATGAGCTATTTACACTGATGCCCCAACTGCATGAATTTAAGCATGCTACTAGGTTGGCATCTTGTTCCACCCTTTTACTGCTGAAACAGTTAAATGTAACCACCTCTTCTACTCCAAAGGCTTCTTCTCTCTCACTTCCTTCCTGAACTCCCAAACTATAATCTTCAAAAATTTAAATGTAATGTCAATTGACATCTTCTGATGCCTTGATCTTGTTCCCCATGCTTGAGGTGAAATGCTTAGAAAACAAAAGAAAAAAAAACAAAAAAAACTGTATGTTCACAGATCACTTAACACTAAAATAGGAGTCAAATGTAGTCAGGGACATTGAGTAAATATGAATGATCCTTTTTTTTCAACTGCATAGTATTTGCTTAGCTAGGGCTACATCAGTCAGTTATATACCATGCGTGATAAACGCTTAGGTGATCATGTATCTTTTGATATATGACTGACGAGGCAGATTTTATTTCCCACAGTAGGTTGCCATTTCTTTCTGTGGTAGACCAGTTGCCATCCAAGGCTATAGAACCTGGTCTGTCCTGCTATTTACCCATAGCTGTGGGGAGAAGAAGAGGATTCATACCTTTCCCAAGGGTATTAGCACGTAAGTGAATGTAATGAATTTGAGAGGAATTCGCACTCGGCTCCCCAATTCCTCAATCTGGGCCCCTATCCATTACTCCAACATGCCTCCTCAAGGCTACATACAGTTTTGAAGTTTCCTTCTTCTAGACCAGCCTGTCCTACTATTTACCCATAACTGAGCAGAGAAGAGTTGGATTTATACCTCTCCCAAGGGTATTAGCATGTAAATGAATGTTATGAACTTGATTGGAATTTGATCTTGGCTCTCTGATTCTGCAATCAGTTACATGTGGTTCCTTAACACTGAGCTCCTACTTATTTCAAGTTAATAATTAATCAATTGATTGTTTTTCTGTTTTTTTTTTTTTGTTTACAGGTTATCACCCATTTTGTGGGTTAGTTAAAGCAAAAATATATTTTGGGGATTGTAAAAATAATTTTTTTTTTTGCAAGTGACTATTGCACAAACAATCTTTTAGAGATTTTTCCAGATATAAATTTTACTATTTAAAGAAAAAAGATGGATTTATACCTTTTCCCAAGTTTATTTTTGTGTAGGTGAATTTAACAAACTCAACTGGAATTTCTGATTTCTCATCCTGAGCTGCTGTCCATTACATTGTCTCTATATCCTGGGGTTAATAGAAACTCCAATGAAACTGATACTAACAATCAGAAACAAACAGTCAAAATTTCTGAGACACATAATAAGGAAAGAGAGCCTAGAGAATTTAACACTCACAGGGCACACAAAAAAGAAAACTTCTATATATATTGGTCAAATAACAGTATTTCTCTTGAGGAGAGTGACCTATCACTTCTCTGAGCTAAATGTCATGTATAAATGTTTAGCACCATAGTCCATAGTGCCTCGTCTTGACTTCTTTGTTTTTTTTTTTTTAATTCATTTCTTCCCAAGCAAGTCAATATAGCCACTAAGACAAAAGGAGGTTACTGAGTGTGAGAAAATATGAGAAAAAGAAAAAATTATCAAGGAGAGAGAACAATGAAATAAAAACAGGAATTAAGAAGACATAAGATAATGATTGACATTGCATTTAAATTTTTGAAGATAAAAGTTGCCTGGGAAGCATGAAGTCAGAAGAAAGTTCCACAAGCAAGAAGTGCAAGAGAAGGAACTGTTTGCATAGAACTTACGGTTACAGCTAGCCATTTAAACTGTAAGATGATGAGATATTACAACAATTTAATACTGTGCTTAAATTCATAGAATTTTTCCTTGCAAATCAACACTGATAGTCAAAGTACATGCAACTTTACACACAATTTTATAAAGACTCTTTACAAGTTTCTACCAGCATAAAATGATTTATTTGACACTAAAAGAAATTCACCAAAGAGCTTAAAGATTCATTATCTGTTCTACTCGATAAAAATTTAAACAAAGGACTGTTGCCTAAATACACTGTGTTTAATATATATATATATGTATATATGTATATATATATATATATATATATTCTTTTTCTATCCTTTGCAAATGATTCAAATTTTAGTATGTTATTATGGATGATAACGACTACCAGTTGTCAAAATTTCAGCTTTTCAGAGTTGTTATTTCTAACAAATATTAGGTTTTAAAATTTTGTCCCTTAGTTTTGGACGCTACTATATATATATATATATATATATATATATAATAAATCATATAATAACATTATATAAATTATGCCACTTAATATATTATGTCAGTTATTTATGGAAATCACTTGTTCTGAAGACTGAATGTTTGTATTAATGGTCAACACAGTGTGGTGCTTAGAGTAATATAATCTTTGTTTCCAGCGGCTAACAGTGATCCTCTTAGTGTTAAAGCTCTGCAATAGTCTACATTAATGACATCCATGTCACTGACCCCTAAAATATCCATAGCTGGAGATTTATTTATTTAGTGTCGCTAATCATTCAGCAACGATATGATGCCACTGACTGAACCAAACATAGACAGTAACGAACATTGTAATCTCTGATTTCAAGCTATCCACCCATCTATGCACAATGTGCACACACACACACACACACTATATATATATATGGGGAGGGGGTTATAAATGCATATATACAGAAAATATTATACCATTATTGATATGTCTGTATAATCAATACAACATGTCTTGTTTTTCATTAGTGCATACCTACTTTTGAATATATATATATATATATATATATATATATATGTGTGTGTGTGTGTGTGTGTGTGTGTGTGTGTGTGAGTGATAAGTGATGATAAAGAAATTCTTTGTATATTTTTATGATTTTTATTTAAATGACATGTTTGAACACTGTAATGGTTTTGTAAATTGAAGAAATTTTGAGTTACTCCCGTGGTGATTGTTATGGAATATTTTTTTATGCTACATATGTATATATAGCTTGGTATAACGCTGCGATAACTGCCTATACGTCTTAGGTGCGAAGTGATCCTTGTTCTTGATTAGGATCTGTGACAGTTTGCGTTCCGTTTTCCTAGTAGGATCCTTTTCCACTTTGCTGTAGCTACCATTGCTAATGAGGTCTTCCAGTTTTCTTGTATAATCTGATCTATCCATCACTACAGTCACAGCTACCTCACATATAAGGTCTCCCTAAGATTCACAAAGACGGTTTTTCACTCAGGCCGATTGTTAGTTGCCAAGGCTCGGTGTGCCACCCTCTGAGTCGCTTCCTTGTAGATATAATTGACCCATTGATAGTCTCCTTCATATGTCCGAAACTCTGCCCACTTCATGGAAATAATCAAAGATGCTCCCATCCTATCCAACCAGATGGTGAGCTTGGACATGGTGTTTGTTCACCAAGGTACCCACAGAGGAGGCACTCTCAGTAGTCAGAGACAGATTGGCTTCTGACTCTTCCCTAGAAGAATGGACCAGTATTCCAATATATAATCTGATGGAGATGTTGACTTTCTGTACACAAACAACACAATTTGGAATGGGATCACACATATATTGACAGGATGAGGTCTTAGCAATGGGCTCACCATTATCAACAGCAATGACGAATATATACATGGAATACTTTGAGGAAATGGCATTAGAATCTATATCTCTAAAGCCAACTATATGGTTAAGGTACGTAGATGACACCTTCATACTCTGGCCACACCAAGAAGATGTTCAGGTCCTACTGGACCATGTGAACTCAATAAGACCTTCGATACAGTTCACAATGGAGAAAGAGAGTAACAATACACTCCCATTCCTGGATGTTCTAATATCTAGAACAGAGCATGGGTTTAAGATATCCATATACCGTAAACCAACATTCACTGGACAGTACCTCAATTTCAACTCCCACCATCCATACAGCATAAAGAAAGGGATTGTCCATTGCTTACAACACCAAGCAAAAGTCATAAGTGGCGATCCAGAGACGTTAGATAAAGAATTGGTCAGTATAAGTAGTACCCTACAATGTAACAGCTACCCTGGGTACCTGGCAGCAACCCCAAAAAATTGGGATAGGCAGGTACAAGAGGAGGAGGACAACAACACTCTAAAAACAGTCTGCCTGCCTTATGTGAAGGGGTTATCAGAGAAAATACAAAGGATCTGCGGTCCATATAACATCAGGACACCCTTCAAAAGGTTGACGACACTTTGCAGATATCTCTCCCGAGTAAGACCTCCCCATAGAGGGGAACATGACTAAAGACTGTGTGTACGCTATCCTGTGCAGCTGCAGAAAGAAATATAAAGGAGAGACAGGCCGCCCCCTCAAGGTAAGGCTTCAAGAACACGAAAAAGTTGTAACACGAGGGGAAGTAGAAAAATCAGGCGTGGCTGACCACATATGGAGAGAGAAGGGAGATCATCGCCCTCTGTGGGATCAAGTTGGGATCATTGACAAGGAACACCATTGGAAAATTCATAAACTTAAGGAATCAGCACATATGCTAGGCCACAAAAATCTCCTGAGCCGACCAAGCAGAGAAATAAATAGAAATATGGGAACCAGTAATAAGAGTGCCAGAGAAAAGTGATAATAACAACAAAGCTGCAATATGAGCTCTGGTAAAAACATGCAGTGATAACAGCAAAAATTGCAATATGAGCACTGGTAAAAATGGTTGCTGAAGACATTAGATTTATAATACCCAGAAATTCATACCCAGATGTCCTCAAGTGGATAAAGGCGTTGGTTAGATCCAGTGATAGGACCCAAAGAGTGTGAGTTCAATACCCGGTTAAAGCATTAGAGAACTTTCAGAGGGAAATTAACAGGAGATAACTGATAACTGACATCCATCAAACATGGCACTAGAACAGTCTACCCCGGTGAGCGAAATAAAGGGTTCAGTTCGACATTCCAACCACCTGAAGAAGGCCGGAGCATACAACGGCTGAAATGTTGTGATAAATATGGCGACCAAGATGAGGACAATAGTCCGAAAAATGTAAATAATGTATTTATGATGGCTTTGTATATTATGCTATTGTTTACGCATTTATCGTTAAGTGGGCAACTTTTTTCTTTTCTGCATTTAAATGGTATTATTTTGCTGTAATTGGTTTCATTGAGTATTTTTTTTATTGAGCTTAGTTATTATTTTCTCCATGTTATCCAAGCAGCTGTAACTAATTTTGATAGTATTTTGTTGAGAATTTTTCATAATTTGCTTTTTTTAGTGGCAATTATTTTGAAGAGAATTTTCCCTATTTTGTCTTTATTTTATTGTTGTAGGGGGTATTGAACCCAATTATTTTTATTTTTGTGTTGTTTTTGTTTGAATTATTTTTGTTTTTGTATTCTAGTTTGTTTGAATATCCACTGTTTCTTAAGGCTGATTCGTATGTTTTATTTTTATTTTCATTGAATATTTTTAGGCTACTAGAATTTGTTGAACTTCTTTTATTTATAGATATGAGTATTTGTTTAAATACTTTCAGAGGGGTGGTTAGATATTTTGTTAATGCATATTCAGTTGTTTGCTTTTCTGCATGGATTTTAGGTTCTGTTGTTTAGGTTGAATGTTATATCTAAGAAATTTACTATTTTTTTTATTTGATTTTATATCTGTTATAAATCCTAGAGGTTTGAGGATTTTTATTATTTCTTGTTTAGTTTTCTGTAGTTCTGCCATTCCATTTTCTTAGGATTAATTGACCGTCATCCATGTATAGGCCAATATCTTTTTTCATTAACAATATTTGTTAATTTATTGATTATATATATGCCAATGGATTTGTATACTTCTGCTTTTTTATTGAACCAATTGATTGTTGCTTTTGTATCTCTCTCTCTTGATATATATATATATATATATGTATGTAAGTAAGTTGAAAATGACTGACAAGGTGCTCTGATTGTACAAATGTTTTCCAAGCACTTTCAGCTATATGTTTAGGCATTGCCAAGCATGAACTTTATTTTGCTTTTAACTGAATGTATAGATTGTTTTATATATGTATCTGGAGTTTTAAGAATGTTTTATCTTCCAAACTCAGTCAGCACATTGTGGTGTGTTCATAGTTGATACTATTGAGTGATAAAAACCCCAACCATAGCACCTTGTCAGTTGTTTTCAGTGAAAAAGGGGGATTGCTCCACAAATACACAATATATATATATATATATAAGGTCTGATTAAAAGGTATGAGAACTGTTGCTATGGTAATGGAGCTGAAGTACACGGTGTGAAGCTACTTGGCACAGATAAACCTAGAACTTTGTCACACATGCACACTAGGTTATAACATTCTTGTTCACTTTTGCTGTTTATATCAGTGGTAAGAAGGAAGGTGTGTAGAGTGTGGTCACCTCATCACACCACTGAGGTTCTATCAGTGACCTTGCCATGTGGATCAGTTTTTGGCCAAGTACAATATTCCCCATATCCAATAACAACCATATTCCTCAGATCTCAGCCCTTGGAAATTTTTCCTTGAAAAGAAGATTTCAGAACATCAAGGCAATCCAACATAATGCAACCTAACAGCTACTCGCACTCCCAGAAAAAGAATTCCAGAAATGCTTCCATTAAAATGTGTGTGCCTTCAGAGAGAGACTACTTTGAAGGAGATTAAATGTAGAATTAATATGTGGTGTTGATTTTATATCACCAACCTGATATTTTTTGATCATCCTTCATGTTGTGTATGTGTGTATATATATATATACACACACACAAGTATAGGGTTAACTTTAGAATTTTGAAATTTCTAATTTTTAATTGCCGAGTTTAAATTTAACTGTTAAAATAAATTTAATTTTTATATTGATTTCTACTTTAATCCAATATTAACTTTAATTCGCTAATAGATTGTGTATATATTAAAGTACTTTGTGATGTCATTTTAAACTACCATATACCTGTGTTATGATTGGTCATCCTTGGCTATGTAACAAAATTTCCCTGACTGAGGGTGTTTGTTTGGCTTTTGAACTTGTAAAATCATTTATTTTCTATTCAACATCATCACTTGATAAGACACCAGCATTGTTGAAACAAAATTGCAACTTTTGCAATTAACTTAGAACATGTCTATCTTATAAATTTGAAATATATATATATATATATATATATATATATAGTCAATGACAAAATTATTTATACATTCATCAATTTTGAAAATTTTTCTCCATTTCTCAGAATCTAATGCTTGTATGATGCCAGGTTTTTATATGATAATAACCACAAAAAAGAATATAAGACTTGATTTTCAGAACAATACGTTAAATACAACAAATTTGACAGGTAAATTATGCAAAATAGGAAAAGACAAAATTATTTGTACAGTAGAAAATATCATTTTAAATTGATTGATTTATGTAAGTATAAGTAATTTACATAATTATTTTATCGGTGAAGCCTTCTACACTATTTATTCAGTAGACTATTTGTGATAATTCCAGCAAAGAACATCACATGGTGCACAGAGTGTCACCATTATTTTTATGTTAACAACATGATGGGTAAAACAAAGGAGCTTAGTATTGACTTAAGACAGAAAATTGTTAATACCATAGTTTGTGGATGGAATGAAATAAATGAAAGGAAAAGTGATGTCAAACATGCTTTGTTCTTAGAGAGATGATTTTTATCACTAAACCATACACAAAACTATATATATACATATATACACATGTCCCAAGTGAAGAATAATATATCACATATATCTACATGGCAAAGCAAAGTGTAAGAAGAAACAAAAAGGAAGGAGTCTTACATATAATATGGAGATGCTCCTGCATCTGGAGAAGCAATGTTTAGGGATCTAGATTCAAATGGGCTAGATTCATTTATTATGTCTTAAGTGAGGACATATTCCATGAATGGGAAACAGTGAGTCTTGAGTTCTCCCAAATTGAGAACTACAAGTTGGAGTTTCATTCTATATCTGGGAAAGATATATTCCCAAAGGGAAATGGCACCATGTACTTGAAGGCTGTTAGGGGAGGCAGATTTACCCTCAGCCTGAGTTCCTTAGCCTAGGCTAAAAGAAAGCAACCTCACAGTGGCTGCTGTAAATAAACAGAAAAATTTGACTGCCATTTTTGTCACTGTATAAAGTGATGGCAAATGACCTTTGTGACTTATCTCCCCTAAAGGGGGATAATCACCTTCTCTATTTCTATAGGAAATAAAAACTCTTTTACTGATCTCAACCAAGTCTTACCTCCATTTGTGGTTTTGTCCCTTCAATTTTTTTTTTCTTGTTAATGTTAAGCTGCCATTACAATGCTTTCTGCGTTTAGTACAAAGAAACATTTTTTTGTCTCATCTGTTATGAACTTTATAAAGAACACTGCCTGAACTTATTTTCAAACTTTGCCAAAGTGCACAGACATGTTTAAACCTATCCCATCATAACATTAAGCTTTTAGTGTCCATTGATCCACTTGTGGAACATATTTATGACATATTTTTTTAAAAACTAGACAACCGTGTTCTGACACTGAAAGGTTAGAAGATGTAATGGAATGTCCCACACTCCTTATCACCTATTGTGGACTGACTATATCAGTAGATATATATATAGTGTAAACAGGACATACCTGGTTGATTTGCTTTAGGAATTACTAGCTGGCTAACTGATTCCCTGTCTTTCAGTAGTGTATTCTCTTTTACAATAAACCTCTCTTTCTTTCATTTAAACCCGTGTTGCTGTTCCTTTCACTTGAGTACCACCTTTGCCTGTTTGTAACCTTTAAGGATACAACAGGAGAAATGCTATGAAGTGTTTTACAAACCATATTTTATCTCCCTGAGCCTGAAATTTTAAGTTTTCTGTGGATAAATAGTGTACAACCTGAAATATTAGACATCTTTTGTATTATTCCCTATAATATTCATACCACCAAAAAGAGGAACAGTTCAGCTTTAATATGGTATATGACAGAAAATAATCAGTACTTTGCCCAACATGTTTCTTAAAAGAGAAAAATCTCAAACAATTCTATTGTAAAATCTTTTTCTACAATAATTTTGAAAAGTGTTAGTCTACTTTATTTCATATGAGATTCAACAAATAAAGACTTGAGAATATCTTTGCACCTATTAGAGATTTTCTTGTTAACATGTTGGCTCCCACATGACCCACTAGAGTGTCATGATGATATGCCTGCAAGGCCCACATCCAGTGGGTAGTTTTCAAATTTCTTTTCTATGAGGATTATTGGGAGTGGGATGCTATGTGTTATATTCCATGCTAATAGGAATATGGAATAGACAAACACGGTGGATAAATAGTAACAGGTTTATTGTAGAAACCAGTACACCAAGCAAGGAAATAGTAGTTATGCACACGGTCATCACAAGTCAGTACAGTTGTGTGCGTGCTGCTATCGGAAGGCTACTAGTTCTCACAGATCCCAGCTCAACTCTGCTGTCCACTGTCCTCATGGATACTTATAGGTGGTTACCACCTATAGTGATGCCACACATGGGGGTGGGAAGGTTATTCCATTAGATCACTATGATTGACTGCTTATGAGATCATGGTACACACATATTTTTTTTTTCAAAAAGATTTAAATACTTTTGATTTTTTGTTTTTTTATCGCATTTTCCTTTTGGAATTTCTACCCTCAGGGATCATTTTTAAAAACATTTTACATACACAGAGCTTTACCATGCATTTGTATGGGACTCTGGTTTGTAAAATGAACTAAGGTGGGATGTGGGTAATAAACAGTACCTATGATGTGAAACAATGTTAAAATAAAGTCGCTTGTACCAAAATTAAGATATAGTGTTGGGACCCTGGGATAACAAGGGAAATAAGACATAGAAGTCAACATATTAAGTATTTAGCATTTGTTCTACCCAAAATCATATAATCCTACTATCCAAATTTTGCTTGGTACAATGTACAGCTGTGGCCATTTTATTTGCTATAATTTAATGGCATTTTATAACACACTCACATTATGCATACCATCAGAAAGAGAATAGACTCATCAATTAAGTGATATATATATAAAATAGGCATGCATATTAAATATTGAATTTAAACAGAATGACATGAAACATATAAATGAAAAATTGTTTACCCTATTTTTTTCATTAATATAAATTTCAACCCTAATTTCTATCTGAATTTCTGGGATGAGGAACCTTCATCAGGTGTATGTTTATCAAGGTAAACTACAGGGAATTTCAAACTGAACACTATTTAATCTATGGGAGTAGATTGTTCTTGTTCCATTGCACATGTCCAGGGATATAATGACTTGTTTTTATTTTAGTAATACTCAGTTATTGCTTGCTTTGTTACCACTGAGTCCAAGTACACACTTCCCAGCCTAGGGATTGAAGTCACAATGACAATGTCACAAAATGCATGAAGCAACACTTTAATTTATTAAGCTATAGTCCCAACAACAAAGATGAGGACAATAGTCTGTACATAAATAATTTCAACCCTTTATACATTTTTAAATGAATATTGATATGGTATCATTTTGTTTAATATCATATTACATTAGTATAAATACATTTTACTATTTGACATGTAAATGCCATGTTACATCAAATAAATTTTACTTCTTGTTCAAACAATACACTTAATTATAGTAATCTAGGTATGACCTATACATGTAGCAGGACTGCTGTTGTCCTGCAAGTCAGAGACATTATTTTCTACAGAGAAATCAGATAATGTCAGTGGATTTTTACACATGCTATCAGATTCATCACTTGAGAGTTTTGCTTCACAAAAGCAGGAAGCAAAAGTTGACTTACTTCAAAGTTTAGTCCAGAAAGTTAGGGACTCTAATTGCAACAGAAGTAGTTGACATATTAAATGCAAAAAAAGGCAAAGATGAGTAACAGACAGTTGGTTCTTAGATGAACAAAGCAGCAAGCAGGATCTGCCTGTCCAACAATGAAGTCTAAAGAAGAAAAAAATACCACAGCAGAATCAGTGCCATACACAGCATCAAGCAAATTTTGACCTTTTTCTAAGCTATTCCTTTTTTGTAGAATGAAGAAATATAGTAATAAGCTTTCTTTTTTCTTTCCTAAGAAGAATCTGCATCATTATCTGTTGTGACTTAGGATCTCAGCTTCAATCGGTCTTATACTGCCATAATGTATCTTCCCAGTGCCTTTTCTAGAAATATTTTCATTGCAGTTGTTCTCATGAGTTTTCCTCTTTGAAACATCAAATTCATAAATTTAAGCACAGATTGGCAGATATGTCTCATGATTTTTCTGTCAAAATTGCTAGATCTAACTAAGTTCTATTCTAATAGTTTCTTCTTGCACATTTCTCATGTTTAGAACTCTTTCTGGCTTCTTTCTTTCCTGTCAACTACAATCTTGAAATATTTAAATGCGGCATGAATCATCATCGTCTATTTCCTTAAATACTCTTTCTCACCATCTTCTTTCCTCAATAATATTTCCTCAGTTTCTTTCACTCTCAGTACCCTCTTGTATCTTAGTGACTTCACAGCCTTGATTGGGGTGACATGATACAAACATATAATAAACTATCAAATTCTTTACAGTATTTACATTGTTTGGGCTGTTGTCGTCATCTTTGTTGCAATGTTTATTGTATGTTTTGGCCTAATTTAAGTGATTTTAATTTCAAACTGAACCGTTTATTTTGCCCACTGGGGTAAATGTTTTATTCCACATGCCATGCCTCTTCTGGATATCTCAGTATCAGTTATCTCCCTTTTAACTTAACCGTCTAAGTTTTTGTTCACCTCTGTGCTAACCAGGTATGGAACTCACAATTTTTTGGGTCAAGTTACTAAATTCAACCAACACTTTTATTCACTGGGCCATGTGTTCTTCAGGACTAGAATTTACATTGTCTAAAACATTGTGAGCATGGCAAGAAAGATGAGGACAACAGTCCAAACAATAGTGTAAATAATTACAATATCTCATCTCAGAAATATAGACAGCTATCAAATTCTGTTCTATATTTTAATTTAAACAAACAATTCTTGCATTTTTGCAAACCCAACTTGTAAACTTTCCCATAGGACTTAATAAACAGATTAAAAAATGTTTTCATTTTAAATTGCCTTTGGGCAAGTCAAAAGTGGGAAATGTAAAATATAGTAATATAAATATGATATGGCTGATAGTTACTGCCTGAAGGCAACAATAAATCAATCAGTGAAAGTTACTTAGTATCACTGATATCACTCTACCAAAGTTAAAATGGCTTTCAAAATTCTGTCAATTTTGTGTAATTTCATTTTCTAATAACAAAGCACTTTACTAAACACTTAATTTCATTTTAATCCATTATCCAACACAAATTATGCAACACAAACTACTTTGTTAGAGGGTGAGGAGGCACTGATTTAGAATTGGTGAGCGCCTGTGCAATATAAAGCTTTGAGGCCTCTTGTTAAAAAAATTATGCCAGAATCTTAAAAGCTAACAAAATACTGGGAAAATCTCTTGAGGCTCCTTTGGATTATAAGGCTCCAAGCTGTACTCTCAGATTTTGAATAGAAGAGGGAGAGGGTTGAATAAGCAGTGAACATGGGAATTTTTTTTTAAATTGATTAAATAGTATGGTCTTGTGAATCTTTGATTTCTTATTGTTTAAATCAGAATCCACAAGTGCTTCTAACTAATCAATGATAAGAATATTAACTTTGAAAATGAAATTATAATTTTAATTTATTTAATATGATTTGTTGAAAGTGTTTGAAATTTTAGATTTTATTAATTCTTAACTGTGTGAGTGAATTCTATTAATAACCTTGTATTCAGCTGGTTTGATCCCTATCAACACCAACATCAAGCTTAAGAGAGAGAGAAAAAAAGAAAGGTATAAATTTTTGGCAGTTAAGAAATATCTCCAGTATGGTCAGTGTACCATGGAGGAATCTTTTGACTAAATAGAATGGTCTCATGAGTGTTTTTTTTTTTTTTTATCATTTCTCTGTATCTGAATTCTTGAGTGCTTGTAACTAATCAAGGGTAAAAATGTTAACATTCAAAATTAGATTATTAGTTTAATTTACTAGAATGTTGTTGAAATCATCACAGTATTTAGTATTGTTGAAGTTATCACTAACATTTTTTGTCAAGACTTACAGATTCTACATTTCGTTCAGTTTCTCAAACCAATCAATGAAATCTAAAAACTAAAAGAAAAGATACGCAAAAACAATATTGCATGTACACCCTTACCTGTTTACACTTCTCCCCAAAATCAGGTTTTGATGTATGGATATTTTAGAGGGTGTGATGGACAGACAGACTAATGGAGGGTTGTAGAATTTGATAGATAGATAGATAGATAGATAGATAGATAGATTTAATTATTTATTAATTATTTTTTTTCAATTAATTTGTAGGAAGGGTTTGGAATTATTGTGTTCATTTTTATCTCCATAAGTGAATTCTGTTAATAACATTGTATTGTTTTGCTCTGACCCCACCATCACCACCTTAGGTTAAAAAAGTAAAATTATTGTTGATAAGACAATTTACTTTCTCTCTTCTTACTCCATTAAGAAAACTTATACACAGTTAAAACTTAATAATATACCTATATATTAACTTCAACTAGAATGATGTCCTCTCCAATCCCTTAAAATTATATCCCCCAGCCTTCATTAATTCCACCTTGGCCTAGATAGGATTGCTACCTTGTTTGACTACTTTCCTAGAAATGGTACCTTAATAAATGTGCCCAGACTCCTGTGCTGTGAACAAGTTAATAGGAGTAGATCAGTTTGCCTATTGCCCAGCTTGTACTCCTTCCATATTTATTGAAAAGGTGTAGAAGTTTATCTCTTGTTTCCCATTTAGGACATGGTTTCCCAGTTTCTTTCTCTCATGGCCTTAATGATTTTTAACAAGCTTAACTTTGTGATGACTTGACTGATTCAGGACATTCTTTTCACCTTGAGGGCATTGGGCTGGCATTTTTAGCTGTGGCATCCTGACTGGTAGCAAAGAGCGCAAACTCTCGTATTATTTAAAAGGGCCAACAGCTGCATAATGTTATCATTTTTCCAATGCCATTGGATAGGTGTTCCTGCAAGCAAATCTTGGTAGATAACAGAGGCCATGTTATGCAGTCATGTGAGCTACTTTCTGGGCAATTTTCATTGCCTTACATGATGGACAGAAACAAATTAGTTTCATCTTTTTGCTGTTTGATTTTTGCCTACTTTAGTCTGATTTTATTTTCTCGTTTCTGTTTGGCATGTCTTTTATCATCTTAATTGTTTCATCAAAAGAACTCACAGGTTGAGTGTTTATTTTCTTCCGCTCTTGATGAGTCAACAGTCAACTAACTAGAGTTGGTAGTCTTAATAAAAACATTATGCAGAAAGCAGCAGAAACCCACTCCACTATCTATCCCAAGAATAATCAAAACAATAAGCAAGATAATATTGGAGATAACAGTGAGAAGAGGGCCCACGGAAATAGTTTTGAAGTTCGGTTTTAAGAAAAGTTCTGATTTATTATTTAGTAACTTCTGTTGGTCTGAGATGATGATTATAACTATTTTTATCGGCTGGATCGATTTTTCCATGATATTTTTGGTGTATTTTGTTTTTATGTTCTCATATATTTTTTGACAGTGTAGTGCTTTTTGAATTTTTACTGTTATTAAAAGATGTTTTGTGTACATGGTTTCTTTGTTTCCAGAGTCCTACAGTTACTATTTTTTTTTATTAACAGTGGCTTTATATATTATATTGCTTTGCAGGCAATATATGTATTTCTATATAACAATTTTTATTTAGTTACCATTTAGTAGCTGTTTCATGTAATACAAATTTTATTTAAGTGCATTTGAAAGTTCTTTATAAAATATTTTAAACTTTACATTGGAATATAAAAATTATTTATATATATATTGAGCACTTTGATGTCATGTAATGGTTAGCAATATTGTTTTGCAAAATCTGCTATGACTGAGTAGTCAGTTCAATGCTCATTGGGGACTCCATAATTTCAGCTTGGTGCAACATCTAACATATGGTTAGTAAATCTCTCTCTCTCTCTCTCTATATATATATATATATATATATATATATAGAGAGAGAGAGAGAGAGAGAGAGAAAACACAAATAAAATGTTCAATTACTAATTTTATGACTTGAAAGTTAGCAGGCACACATTTGCTTATCAAGGGAAGATACATTTATTTATTAACAGATATTACTTTTATTATATATATATATATATATATATATATATATATAGGAATAGTTATTTTAAATTATCATCATGTTAAATTATTACTCATTGAATAGGTGGGAGTGGCTATTTTAAATTATTCTAACAGTTGTTGATTAGATGTAATTATGGGCCAGAAAACAATTACTTTATTTCTATTGTATACGGTTTTTGTTAACTTTTAAACCAATTTTATTTATTATTAACTACTTCAGTGTATTTTGTATTTATCCATAAATTATTCACATCTGATTATTATTAAATTTATATAAGTTAAAATAAGCATTCCCAACTATCCAATGACTATTAGAATAATTTAAAAATAACCATTCCTATATATATATATATATAAATTAATATACTCAAATGGATGAATATTAATAAATAAATGTATGTGTTTACTATATTTAACACATCCACCTTGAAGGATTATTTAATATTGACAAGATTTTTCTGATAGGTTTGTATAAATAGAGTATATATTTTAAGTCATTTTTTAGATCAGTTTTCATTGACATATTTTATAAAGAGGGAATTTCTCAAGAGTCAAATGTATTGCTGAATATAATTTTTCCTTACAAAATAGGCTACAAAACAATTTAGATAAGCAGATTTAGGAAACATTTTTTATATATTTTCTTATAAAGTCTAATTTTTTAATGAAATTTATGGTGTTACTTGGATCAGTATTTTCAAATAAATTCTTTAAGCTGTCCAATTTGTAGAGTTTGATTCAGGTTTGCTGGAAGTTACAGCAATTTAGTAGAATGTATTTGATGGTATATGGTTCCTTGTGGTTCCTCATTTTTTGATAGATGTGGGTGAATTATGTATGTGTATCCTATACAGAGTCTGGCTAGAACCATCACCTCTAAATGTACGGGTAAATGTTGAAATACATATATACATATATCTCCTTTGATGTAAGAAAAACAGTGCTCAATGTGTTAAACTGAGTTGTATTGTCAGCATAGTGTATTATGTATATTTCATGATCAATGTAATTTTCAGGCACTGAGTATCTGAAAGATTGCATTGCACATGAAACTCTGAGTTGTACTGTTGGTATAGGCTATTATTTATATATATATATATATATAAAAAGATAAATGTGTTATCTGTTTATAAATTCAATAAATTTATCTTACCTTGATAAGCAAATATATGCCTGCTAACCTTCAAATCATAAAATTGGTAATTGAACATTTGTGTTTTCTTTTATATATATAGATATATATATATATATATATATATATATATGGTATACCTGTGTGAAACTTGGGGCTGGTACATACATAGTTGGGTTTTAAGATAAGTAATATTTTATTTCCTATTTTTAATGTTATGGTGCTTCAGGATACTGGCAATTATAGTTCTTAGGAGATAACTTCATTATTATCTGTGTATTGCAATGATTGTCCTTAGAGAAGATAGTTGAGTAGTTTGTTGCTGCTTTCTCTGAGTGAGTTCAAAATTGTCCTTCTGGCTGCTGCTTGAAGACTAAGGAAAAAAGATAGATTCTTGCCTTTCCCTAGGGCATTTGTGCAAAATTAAATACGACAGACCAGCCAGGAATTTGAACTGAGTGCTCAACACTCACTTTGTGTGCTGATAATTTTTACAATGCCAGTATATTCAAGGTAAGCAATAAAGTGCTGAAATAAAGAACAGATATATGCCATTAACGTATTCAGTAGGTTTCTACTTATCAAGTAGGACAAAAAAAAAAATTAAAAAGATTAAAATGAAGGAAAAAAATACTTGTGTGTTGTATTGCTTTTAGAACAAACAAACATTTTCTTGTGAATTAAATGTTTCCTTTGTGCTAAATTTAGATCAAGAATCATGGAACTTTCTCAGGAGATGCAAAGGGTGTGGGGGGGAAAACAACAAAATGTAAACAATCCATTGATTTTGTCAATTGTTCAAGACTTCTGCAGTGTGAATGATAGGCATAATAGTGGAAGTGAAGAATTACCATTCCAGTCTATATTCTTTTCTTACAGGTGTATATATATATATATATATATATATATATGGTTGTATGGGGGGGTAGGCAGAATTATGTGTATTTATTTGCAGGTCCTTGTATATTTATCTACTTCTATTTTCACTCTCTCATACACACATACCACACATATATAGTTACCTGTACATGTGTATGTGAGAGGGGAAAAGGTAGATCTACATGAATAAACAGTTCAAGTTGTTTTTTTTATTCATTATCTGTTTCTCCAATAGACTTGGAGAAGACTAATTTGATTGCAGCCTTCTTTGTATCTAATCAGAAAATCTATTTTCACATCATTTTTTTTATCGTATTTTTTTTTTTTTACTCAAGATAAAGCTGCAGTATAAGTGTTTATTTATTTTTTAACCTAAAATAAACTGCTTTCACTTTGGTAATTCTTTTAAAGATAATGACTGTGTTACTCTAAGAAAAAAAAAAAAAGAAAAAAAGAAGTTCTCATGAATTTACCCAGCATGCCTCAGCTCATAAAAATAAAAATAAAAAATAAAAAATAAAAGAAGATTCCCCAAAACTAAAAATAAAAGAGAATTTTGAAGCACAATAGAAGGTAAACAATACTAAACCAAAGCATATGGCAGATTATGTTAATATTTCATTGTTTATTTACATCATCAGCATTCAAAACCGGATATATAGAACTGGAAAAACTCATTAGGCATTTCTTTAAAACAATAACATAGCTGATGTATGCTCCAGGTGATTGGAATTTCAAACCAAACCCTTTATTTCGTTCACCATTTTAGTTCCACTTGCCACAATTTCAGTTATTTTCTTTTTTTTTCCCCTGGCCCCAACTGAGGTGCACAAAACAAAAGAAATTCAAACTCACATTTCTCTTTGGGTCAAGATACTGGACTACTTCAACCAACACTTTTATCCACTGGGCTATGTGTCCTTGGTGATATCAGTGAATGCATTTTTGGGACTTATACTCTTAATTGTGCTGCACTGACCATGAAAAATATCTGAATTTCATTTTGCCATATACTTCAGAAAAAGTGTCATTTGATGAAACAGTGTTGATATTATCAAAAATCTTTGGTGAAAAGAATTCTTTTTTTTTTTTTTATATACACGTTGGCAGTGCATGAACCTTACTAAGGAGAAAGATGAAGATTTTGCTACATATGCAAATAAAGTCAATCATGAATGTGAGAAATTTAAACTGAACAAACTATCCCCTGAGAGATTTAAATGTCTAATCTTCATTAAAGGTCTAATATCAAGCAATGTGGAAATACACTCTCAGATCCTAACAAAACTTGAACATGGTTCAAAGTTAACAATACAGACTGTCACTTTAAAGCATGATAAAGTGAAAATATAACAAAATAGTATGTCAGAGGTAAAAGTAGTTGAAAAAAAAACAAAAAAAAAAAACGGTAGTACCAACTGAAAAAATCATAAGTTAAAAAGAAAAAATACACAAACTAACTTGCTGAAAGTAATGCTACTAGCTAAAAAAACTGGAAAGTTCAAACAATCAAAAATTTGTGACAGTAAAAATGAATAACACTATGGTGAGATTTTAATTGGACACTGGTAGTGACATTACAATTATTAATGAACAAACTTGAAAACAGAATTGGCAAGTCTAACTTGAAAAAACTGACAAAGTTGCAAGAACAATATCAGGCAAGAAATTAATTTTTCTTGGAAAAATTATGTGTAACATCACTTGTGGGTAAAACTAAAAAAGCAGATGTTTTCATATTAAAAAATTCCAACTTGAATTTACTGGGTGTTGATTGGTTAGAATTATTTGAACCATCGAATTAGCTGATTAATTCATTCTGTGGAAAAATTAATTGTTTGTCAGAGAAAAAGATTAAGCTAAACAAGCATTGAGTCAATTAAAAAATAAATTCACAAATATTTTCTCAGAAGAGTTGGGAAAATGTACAAAGTCAAAAGCATTTTTCAAATTAAATGAAAATGTGATATCAGTTTTTAGGCCTAAAAGAAAGATATCTTTTTCTGCATTGGAGTCTATTCATCCCAAACTTGATAGGTTAGAAAAGCCACAGAGTTATTGAAAAAATAGATTATTCAGAATTGGCCATGCCAGCAGTTTATATTAGAAAGAAAAGTAATACGATTTGTTTATGTGCAGATTTTTGACTGGGTTGAATGATTGAGTATATCCCTCACCAACTCCAGAGAATATATTTACCAAATTAAATGGTGGTAAATTTTTCCAAAAATTGACCTGTCTGAGGCATATCTTCAAATCAAAGTGGATTAAGAACACCAGAAGTATTTAACTATTAATACACATAAAGTACTCTACAAGTTTACAAGATTTCTCTTCGGTGTAAAAGTATCCCCAGGTATTTTCCAGCAAATAATGGATGTTGGATGTACTAGATGGTGCCGTCACTTACATAGATGACATACTTATTAAGAGCACTATGAAAATATTGCATGTAAAACATATTCAGCAAGTAAAGAGACTGCATGATAATAGTTTCAAACTCAGTGAACTGAAATGTAAGTTCTTTATGGATAAAATTAAATTTTTAGGTCAAATAATTGACAAAAAAGGAAGAAGACTAGATCCTGCTAGAGCAAGTGCCATTAAAGACATGCCTCCCATAACAAATTTGGTAACCCTATAATCATTTCTCAGATTAGCAAATTATTATAATATTTATGCACCAGATATGTACAAATTGTGAGCACCTCTGAATAATTTACTTAAGAAGTGTTTGAAATAGAATTGGTCAGCAGAATGTCAAAAAGCTTTTGAAGGAATTAAAAAAAAACAAACTACTCAATTCAGAGTTATTGCTGACATATTACAACTCACAGTGACAGATAATCGTAGCAATGGATGAGTGAATATGGCATAGGAGCATTAATAGTCCATAAATTTGAAGATGGTACAGTGAAAGCAGTTGCCGATGTTTCAAGAGGTTTGACAAATATGGAAAAAGGCTTCAGTCAAATTAAAAAGGAAGTGCTTGCTATAATTTTTGCTGTAAGGAAATTTCACAGGATGATATTAGGAAGAAAATTCATACTGCAAACTGATCATCATCTCTTATTAAGTATATTCGGTTCTAAGAAAGGGATTCTCATGCATACTGCAAACAGACTACAGCGTTGGGCTACGATTTTATTGAACTAGGATTTCAAGATCAAATTTCTATTGTCAAAATATTGGGACACACAGATGGCTTGTCCAAATTAATATCAAAATTTAAAGAAGATTTTGAAGATACTGTGATTGCCTCACTGGAATCTGAAAGCAAAATTAAAAACCTGGTGTGTAACACTATGAAAAAATTTCCGGTCATGATAGACGATATCAAAATTCATTCTGAAAAGGACATGTTTATTCAAAAGACTATAAATGACATTAAGTCAAAATGGAGTTATAAACCTGATTAACAATAATACAGTATTTTCTATTTGTGATGGAGTACTTTTTTATGTGGAAAGAGTAGTAATTCCATTATCACTACAAAAAAAAGATTTTGAAACAATTCCACATAGGACATCTAGGATAGTGAGGATTAAGCCCCTGACGAGAAGCTACATTTATTGGCCAAAGTTGGACAAAGAAATTCAAAAGGTTGTAAAATTATGACCTTTAAGTTATTAGGTATGACCAAGCACTGAAAAACCATGAGCAAGACTACATACAGATTTTGCTGGACCACAAAACACTTCATAGTATTTAATTGTAGTTGACAGTTTCATAAAATGACTCAAGATATTATAGTGTAAATGACGTACTACTGCAATAGCAATTAAATTCTTATATGAACTTTTTGCAAGGTTTGGAGTACCTGATAGTGTGGTATTCAAAAATAGAACTCAATTTACTTCTAGTGAGTTGAAACATTTCTGCCAAAACTACATGGTTGAACATTTGACAATGCTGATTTAACATGTGAGGTCTAATAGTCAAGCTGAGTGGTTTGTTGACACCTTCAAAAGGGTATTAAGAAAAGCTAAAGGCTTGGAAGCTGTAGAAACAGCAATACAAGAATTTTTTAGTGTATACAGAATGATGTCAAATGCTAATGTAACTGCAGAAATGTCCCCTGCAGAGCTCATGCTTACTGCCAGGGAATATAAAGAAAAGCTGACAATTTGAAACTACTACATCATTTAAGATCAGCGATAAAGTCTTCTTTAAAAGCTTTAAGGCCAGAAAGGAAAATTAGCAGGAAGGAAAAACTATTTGATGCCTTTATAGTATGATGTATGTTGTCAAAGGTGGACAATATCTACATAGAAGACATAAATCAATTGAGGTCTAGATATGCACAGAATAAGCAGCCAGTACATTTTAATTCAATGATGGACATACTTTACAATACCTTTGAAGTACCTTTTCCTAAAACTAATATTACAATACAACACCAGCATAAGCAAACACATAATCTGACTGAAACATTGGAAATGGACACATCTTGGAAAAAGTATCAACTAAAAAAAGTTCATATCTAAAAAGGGGGTGGTGTTGTGGAGATGAACACACCTCTCCAGAATATGACTTTGGACTCATTCAAATAAGTATATATACTGATGCTAGGAATCGTCAGGGGAGAGCTACCCAGGAGCAAGGCTTATATCCTTACTACAGAATTCAATAAAACTATGTTGACTCCAAGTGACATTATATTTGGTTTCGTTTGTTGTGTTTTATGGCATATCAACTTCAATGGGTTATTTAATGCCGACAACTTTTTTTCCTGGTAATATTTTGTTTTTTCAAAAATCTATTTCTGGTAATATTTTTTCCTCAAAAACGTATAGCTGGTAATTTTATTTTAAAATATGTATAGTTGGTAATATTTTTTGTTTCAAAAACGTATTCCTGGTAATATTTTCTTTTCAATAATATATTGCTGGTAATAGTTTTTTTTCTTCAAAAATTTATTTCCTGTAATAATTTTTTACAAAGTATTTCTGGTATTAAAAACTATTTTTACACTTTTATAATGCTTTTAACCCCAGTTTTGGGGTAAACTATTTTCCCATAGCTGGGACCCTAACAGGTGCTACCAACCCAGGTCAGGGTGGACCTGGGAACACCAGCAATTAAGAGGTGGTTCCACGCTCCTCAAAACCTCCTGATCAGAGGCCTTGATGTTGGACATATTTTATCGTCTTACCCTGGATGCAGTTGTAGTTTATCGTCATACCCAGGACAGGTGACATTATATTTCATGATTCTGTTATCTTCATTCAGTTGAATGAAGACATAACAGTTTTTCTTTTTCTTATTCTTTCACACTCAGTAACCCCTTGTATCTTAGGGAATTTATTTCCTTGCTTGCGGCGAAATGATTAAAAATAAAAATATGAAGAGGAGACTTGAAGCAACAGAAATTTAGTTCTGCTGACAGATGTGAAGCATGCCATAGAGGGAACATGTGAGAAACAAGAAAGTTTTAAGGAAAATCTAAGCAAAAATGATACTTGTAATTGGAGACAGAAAGAAACACCTTGCTTCAATTAGATAATTGTTAGTAGTTATCTCATGGTCTATAGAATTAAATCATGTTTATTCTTAAAATCAGGAAGAGATTGGCTGAAATTTATAGAACACATAATGGGGAAAGAGGGCCTAGAGAATTTAACACTCACATGATATACTGAGTACAAGAGAAGGTAGTAATCTACCTAACAAGTCTGTGTAAACTAAGCATAAAGAAGGATGGTAAAAAAAGTCAGATATTACTTAGAGCAACAAAAGACAGGAAGTTGTCAAGAGGTATGATTGCGCATGCACTGAAGGAACATGGTACAAAAACAAAAAGGAAGATTTTGCTGTTTTTATTCTTTTTTAGAACTCGGGCACAAAATCAATATTTTCAAGATGCAAGCAAATGAAATAGACTTTGGGAATTTGGGATGATTGTTTTCATAATCATTTCCCCCCAAGCAAAGTAATAAAGCCACTGTAGTGCAAGAAGCCACTGTGATACACCGGGATTGAAAGATTCCGAGAAAAATCCTTATTAAGGAAAGAGGACAATAAAAAGACAGGAGGATTCAAAGAGACAGAAAATAACAATTGATGCTGTATTTAAATTTTTTTAAGATCAATTTTGACTGGAAAGCAAGAAGTGCAAGAGAGTTCTACAAGCAAGAAGTGAGAAAAATATTAGCATAGAAATTATGCTTACATTTAGCAATTTCAGCTGTAAAATGATGAAACTTAGTTGCTAATCAAGTGCTGCACTTAAATTCATAAACTCTATGTACCACAGCAGAAAGTTCATCAGAAAAATTATGAAAGTATTTATAGAAAAGGCACAGGAACGCTGCTGTTACAGTAGGGGAAAGTGACTGATGTGGAGATGTCAGGACCAATAAGGTTGCAAATCTTTCTTTATATTCTGTCAATAATCTCTAAATACATAGTAGAAGCATTGGACAAGATATAGCAAGAATATTCAATGCATGAATGATTTTATAAATGTTTAAGATAAATTTGGGCAAGAATAATTGTGAGCATATGACAGAAAATAATATTCTATTCATAGAATTTATATTATAAATTATTTGCTTAATAATGCTTAATTTTGACTAAACTTTATTATTATTAAAGCATCATCACTGGTACGCCACAAAAATGCATAGAGAAGAGTGCATGCAGGCCACTGATTCTTCCCTGCTTATCCCTCTTATTCTTATTAAAAATAACTTCAAGAATTGATTCAATAATTAGCAGTTAATTAACCTAGAGTAATGTCCCTTGAACAAATTTTTTTGGTAATTTCTATTTCCATAATTAAAAATGACCGAGAAACTGTTGGCCTGATTGGACTGGAAATTGCTTTACTATCTGAGATAGAATTTATTTGCATTGTGTTAACAAAAACTATATTATGATATGCCATATTCTGCTGTGTTACAGTAGCAAATATGCACAAATATTGAAATGAGCTTTAGTTCCACCAGTTGGGACTTTCATGACTCAGACTTGCCATGCTACATCCAAGGAGTCAACTCATCCTGATATCGTCCATATCCCATTTGTAAGGAGGGAGTTCCACCCAGACAGCTTTCTCTACCCCTAGAACTGCTACTCTGTTGAACAAACTCCTACATAGATGCTTTCCTTTAACACTACAATTTTAATCTCTTTCAATTCAATGGTCAGTCTCTATATTCCATAGCCTCATAATTTTCACTTTCTTCTACATCCCCTGACATTCAAATCACAAACCTCATTTGTTATAACCCTGTACCACAAGCCTTATATCAGGTAAACTTTAGGAATTAAAAAAAACCCACAGAAACTGGATAATATATAATATACATTATTATTATTCAGTCAGTTATGTGCCATGTGGGATGCATGCATAGGCAATCATGTATCTTTTGATACATGACTGATGAGGCAGATTTTTTCCTTCAGTAAGTTGCCATTTTCTTTCTGTGATAGACCATTTGCCATCTAAGGCCTGGTCTGTCCTGTTATTTACCCATAGCTGGGGGGAGGAGAAGAGGATTCATACCTTTCCCAAGGGTATTAGCATGTAAGTGAATGTAATGGATTCAACTGGAATTCGAACTCAGCTCTTTAATCCCTCAATCCATGCCACCATCCATTACTCCACCATGCCTATTACTATTATTATTATTATTAATATTATTATTATTACTATATGCATTTTGCAGGTGGACTTGTTTCTTTGTTTTACTATTTTCTAGATTAAGTAAATATATTTCCTTCTTTGTTAACAATTTTATATTTATTAAGTGGTATTGGAAAGTTCCTGAACAAGGCCTAAAAATATATGTAATTATTCTTGTAAATATTAGATTTTATAAAGCATAAATTAAAAAAAAATAGTCCCTTTGGGAATATAAACAGTAATCCTAGTGCATTTTCATGCATCTTGCTGGTGACAGGTCAATTTAAACGCACACCCTCTTGAACCAAAACTGAAGTGGCCTTGAAACACATGTGTCACTCAAAGATCTGTGTTTGACCTGTAGAATGTTCTACAAAAGCTTGAAAAGCATTTCATATATTTGGCACTTGAAGGCAACAGCCATCAAAAGATGCCAAGACTTTCCAACTCAGTATTATGAAACCTTGCTTAATAATTGGTTACAAGTAAACAGCACAAAGTCTATTGGCTGACTGACTTATTTGAGTGAATATCAGTAAAAATATGAGAGCATACTGGATAATATAAATGCTAGCTATTGAACTGTTACATAATACGAGTTCTCTGATGTGACAGTGAATGTTGGACAATCTCCTCAAAGATAAAGAAAAGACTGTGCATTTCTGTTAAGTGGTATAATACTGAAACATAGTTGTTGGGATCTGGCTACCCAGGTTTTAGTTGCTAAATGAGTGTCAGGATTTGAAATATTTAAAAAGAATACATCTTTTAAATGAAACATAAAAAAAAGTTACTTTTCTGGAGGAAAATTAGAAAAATGTCACTTGAAACAACATTTATATATTCTTTTTAGAAAGATACAATAACATTAAAAAATTAAATTTTTCTTACAGTGAAATTTCTTTTATAAAGTAATTAAGTGTTCCTAATGTAGTTTGAAATGTGTGTACAGACTTACTGTGTTTGTGAATTCATTAACAAAAGACTTAGTGGTTAGTTATTCCCTCCTATTGTGTGCATGCACAAGGACTTAGTGGCTGCTGACAGTCATCTCTTCTATTGTGTGCATGGGTGTGATGATGTGGGTGTATGCATGTGTAGCTCAAACTGGCCTCTGAAATTTTTTTGAACCTCAAGAAGCCACAGGCCTCAAAATCTAATTTCACATAGGGATGTGAAGTTTTTAAAATACAAGTTTTTCATTAGTTTGAAAATATTTCCCCACTACCTCATGAAAATCTTTTTCTTGAATTTGTGGGATTGGGTAAAGGAGTTATTATTGTTATTTTCTAAATGGTCCAAAAATAACATGTGGTAGTTCTACAACTATGTTCTCAAGTATTTTTGGCAGTAATTGTTTATCCAAGAAACCTTCTGATGGGATTTTATTAGTTAAAAATATATATAAGATTTAATTCCTGTACATTTCAGAAACTTTCCTATACCACCTTTTATGTTATTAACCATGTAGGAATATTTAACAAATCAATTTATCTAATTCATGTGGGTGTGTTCTTATTCTCAGACTGTTGTTTGAGGGAATTTTAGAATTCAGAATTTCAAGTTTCTTCTTGTGATAATCTGCCTCTTTATATTACAGGAACAAAGGATTGAGCTCATTACTTTTAGGAAACATAGCTTTTATTCACTAGGCTATCCTAGCTGATAAAAGGGAATTTGAGGTTTACTTGGGGATTTTTCCAATTCAGGATATACCTACTTTGTCAAGAAGATTTATGACTTAAGAAACCTGCCTTGTCTTAGAAGGAATCTCAGCAAATCAGTCTTAGAAGGAATCTCAGCAAATCAGTCTCAAAAGTTACATTCTATCTCACCATATAAAAATAAAAGCAGATCCTGTTTCATCTGAAGATTCAACAATAAACCTATAAAACCAGATCCTATTTAACCTGATGAATCAATTCCGGACCTGTAAAAACAAGTAATGTCTCAGCACATAAAAATAACAGATTCCATCTCAACTTATAGAAATGAAAGTAGATCCTGCCTTACCATATAAAAATAAAAGCAGAACATATTTCACCCTATAAGTCAACCTATTATATTTTTTGTTTTAGTTTTCTTTAATTACATTTGGTCTTTCAGAAATTATTTACTAATATCTGTTATGGATGTATGAACATTATTCATTTTTGGTTAAATATAGAAAAAAAAACACACCAACCTGTTAGTTCACCATTCATGAAAAGTCAAAATTATTTTCTGGAACTTACCTGAAATATAAAAAAAAATGTTTTTGTAAATATAAATTATGAAAAAAAAAAACAATATTATTTACAATTTAAGGATTTTAGAAAAAAAAAAAAAATCACAAATTTCCTCATTTAAAGCCACCAAGTAACAAAACATGAAATTCTGAAAGAGTTAGCTTTCAAAATTAAAATTATGATCACCTATTCAGAACTATGAGAGCATACTGGATAATAAAAATGCTAGTTATTGAACTGTTACATAATACGAGTTCTCTGATGTGACAGTGAATGTTGGACAATCTCCTCACAGATAAAGAAAAGACCTGAAACAACAGAAGTGTCATTCTACAGAAGGATGCTGAGAATACCATTGACTGAACATGTAAGCAACAACAAAGTTTTAGAGACAATGGCATAAAAAGACACTTAGAAAATTGATACTCACAGGTCAGATAAGAGGAAAGCAATGTACATCCTACTTGGCAAGCTTGAGTGAATGGATGGCAAAGTAAAGTTTGGGGGAGATGGCAAAAACACAAAAGACACTTATACTTAAAATCAGAAAGAGAGAGTTGAAATTTCTAGGGCACATAATGAGAAAAGCAGGATTCGAAAATCTGATACTCACTAGAGTGAATGAAGGCAAGAGTTGACAGAAGAAAACAATGTATTACTTATCTAGCAAGCTTGAATAAATGGTTGGACAGAACAAAGTTTAGGAGAGATAGTAAATGACAAAATTTCTTAACAACTATAAAGGACAGGTAATTATAGAGAATCAGTGTCCTGAAGGGATGACACATAGAAGAAGAAGAATCCAGTTAGTATTTTGATTTGGTAACTTTCATAGGCAGGCTACATATGGCTTATATTTGCAGTGTATCTTTATACAAAAAGATAGCAAAACTAGCAACATCAAGAATTAACCATTTATCTAAAACTAACAGGATTTGCCTGCTTGATATCACTTCACAAAGTAAGATATATTCACTACTTGAAATCTTTGAAATAAAAATTTTAAACGAACATTTCATTCATAAATTAGCTTGTTGTAGTTAAGGAAAGTTTTACAAATAGATGCCAACTTGTTGAAGGTCAAGTAAAATGCAAATTTCTAACACTTTTCTGCACTATATAGGACAATATTCCTAAACAGAACTATATTTGATGTGAAAATCAAAACAATTCTCAAATAAAAGAACAGTAATGAAGGACAATTAATTAATGAAATATACTTTTTAAAATCTATATGCAAACCTGAAGACTGATATTACCTAAAAGTAGATGTTATATAATACAAATATTGAGCTTTTAGCATGTAAACTACTATAAAGTAGATTGTAACATGTTCATTTATCATCTCTCAGTTGCATCCCTGTCTTTGGGCAGAGTGCACTCAGGGGCAACTCCGTCAAAGTACAGAGTCGCAACTGAGAAAATTATACTGAAGAGGTGCCCAGCCTGTGGAACAGCTGCCCGAGAGCGCGCCCTCCCATTGCACCAGAGGGAGGGATTGGTGCTTGTACCGAGGCCAGCGCAACTGACAGTTGCGGGGGCTTGGGGATTTTTTCTTGCCCGGGTGCACGCACTCGGGCTCCCCACATTAAACCGACCTTGTGTCACAACCTGACCTCATGGGGGGTTGAGTAAATATCTACTATAAAGTAGTTTGTAACATGTTCATTTATCATCTCTCAGTTGCGTCCCTGTCTTTGGGCAGAGTGTTCTCAGGGGCAGCTCCGTCAAAGGATAGAGTCGCAACTGAGGAATATTATACTGAGAGGTGCCCAGCTCTGAGAAACAGCTGCCAGAGGCTGTGTCCTCTCATTTCACCAGAGGGAGAGAGACCAGTGCTTGCACCGAGGCCAGTGCAACTGACAGGTGTAGAGGCTTGGGCAATTTTTGCTCCTAGCCTGGGTGTACACACTTGGGCTCCCCACATTAAACTGACCTTATGTCACAATGCAATTTCATGTGTGGTGGGGGGCTGAGTAAATATAATTTACTATAAAGTATAGTTGGGGATTTTTAACCCCAGAAATTGTGGGAGAATTGTGCTCCAATTTTGCATGAATTCATATAGAAGGAGGAAACTAGTGATATATGACTAATATAAATTAAATAAAAAGAGCAAAGATAGCCTTAAGTGATCTAGCTAAATTATTTCTAGAGGAGACATTTCAAGAAAATTCAGAATTAAAAAAATGATTAAAATATTTATATTGTCATATATTTTCACTAGAAATTCATACAGTCATAAAAATATCAGAAACTGTGATGAATAATATGTGAGACGGAAAAAAGAAAATATAAATTTTTAACAAAATCTGAAAACCAAGTAAATAGGTAAGATGATGACAAATTATCAAAAATTTATTTTTTTGTTTGGAAGGGTTTTTTTTTTTTTAATAAATATCTGTTCTTGCAACATTTCATGTCTCTTGGTAGATCTTCTGATATCACAAAGTGGAATGTTTAAAAACAAAAGTAATAAAAATCTAAACAAAAAAACTTAAGGAAATTAGTTGGAGTATATATTCAAACACATACACAAAAAAATAACATTTTAAATTTCAACATCCCTCTCCTTCATGTGCATGTGTAATCACAACAACGTAAACATCGCTTTAGTTTAAGACCTAAAAGCTGAAACGTGTCACACAAAAATATTTTTCACTTTGTTATAGATTTTCCTAAAATTTTTCCGATACATGAAAAATTATCTATCTTTTTTATATATATATATATAAATATAGATAATTTTTCATATATCCACTATATATATATATATATATAAAGAAATATAGTCTTAAGGTGTGCTATATTTATGGGATAAAGTGCTCAATATCAGAGATAGGCGTGTGTAAATATAAAGTGAACATAGAAGTCAACACTTAGTGGCGACAGTCTGTTTCATGCTATATGCAATCGTCAGGCCTGACAATTGCATATAGCATAAAACAGACTGTCGCCTCTAAGTGTTGACTTCTATGTTCACTTTTATATCTATATATATATAGTGGAACCTCAATTTAACCAAATAATAGGGGGTTAGTCTGTTAATTTGAAGCACTGTTTTATGTGGCCTAAAAAAATTAGTACAGTACAAAATTATTGTAAATAAATGTAAATAGAGTATATATGTATGTGTATTTTATTTTTAAGTTACTATATAGCTTTAAGTAAAGTTTTAAAGTTAAATCCGGAGTCTGTTGGTTGCAGGACCATTAATTTGAGATTTATATATATATATATATATATATATATATATATATATATATATATATATTTGTGTATGAGAAAAATATAGTTTTAAGGTACACTATATTTATATGTAAAAGGGCTCAATGTCAGGGATAGAGTGTATGCAATTATAAAAATGGACACTGAGGTCAACACAAAGCGAAGAAATGTCTGTTTCATGCCAGAATACAATATTTGGACCAAAATTTATAAGTTTGTAAAGTTCAAAGATACAAATAATGATTTTATGTAGGAGTGGTGTGTAATTGATAGCAGATCAAAATTAGAGCTCAGTTGCAATCAGGCTCATTATATTCACTTACACACAAATACCCTTGAGATACGTATAAATCCACCTCTTCTTTTCGTCAGCTAAGTGTTAATTAGTGGAACTTGTATCAGTAAATCAGTACTATCTCTGAAAAAAATTGTTACAATCTAAAAATCTTTTCCAGCTTTAAATAATCTTCAAAGAGTTGTTAAGTTATAAAAAAACAAATCAGTCAATCAATCCTAGCCTTTTTTTTTAGATGAGGTAACCCAGAAATTTCAACTGTCTCTTTCTGATTCTAAATATATGTAACCTTCTTGCTTCAGTTTCCCTTAAAGGTTCCATCCATGGCATTCTCAGCATCCTTCTGTAGAATCACATCCATCCTGCTTCAAGTCCTGTTTGTATTAAGTGTTGCACTGCATATCTTTCAGATCAAGAAAATCTACCATTCCTATTCTTGTTGAGCAAGGGATTGTAGGAGAAAATGCAATATGTCAAATGAATAGAACCATCTTTTAGAAGTTCTAGGAACAAGAGTTATAGGAGTGTTTCTTTTGATTTTGTACCAAGCAGTCTATGAACAGAGTTTATGATGTGTGTAATATGCCCTTGAGATCATGAACCTGCTACTGGCAGATCCTCTAGGCATGATAGATCGTTTCTAATTATCTGTGTCCGCTACAGCAATTTTGGTTGAAATTCATGTGAGATTCAATGATTTATTGCTCTTTCTATCATAAAAAGAAAAAAGAATCCAAGTTGCCACTTTCTGGCCTTGACAATTGGGCAAGCCTAAAAACAGCAAAAGACTTAATACAATAATCTTCAAGAAAAACTGTTGAAAATCAAAAAAAAAAAAAGATTCACATATGAAATTAATTATGTAACTGTATTCATCCATACTTAGAATATTTCTGCCACCTATGGGCTGATACCCCTGCTTTTTGCTTTGAGCTCCTTGATAAAATCCAAAGAAGAATCAGCAATGTTATTGGTCCTGATCTGGCATATCAGCTTCAATCACTTTAACACTGCTGTAAGGTTGCCTCTCTGTGCCTTTTCTATAAATACTTTCATGGTAATTTTTCGGATGATCTCTTTGCTATGATACCTATTTTGAATTGAAGCACAGTACGAGACTGGCATTGAGATCTCATCAATTTACAGTTGAGCTGGCTAGATGTAACCATAAATTCTATGCTAACAGTTTCTTTTCTCACACTTCTTGCTTGTGGAACTCCCTTCCAGCTTCCTGCTTTTCAGCCAACTTTAATCTGCAAAAAATTAATTGCTATCTTCTGTCCTCCTGATTACTCTTTCTCTTTCTAATTCTTCCACACCCTTTAACCCTTGTGTCTTAGTGGATTTACTGCTTTGCATGGGGTGATACTGATTTAAAAAAAAGAAAAAATATTATATGATAGAATACTGAAAGGTCCAACTAGGAAAGGACTAAAACCTGCTAACAAAATTCTGAGGCTTGGTCAAGCCTAAAAACATGAAAAAAAATATGACATTTTGTCATATTTTTGTAGTATTGGTTGAGCTGAGAACTTTTCACATGCACAGATACTGCACTGATTCTATACAGAGCATGCAGATTATCTGATCTTTGGAAAAGTGCCAATTCTTCTGCAAATGGAATATTGGGCAGCAGCTGTCCAATCCCCACTTTTCAGCTTTTATAGAGTTCGGAAGCATTTATGCAGACTTTTGGCCAAGGAATTATTCTCAACTCTACGACCTCTTTCCCACAGATGAAACATTGCAATTCTATCGCTATTTTCATGGCAAATGTTCAGATGAGATTACATTCTACCAGTTCAAAAGTTTACAGCTAGGACCCACCATGCCATGTACATTGAATCATCCTCCTTCTCTTTATATTCCATTGGTAAGAAGAAAATTCCACTCAGACATCGGAGAGTTTGCTTCACCAATTACTATAATCATAACTCTTTCAAGTTTAGGGTCAACTGTTATCTATCCTCCATATCCTCATAATATGCACTTTTTATATCCTCCTTTTACATCTTAATAACAACTTCATTCTCTGAACATCAAGTGGCTCTTGCATCTTGTACTTGGTGAATACTTAATGAAAAGAAGAAAAATTTACTTCCTGTTCATGCATGAAAATGAGATATAAGACTATATATATATATATATATATATATATATATATATATATATATGGGCACGTGGCCAATTGATTAGAATGTTTGCTTTCTGACCATGAGACCTGGGGTCGAATTTCACCATGGTCAATTTGTCAGGAAATGACGTTACTGGTCTGATGGGACGATCCCAGGGTGCGACATCTTTGGAAAGTGCTTGAAAACCATACCATGGGTTGACCCAAGCATTGTGAGTGAAATTGGGTAGATGGAACACTTGGGGTCATCGATAGTTGTGCTAGCAAGGAGTCACATGTTATCATGACCGAGTGTTTGAGTGTGCTGATGTTGTTCAGATTGTTGATCATGCTAGATAACATGCTCTTTTCCAGAAACTGTAACTAAAGTCTGCTCAGCATAATTGCAGTATAAACCACAGGTTGGCTCTGTGGGTGAAAAACAAACATAAATGTGCCTGAGCGAGAGTCTGCAATAGGGATTTACCCGGCCTAGTAGATGGGTATCCTTGAATATGAGTGACCATCTATTTTATATATACATATATATAGTGTGTGTATGTAATGATAAAATGACTGATATGAAATATCCAAACAAAGTATGTAAGATGGAATATGTGTGTGTGTGTGTATATATATATATATATATATATATATATATGAGTGATTTTTTTCAGTTTGCTATACAATGCTGTTTCATGTCCAACCCGTAAATTTGATATGCATGCTTACTACATGATGATGGTTTTAAATTAAAATCATTTTTTCCTCCACATTTGGAAACGAGTACTCTCTGTTATGTGGAAATCTCTCATATAGTAAAAATCACTATTTGTAACTGTGTTGTAAAAGGTTACAATTTATCTTTTATTATCAGTGTACAGACAATATTCATGTTCCTTGAAAAATAATTTTCACATAATATTCACCTGACATATACAGTACCATTTCAAAGTATTTTCAATTCCTAATATTTACCATCTTATAGGAGGATGTTTTGTTTATTTTGCTCTCTAGAGATGAAATTTTGAACATATTGGAGCCATTTTCAAACCTAATTGTAATATTTTTTAACAGGGGTTCTGAAGAAGTATTTGTGGACATGAAATGACCCATCAGAAATGGCTGTGAAAAAGATTTTGGCCACTTTGCATAAACCAAGTCAGATGCTGTATTTTAAAACAGGAAAACATTTCTGCAAGGTAATGCATATTTGTTAATATTTTGTGCGGCTTCTTATATCTTGAATAATTGATTCAGTGCATTTGGGATGGGATTTGCACAAATCCTTCACCATCTTCAAAGGCACTAGATTCCATTCCCTGGAGTTGAGATCACACAACTCAAGATCACACGGATTATTTTGATGAATTCTTTTCATGAATTCTGTTGACATTTGATCCATGGTTTAAGTCAGGGCTCTAATCTGGACAATCTTTCAATCGGTATCTGTTGTGTTGTATGCAGTCTGTGAAATGAAGCACCATAATACTAAAAAATCTCGCCTTCATTAATGTCTGCTATCAAATGTTCCTTCACCAATTGGATGTATTTAGCATTATTCAAGCTATCACCAGTTTTAACCAATTTTTTTTTAACCATCTTTTTTATGCAGCCCCAAAGCATCGGAATCTTACCCATGAAAACTTCACTGTTTTCATTGTATAATGTGGGTCATTTCACTTTCCAGTTGGCCTTCTGACAAATTCATACTTATTAGAATGCAGCTCCATCTTTGTTTCACTGCTGAATGTGTCCTCCTCCAACATTTCATACCACTTTGACCAACTTAATGATGCTTTCAAATGATTTTGAGTTAAAGCTGATATCTTTGTTGAAATGAATCTCTTCATTCCGTGTTCTCGAAGGATGAGCTTAGTGTTATCTACTGACATTAAATTGAACATGTCACACTCATCCATCACTTGAACTTTATTTTGTTCTGATCAGTTTCCATATTATCCTATGCTACAGTGTTCAAAGACAACCATAATTTGGTTGATTCAAAATACTTTCAGTACTTTGAGAGGATTTCTGAAATGCCATTTATTGACATTCCAAGTTTCTTAGTGATTACTTGATGGTTCATATACTTGGATGTCTTCCCGATCTTCATTCAGGCTTCTTTGGAAATTTTGGTTATGATTTCAAGTAATGAATGCATGCAGGAATTCAATGTCAGAATTTAGCTAATGTGTTGGAAAAACTTGGTTTCGATGTGAAAAAATATTTAACTTATAGCGGTGGAATAGAAAAGAGAAAAAAGAAAAGGTCAAGTGGCCAGAAAAATTTGCACAGCCATTTTTGGGTTCTGTCTCGCATCATCTGTGTTCCTTCAGACCCACTGCAGAAAAATATAATTAGGTGTGAAAATGACTGCAATATAATCAAAGTTTCATCTCTCGACAGCACAATAAAACTCAGTTTTTGCATGGTTATGTATTTTCTAATTTTTTTTGTATTTTTTTAATTGAGAATATTACCAGGAATAAATGGAACTTATTTCTTTTATATTTCATTATAAACTGCTACAGTTCTTCTTCATGTGATGTGTCCATACAGGATATACACAATCATGGTTCTCCACAACTTTCTATGTTTTGTACCTCTAAGCAGTATTTGTCCCCTTATTTTCCTCTCCTAGTCCCTGTTCTGCCACTCATTTGCACAAGCGCATTCAGTCACTTACTCAGATTTTTCTGCCTCTCTAGCTTTCAAGATATCTTGTGAGTGTTGAATTTTCCAAGATTTCTTTCCTTATTTGGTATCCCAGAGTTTTAACTGACTCTTTATGATTTTAAATACAAGAATTGTTTTATTTTTACCAGCTTTAGTTTAAGTCTTACCTAACCCAGAGAGGTACTTGAACTAGTGCATTAATAATAGTTTAAATTATTATTACCTGTCACCATCTAAGAAGATTAAAAGGTTAACAAACTCTTAGAGCTGAAACTATCATATCTTCTTCTTTGTATTGTGTAATTTCATGACATAAGCAATCATGGCTTTCCAGAATTTTCTATCTTCTGTGGCTTTGAGCAGTTTTTCTGCCTTTGCTAAGACCACCCACCCAGTTATCTATTCGCACAATAAGTAGCTTTCTGCTTCCCTCTTGCCTTCAGTAAGCCTAGTGAGAGTTAAATTTGCCAAGCCCTTCTTTCTTATTGTGTCTAAAGAATTTCAGCTCTCTCTTTTCCTGATTTTGAATAGAAGTATTCTTTTTGTTGTGATTTTCCTCAAAACTTCCTTGTTGTTTACTCACTCTGTCCCTGGAATTTTAAGTGTCCTTCTGTAAAACATTTCTGCTACCTCTATTTTTTTTGCTCATCCATGGGGAGATTGTCCAACATCCACTGCCATATAAGAGGATGGACATCATACAGCAATCCAAGACTAATTTTCACTCAAAACTCAAAAATGTCATTTGTTAAAGGTCAGATATGATAATATATTCAAGGTGACAATCTCTCTTTCATTATGTGTGTGTATATATATATATATATATATATATATATATATATAGAGAGAGAGAGAGAGAGATAGATAGATGTGAAAGATTTGCAGAAAAAACGTCTTGTTAATTCTATTTACTTTTATAAAAATTTCTGCTAATTTTTTCTGCTATAATTTTAAAAAGATATTAAAAATTTTCTTTATTAAATAAACTTGAAAGTTACAATCAAATGTTTGATGTCTTCCTTCAGTGAATGGAACATTAACATCTAATTATATTTATCTATCTAATTATGTTTAATTACATTTCAAATTTGAAACAGAACATTAAAAAATTAGAAAGGAAAAAATTCTGACAGAATAAAATCAATAGATTATGTTATTTGAAAAATACATTCCAAGTGCAAATAAAGAGCTTTTCCCTGTAGCAACCCAGTTTACAAAAATATGCACTTGTGTGTGCATATGAAACAGTACATGCATATAAGATACACAGATATATACATTCAACTGCTTACTTGGCAAATGACTCTCTAATGATAATCATAATTCATAAAATATACTTTGGTTACACAACTGTTACATTACTGTGATGACTAACTTGCAATTTATCCAATCTTACAATTTTATTCTTTTTAATGAATTCACCCCAAGCAAGTTAAAAATGCCACTAAGATACAAGAGTCTATTGAGAGTGAAAAAGAATGAAAAGACTTTAGAAAGTACTGGAAACCCAATCTTAAATAGGAAACAAGGGATAAACCTCTACTCCTGTCCAAAAAAGAAAATAACCAGGGAAGTGTGTGAACCTAATATTGAAGGAAAAAAAAAATGAATAAGTAGTAAATGAAATTTCAATGTTTAAGCAAAGATGTTAGAAATCTGGAGTTTAAGTAGATTTTAGAAGGAACTGAAAACTTGAAACAAATGATAAACCTCTTCTTTTCAAAAGGACTGGAGAGAAGTGTGAACCAGATGATAGGGGTATTTACAATCCCCCCATGTCTTCTGAACAGAAGTAGAGTTTTATCCCTGTTCAGGATTGGATTTCTGGTTACTTCTGGTATATTTCTACTCCATACTATATTTTTTTTTATTATTTATTTGTTTCAGAAATATTACGTCACATAAACGTTTAAAATGGACTGCTAATACTGTAAGTATGAAGCATGAAAAACAAAGTACACAACACCAATAAAAGAAATAGATTAAATATATTTCATTCCTAAGAAAAGTAAAATTAAATAACAAAAAGAACAAAATGATATAACAAACTGAAGACTTAAAGAAAAAAAAAACAGGTGTGATAGGGGAAGATGTGACATTTAGAAAAAAGATGAAGCTGACACAGAACAAAAACTCTTTGATAATGCCATATTTAAATTCTCACCAAAAAACAGGAACATGGCTCAAAATATAGAAAAATAGACAAAAATCCTTAAAGAATTTTCAATGGTTTTGAAACAAACCTGTGTAAACAAACTATTCCTGTGTGTAAACAAACTATTCCTGTGTGTACACACACACAGGGTGCGATGGATAAATTGTCGGCTAAATTATGCAAAAATGAAAATAGCACTGACATCTCATTTTAACAGATATATTTACTATAATTACACAAAAAAATATCTTGAAATACTAAAGAGTAAATCTATTCAATGTAATTGCCATTGGCTTCAACCACAGCCTCCAGATGACTTCGGAATCTCCTGTAACTCTTCTGGACTAATCTCCTTGTTTAAGTTGGTGAATGCTGCCATAATATTTGACTTCAGTTCATCTTTGGTCTTCCAATGAATTTTGTTGGTCTTTCACTCAGCTGTGCTCCATGCATAATAATCAAGAAGGTTGCAGTCCAAGGAGTTAGGTGGCCAGATGTAAGAGGGTGATGTGGTCACAGAATTTGTCTGACAGCCCTGACTGTGTTCCCCTTACTTGTGTGGCATGGTGCAGAATCCTGCTGCCATAGATAGGGCCTTCCAGTAGTCACCTTCTTAACCCAGGACAGCACTACCTCCGCAAGGGATTTTATGTAGGCCTCCATGTTGAGTCCGAAGCCTTGACTAACAAATTCAAGAGTTCTTTTCTTATCAGAGTGAATTTTCCAAGCTGCCATACCTTTGTAATCACTATTAGACTCATCTAACTCATTCTGCACTGTCCTCAGATTGACACCTAAACACTCTGAAATGTTTGTATTGGATCTTCTCATTTGAATACCAAGCAGTACAGCATGCCTTTTCCAAATTTCTGGCAGAGTGAATTGTGTAATGGTGCTCTTTTTCTCACAGATGGTGCCAAACTGACCCTACTATACTGTGCAGTTGATAAAATCAAAAACAAAGTGCATGCACAAAATTGACCATCGCATCCTATATATATATATATAGTTAGATAATGAATAGATTGATGTAGATAGATACACACAAAATAATATCAACTATGAACACAACCATAACACACTGACCATGTTTGTAAAATAAAAAACATTTTCATCACTATAGATATAAAAGCAAATAAACTGTAGTTATTGGAATTTTATCTCATATTTTAAAAGAATACAAAAATATCTTATTTAGGGTATTTTTTTAAAGAAATGCAGGGTGTTACCTAACTTTTACCCTGTTGTGAGCATATATCACTTTAAACAACATTATTAGTATTCAGGTAGGCATTCTGTTCATATATTAAAGAGTATATTTGTTTATTTATTTTTACCTACCAGCCTAAACAAGTATGAGAATCCACTAATAATAATGTATAATGGGATAAAAATCTGTCAGATTAATCAAAATTCATTATATATATATATATATATGTTTTTCTGTAGTTTACTGCTACCAGCAAGCAGAAATATTTCTCATCCTGATGATGGCCATTTCAGCTGAAACTAGTCGAAGAATCTAAATAAAATAAAAATAATGAACAAATATTAATCTACAACCCAGTGTGTCTGAAGATTTTAATTTTTTGATATTTTTTTTTATTGTTCAAAAGATATATATATATATATATAAAAGTGAACATTGAAGTCAACACTCAGAGGTGCACCCTGATGATTGCGCCTAACATGAAACAGCCTGTTGCCTCTGAGTGTTGACTTCAATGCTCACTTTTATATTTACATATGCTCTGTCTCTGATATTGAACACTTTATCTCATAAATATAGCACACCTTAAAACTATATATATATATATATATATATATATATATATATATATATATATATACATGCATACATACATACACACACACAGTTACATACATAGGTGTGATGAGTAAATTGATGCCATTTTATATTTTTAATTTTGTTGATTGCACAGTATAGTGGGGTCAGTTGGGCATTGTCTGTGAATGAAAGAGCATCATGACACAAATTTACTCCACCAGAAATTTGGAAATGGCATGCTGTACTGCTTGGCATTCATGCCAGAAAATCTAATACAAACATTTAAGAGTTTTTGGGATGTCAATCTGAAGACAGTGCTGAGGATTCAGAAAAATTTTGATGAAATTAATGCTTATTATGAAAGTACATAATTTCAGAAAACACATTCTGATCGTTCTGATTAGAAAAGCACTCCCGAATTTGTTGGTTAGGGCCTCAGACTCAGCATGGAGGAAAACATAGTGCCTTGAGGAGGCAGTGCTGTCCTGGGTTAAGAGGGTAGCTGCTGGAAGACCCTATGTCTGGCAATGGGACTCTGCACCATGCTACACAAGCAGGATAACCCAGTCATGGCAGTCAGACAATTTCTGTGACCACATCACCCTCTTACATCTGGCCACCTAACTTCCTAGACTGCAACCTTCTTGATTATTAAGTATTGGGGATAGCTGAGTAAGAGATCAACTCCTTGTAACATCAAAGATAAACTTTAGGGAAGTATTATAGCAGCATTCACCAACTTAAACAAGGAGACTTGTCCAGAAGAGATGCAGGAGATTCCAAAGTCGTCTGGAGGCCATCGTTGAAGTCACTTATGATTTTATTAAATAAATTTACTCTTTAGTATTTCAAGATATTTTTGTGTAATTAAGGTAAATATATCTGTTAAAATGAGATGTTAGTATTATTTTCATTTTTGCATAATTTATCCAACAATATATACCCTGTATACATATATATGGATACATACATTTTCTATATGAAAAATTTTTACTTCATTTTAACTCATACTTCACCTTTTTTTTTTTTTTTTTTCCTATCCCACGAAAAACTAGATTTTAAACTATTTGGAATAATGATAATACTTCATCTTAAAACTTTTGGCAACTTAAAATGCGACAAATAATGTGTACATTAAGCAATTAAAAACAAAATGAACTGCTCATATATACAGTAGGGAAGTGCACCTGTTTTAGCTCATTTTATAAGCCAGCTTGCTGGTGTAGGATGTAAGAGTCTCATTTTTTTCACCCAACTACAATGACCTTGTGTCAGACTAAACAACGCTTCAAAAGCATTTATATACTTGTTTAGTAGACTGTTTTCATGTGACATACATTTGTACTGGTTTCTGTTGATACTGACTGAAATATATTAGGAAAAGAGAGCTTATAAAATGCAATGCAAAGCTTTTCAAATTATATAGAATGAAGGATCAACACTAAATATTAAAAAAATTTCTGCATGATTCTCATTAAAAAAACCTAATCATTAGTGAGAACCTGTTGCTTGTGGACAGGTGATTAAGAGGGTGGGAAATTAATGAGAAGCTTGATTAATGTCATTAAAAATTACTATGCAATTAGTAGCTACATTAGAAAAATGCAAATGAGTTAAGCTTAATTTCATGCAAATATCATTACTTAATGAAATTAAGAAATTCATGTAATTATAGTTTTTAAGTTACAAATAAGTCCTATGAACTCAAAGCTTACTTAATTTTAGAAATGTGTTGTTATATTGGAATAAACATTGCACTCAAATTTCATACCAGACTGCTAAAGGAAACCAGATGATGGGTTAAGCTGGGATTAATCCTGTCCACCAAATGCATAAGTACATGATCATCCAGTATTGCAAGCAGGAGAAAAAGCATGCTGGACAGATGAATATGAACCTGTTTCTCCCCTTAGTAGGAGAAACCATCATTAGATTCAATGTGCTTTAGACCAACACGGTCATGATGGGTCTCACCAATTAAGTAAAGATGAATAGTACCTTATATGCGCAAATTTTTCTCAGATTCTATAATGTTCTAATCTGCTCAGTTTCATATCTGAACATACAGCAATTTCTAAAGAATTAATGGAATTTTTATTTATTAATTCAACAAATTTGATCATTTTTAGTGGATGCCCATATTTGAGTAGACACTCCATTTATTTATTAAAAAGCATATTTATTTATGTAATGGAATAACCTGCCACCCCCATGAGTGGCGGCACTATAAGTGATAACCATCTATAAGTATCTGTTAGGACAGCAGACAGGAGAGTCGAGCTGGGATCTGCAATAACTAGCAGCATTCTGATAACAGCATGCAGACAACTGTACTGACTTGCGCACAACTATTACTTCCTTGTTTGGTGTACTGGTTTCTACAATAAATCTGTTAATATTTATCCACTGTGTTTGTCTATTCCATATTCCTATTAGCACAGAATATAACAATATAGGATACATTAAAACTATTATTTTTTTTTAAATATATGTGTATGCGTGTGTATGTATAAAGTTAAAAGACAATAGGAAAACTATATATATATATTCATGTAAAGGAATAGCACGGAATAGTTGAGCAGCCTGAATAGTTGAGAAATCTTTTTAAAGAAAAAGAATCCACCTTCTGCAGGCATTCAGGGACAATCTCTCACACACCACGGACAGAGAATGGAGGTTCACACATAAGATGTGAAGTACCTGGGACTGCTCACATATCACAAACTGGCCAAGAGTAACTGTCAAAATATTGGAGTTAACAAAATATTACGAAGATTCAAATTTCGTGTTATCATTTAAGTGACACACCCACTTCATAATATAAAAAAATTGCTTCAGTTGGAAAAAAGTATTTTACTAGAGTGAAGTTTAAGTATGCTGAAAAAATGTCAACAGTTTGTTTAATTTCTTCATATTGATGTTTTGAAAGACATTTGTTTCCAGTTATATTATGGTTTACAGATTTGTGCATCCATAGCTTGATAGCAAATTTGTGCATCTTTGTATAGACTTCTGTACTTCAACAGATTGATAACAAATCTGTGTATCTTTCTATAGATTATTTGTGCATCTATAGATTGATAGCAAATTTTTTACATCCAATCCTTATTTTTTGTTTTTAGTCTTGTCTAGATTGCACATTTCTTTGCATTATTTAGTCTACCTCTGTTAATCTGTTAAGACGTTGCCACACAGCAAGGGAGACAAAAAAGTTACCTCCCTTATATGAATGACATTAAAAGTTATAGTTATTAGAAATAAAAATATATAATCTTGAAGATGTAGGAGGATACATGTTTTCATCTATGAGTAGCTTGTCTAATGTAGACTGTAAATCTTGGTTGATGTATAGAATGACTCTTTTAGTGAGTATTATTTTGAAGTGAAGCTGTTTAATTAAATTACATATCAACCCCTGTTAATTTGGTTTGGTTGTTTAGTGGCATATTAACCTGTGTGGGTCATTTAATGCTGAAATCTAAATATGGAAATTTATACTTTATAATTAATTCAAGAGAATGATATTATTTCATGATTAAATTATGCTTAGCTACATTTTTTCCAAATAAAGTTACAAAAGGAAACAAGGAATGAAAACTTGTTTCTCCTAATAAGAAATGAAATTAATCATAGCAAATTGTTTTTTTTTTCTGAGAATGTATGACATGTCTTTGGTTTTACTATAAAAATGTATTTTTGGTCAATATTAAAAAATGTAATGTTTGTAATTCTATAAAATATATATAATATATTGTTTGCAATTCCACCATAAAATGTATTGTTGGTCATTGTTAAAAAATGTATTGTTTGTAATTCTACCATAAAATGTATTGTTGGTCATTATAAAAAAAATGTATTGTTGGTCATTATAAAAAAAATGTATTGTTGGTAATTCTACATAAAATGTACTGTTGGTTATTATTAAAAAATGTATTGTTAGTTATTATTAAAAGATGTATTGTTTGTAATTCTACCATAAAATGTATTGTTGGTCATTGTTAAATAATGTATTGTTTGTACTTCTACCATAAAATGTATTGTTATTCATTGTTAAATAATGTATTGTTTGTAATTCTACCATGAAATGTATTGTTGGTCATTGTTAAATAATGTATTGTTTGTAATTCTACCATAAAATGTATTGTTAGTTATTGTGAAAAAATGTATTGTTTGTAATTCTACCATGAAATGTATTGTTGATCATTATTAGAAAATGCATTGTTTATAATTATACCATAAATAGTATTGTTGGTCATTTTTCTTTAAAAATGTATTCTTGATTAATTCATTATAAAGATGTGTTGTTGGTAATTTGTTTTATAAAAATATATTGCTTTCAACTCTTTTTAGGTTCTTTAATATCAAAGATAAGTTTTACAGGACAAAAATTACAAATAACAGAAAGATAAATATTGGTCTGGTTTTCTGCTAAATTGAAAATATTTAGTCCCATGTCTGGTTCTATGCATAAAAAAATAGACATTGCCCAGTTCTACTCTAAAGTTAAAAAGGGCGACATGCCAAATTCAATGCTAGAGTAAAAAAGTACAACATAAATCTGGTCTATATAAAAGTCCACATGTTTTCACCTGGCAGAAGGCTTCATTATCAGAGGGTGAGGCTGGAGATCTTAACCTCCTGCCAAAGATTCAGTTGGTGTATTCTAGAACTCGCCGACAGGGTATGTATGACTTCTGGTTGTTCCCTTGACCTAGCTCACACAGTCTAATGAGGGTGGGGTTTGAGAATCTGGCTTGTATTATTTAATATCTCCAAAACCAAGTTATTAACATTCCATCATTACTGGGCAGTCTCTGAATTTTCTTCACTTATGATGCATGGTTGAACTCTCTGAGGAGCCTTAATTTGAACATGTATTGGGAGTCAAGTTTATCTCAGACCTCAAGTTGAACTCACTTATATGACCCATCACTAAAAATTCTAGGAAAACTTTTGATTCCTTCTCCTGCTTCAGAAAGCAGCTGGGTTTTACAAGAATAACAGAAGTCCAAAAATGAAGTATTGTTGCCATGTCTTCACTTTCCAGCTTTCACAGAGTTCAAAAGCATTTACATGGTGATGAATTATTTTTAACCACTCACACATTGTCAAAATCTTTTCACTACTCCATTTCTATTTCCATGGCAAATACTCAGGTGAGTATCATTCTTTAGTTCCACTAGTTCAAATGATAGCAACTAGGGCTCATCAAGTCATGTACACAGGGTTAAGTCATCTTCATTTTCTTCATATTCCATTAGCAAGGAGGAAGCTTTTACCTAAGAACTGCTACTTTGTGGAACAGACACCTGAAAAGATGCTTCCTTTTACCTCTTCATTTCTTGAGCCAACCATTATCAATCCTATATATACTCATAATATGAACTCACTTCTCCTTACATCCACAAAACAACCCCATTTAGTAACCCTCTACCTTGAGTGGCTCTTGGACCTTGTATTGAGTGAAAATTTAATTTAAAAATATAAAGTGCCATAAACCCAATCAAGCAAAAATTGTCGGTAATCTGTTACTGTTGCCATATTATGGTCTGGTACCACTGCTGGTCATCTTGAGGTTCTCAACAAAATCTAAAGACTGATATCCAATGTAATTGGTCCTGACTTGTGGTCTTGACTCCAGTCACTTTCTTATAGCCCTTAACATTTCCCCCTTGGCCAAGCCTCCATTCCACTGTCCATTCACACAACCTTGTCAGATAGGTAGTTCACTGCCTTCCCCGGTCCCTATTTTTCTTGATATGCCCTGTAAGAGTCAAATTTTCCAAGCCTTCTTTCCTCATTATGTTATCAAGAAATCTCAGCTATCTTTCTGGTTCTTAACATTAAGTGTTTTTTTTTTGTTTCAATTTTCCTTAATTCTTCTTTATTGCTTACTTACTCTGTCCATGGAATTCTCAGCATCCTTCTGTAGAACTAAATTTCTATTGTCTTCAGTTTCCCTCTTTGAGGAGATTGTTCAGCATTCACTGCCATACAAGAGAATTGATATCACATGACAATTCAGCATTGTTTTCTTAGTTTCTAATGTGAATCTCATGTTTCTTAATACCTTGCTTAGTTTTTGTTAATCATCTTTAGCTATTGCAATGAGTGTTTGGATTTTGGTGTCATATTTTCCAATCTCAGTTCACATATATTTAAACTTCTGTAATTGTTTGATGTTGATCTCCTAATTGTAGTTACCCCCTTAGGAGTAGACCAATATCTCAAGAGAAAAAAAAGAAGAAGGCATCCTTAGCCAACCGATTTTCACTAAACCTAGACACATATTTCCCGGTTTAATTTTCACAAGTCAAAAAAAAAGGAATTGGTTAATCAGTAAGAAACAAATGAAGAAATACAATGTCTAACAAAGAAACAAAATTAAGAAAGGCTATAAAATACAAATGTCATGGATACCAGGGAGAACTAGAAGAAATGCAGTTAATTTCATCAATGCCTGCCAAAAATACTAAAGCTATATAACATCTGAACACTGGTATGCACCAAGAATTATATCTACGTTAGATCTAGTTGAAAGGCTGTGGTTTGTAAAGAAAATTTACATATGTTTAAGTAAGTATAATTTAAGTTTTATTAAAAAAAAAAAAAAGTGAAAAAAAATAAAAATTTAGTGGCATTTTCCAATATGGCATCAAGCTAATGCAATAAAGATAGACAGATATTAACAGGCTTATCCTAGTTTGTAATAATGTGTTGTGTCTTGCTATCAAACATACACAAACAATATTGAAAAATTAGATAAACAGTAAGTGGGGAAAAAGATATGATGGAAAGCAGTTTTCATAATTTTATTCAAAGGATGGGCATTTTGAATTTTCACAAACAGAAAGATAAAAAAAAAATAGAGTCAAAAGAAAAGAAAATATTTTGTTTGCCAGTAAATTCATGAATTCATGGCTTTGATAAAAGAGTTGTCTGCCCTTAGTCTACAAGGACAAAAGCTTTCATATTGTGTGTGTGAATTTTTACCAGTTTTCATGCATTTTTATTGTATTATTTATACAAGTATATTTTTTATAGATATGAATGTTGGCATTGTATGTTACCATTTTTTTGTGTCTTTGCATAGGTTTGTAAAATACACAGATATACAAACTGAGAATTTATGTACCTTACAGGAAGAAATGAAAGAAATTTTCACTATAATAACTTGTACAATAAAATTCTTGAAACTCGTGATGAAACATTTTGATGAAGTCATTTTAGATAGATTTAGTGATTATATATTTTTTGTTTTGTTTTGTAGCATATTAACCTCACTGGGTTATTTAATGTTGACAAGATATTTATTTCTGGTAATATTTTCTTTTTTCAGATATTTATTGCTGATATTAATTTTTTTAAAAGTATTTCTGGTATTAAAATCTATTTTTACATTTTCATAGTGTTTTGAGTCAGGTTGTGGGGTCAACTATTTGCCCATAGCTGGCACCCTAACAGGTGCTACCACCCGGGGTCAGGGTGGACCTGGGAACACCAGCAATTAAGAGGTGGTTCCATGCTCCTCAAAACCTCCTGATCAGAGGCCTTGCTGTTCAACGTAGTTTATCGTCTTACCCAGGACACGGATGCAGTTTATCATCATACCCAGGATGCAGATCCAAACAGGTGTTACCACTCTGGGTTGAATGGACCTGGGAACAACAGCAGTTAAGAGATGTTTCCATGCTCCTCAAAACTTTCCATCTCCTGATCAGAGGCCTTGCTGTCAGATATCGTTTATAGCCATGCCCAGGACAATCCATATCTAGGAATGGCTTATTCTTTTTTAGTATGGCTCACTTATTGCTAATTCTGTTTTCACAGAGTCTAGGTCCTGTACTTCATGGGACAAAAGCCTAGTGGATTAAAGCACTAGGCCATGAATTTGGCATAGTAATTCAATCCCTTGAAAAACTTGGAATATGTGTGGATAATTGAGCATGAATAATGCTGTAGATTAAATTAAATAAGGATTCAGTTCAAAATTCCCCAGAGTTTATTTAGATTGATAGATACCTGAGGAAGTCCAGTGGGTACAATGGCATGAGAGCTGAAACGTTGTGATGATAGCAACAAAAATGAAGACATTATTCCATCTTTAAATAATGTGAATAATCATTAACTCCTAATTCCAGAAATGACCCATCTCCACCAAAGGGAGATAATCACCTTCTGTATCCCCCAAAAAATCATCAAAAATATTTGCAGAAACGTTTCTAAGTGAGAAAGGAACAAGCGGCAAATGTGAATATTTGGATAAAGTGAACATCATGTTATTTACTGCTTGATTCACAAGCAAAAAAAAAACAACAGTCTTATGTGGCCATTTTGTTCTAACTTACTTCTTGGCTTCAGTAATGAAACCTCTTCCTCTACCACTTATAACATTGTGCCTGTTATAGTAAGTACAGGATAGGCAACCTTGCAGGTCATTCAGTCTGTCTACCTTGACTTTTCAATTCTCAATGGTATAGGCTATCTTATTCATACCTAATTACTCTTTTCCTCTTATAATGATGAAATCTATCATAGATTAGTAAGTACAGGATAGGCAACCTTGAAAGTTGAACACAGCATAGGTTGTGCTAGCAGTAGTTTTACTCAATGCTGCAAATTGCTACACAACCAAAAAATTAACTTAAAATATCAAGTCATATTCTGATCAGCTTTCTCAGATCTAGACTCTCATATGAATGTCATGCATTGGGGCCAAGCTAGTTAAGATGTATCTAAACTATCAGCTGCATACAACCACTTTCTCAGGTCAATGGTTAAAAATGGGCATAATTATATCCATGATATAATAACTATATAGTTCACAAATGGAACTGAATGGCTGAAAGGAAAAAGAATGACAAACATGCTTTGTTCTCAGAGAGATTTTTATACAACTAAGATGCACACAAAACTTTTTATAAGTCTCACACAGAGAATAATATAGCACAAAAATCTGCAGAGTGTGCAGAAAGTAAAGAGGTAGTTTCTTACATATAATATAGAGATACTCATGTGTCTGGATAAGCCATGTTTAGGACTCCAGATTCAAATGGGCCAGATTCATCTATATCTCAGGTGAGGACATATTCCAGAAATGGGAAACAACAAGTCTTGGGTTTTCTCAAATTGAGCTCTGCGAGCTGGAGTTTCTTTCTATATCTGGGAAAGATATAGTCAATGGACTTGTAAGCTGCTGGGGGAGGCAGATTTAGCCTCTGCCTTGGCCACTCATAGCCCAGTCTAAAGAAAGCAACCTTTCGGGTTTGCTACTGTCAACTGATTGTAATTTTACTGCTGCTTTCATCATTGTATAGAATGATGTAATTAAGTGCCCATCACATGACCCATCTCCACCAAAGGGAGATAAACACCTTCTGTATCCAAAAAAATCATCAAAAATATTTGTGGAAAACGTTTCTAAGTTAGAAAGGAACAAGAGGCAAATGTGAATATTTGGATAAAGTGAACATCATGTTATTTACTGCTTGATTCACAAGCAAAAAAAACAACAGACTTATGTGGCCATTTTGTTCTAACTTACTTCTTGGCTTCAGTAATGAAACCTCTTCCTCTACCACTTATAACATTGTGCCTGTTATAGTAAGTACAGGATAGGCAACCTTGCAGGTCATTCAGTCTGTCTACCTTGACTTTTCAATTCTCAATGGTATAGGCTATCTTATTCATACCTAATTACTCTTTTCCTCTTATAATGATGAAATCTATCATAGATTAGAGTTCATTACTAGTGAAGACATTTAATCAGGTATATTAATGTTCTGATTGATTTTGTAAAGCATTCTTTTGGTATTATTTTGCAGATCAAAGACATTGTAAAGTCAGGATAAATAAAATACTATTTTGTCTCCAACTTTAATTTAAATTTAAAGGCAATGACAATCATTAACTTCTGTCTTAATTCCTGTTATTTCATTATTCTCTCTCCTTAATAGTGTTTTTACTTTTTTCCCCATATTCTCTGACACTCAGTAACCCCTCGTGCCTTAGTGGCTTTATTGCCTTGCTTGGAGTGAAATAATTAAAAACAAAAAACCCTTTGAGAAGAAATGACCCTCAAGTTCATAGACTTTTATGAACATAACATATTGGCTGATCTATTCATCATAAAATTTGGAAATGTGGAATTAATAAACACTAAAAGGAAAATCTCGGTGTATGGATCAGTTATGACAAAGTGCAGTAGAGAAGAAAGTTAAACACAGCATAGGTTGCGTTAGCAGTAGTTTTACTCAATGCTGCAAACTGCTACGCAACCAATAGATTAACTTATTCTGATCAGCTTTCTCAGATCTAGACACTCATATGAATGTCATGCATTGGGGCCAAGCTAGTTAAGATGTATCTAAACTGTCAGCTGCATACAACCACTTTCTCAGGTCAATGGTTAAAAATGCTTTCAAGTAAATAAAACCTGTAGGTCTTGGCAAGGACCAATCTTCTTCTGATTCTTCAACTGGCAATTCAAAAGTACTAAGAACTTTACTAAATAACAGAAATGACATCACTTGAGGATGGTCAATGAGAGCAACAACTAAAATGGATAGCAAATTGTGGTAAGATAATATTATTATTATAGTTATCTGCCCTTATTAAGGGATTATTCTCCCTTCTGTAGTTGCAAACAAAAGAAAAAAAACTGTCAACTTATAGTAGCAATAAATGTCTGGAATAGATTTCTTTTGTTTCTTGACCACAACACTTGTAGCCAAATGACAGTTCAAATGATAGTCCATCGTAACAGTCCAAAAGGCAATGTAGAAATGACAAAATGGCGTCACAAATCCAACCTTCACTGTTCACCAAGATCAGAAAATCAAATCTTCTGCATAAACGAAAAACAACGGCTTTTATTCCCTGAAAGATTTTTCTGATTGGTCACGCCATTAAAGGGAGGGAAGAACATTAGTATAGATTCTGGTCCTTGCAAACTATTTTTTGGTAATTCTTCTTCGGCAGATCACACACAAAAGACAAACTCTTTTTCAAGGTAGGTGATTATCTCTTTCACTACACCTTTATAGAAGAGTTCTAAAATCACCATCTTTGTTTACACCTTGAGTTGAATAAAACCTTAATCACCACACAAACTGAACCTAAAGAGAAAATAATGATATAATCAAGATATTGACATTCCACACTACTTCAAACAAAAGGTTAAGAAGGAAACTCCAACCAGTACTGGAAAGAGTAATAACAGCTAAAATGGATAGCACATGTAACTCAAAGAGAAAATAATGATATAATCAAGATGTTGACATTCCATAATGCTTTAAACAAAAGTTACGAAGGAAACAATACAGAAACATGGATAAAAGCTACTTGAATTAAGAAACCTATTTTCTGAAAAAAAATTTTTAATAAAAAGCCTTTATAGATTGCAAACAAAAGAAGCACTGGCTGCCTGATCAATGAATTCAAAATATTTCTTTATTCCTTATTAAATTAATAAAAACTACCCTAAATTGAGAAGTCCTAGAAGAAAAAATTTATCTCTGACACTAATCGAACATGCATCCCATTTTTCATCAGGGAAACCACTTGAAGCAGGTCCAATTTCTGTTGGATGCATTTTTTTTTAATGCATTTTAAATTTTGTCAAATTCTTATTAATTTCAGGGTTTAAAAAAATAAAATAAAATCACGGATAGCAACTGAAAGACCTGTACCCACTAAAAATAATATTTACAGTAATAATAATGTCAGATAAAAAAAATAAAAAAAATTACACACTCTGCTTGACTCTCTTAGCAACTTGGCAAAAATCCTGAGTGGGGTTAATTCTAGGTGACAAAGGTTCTCCAGGCAATAGACAAAAAATTCTAGAGAGAAAGAGCACTGGCTTTTATAGAGCCCCACTGGATGATCCTATTCCAATCAATAGTGGTGATATCCCTATTAAAAGCTGAAGTTTCTTGCTGGTTGACTGAAGATTGGGAGTTCACTCCCTGCAGTAAATTTTATTTTTGTTTTTCTCTTAAATCACATATTGATATGAAGCAATTGCTAATAAGCACAAAGCGGGAAAGGGATATGACAAGATTTCCAAAGAGCTGTCACTGAATTGATGGTGCAATCCATAATAAAGAAATTCAGCTTCTTCATTCTTGGAAGCAAGAAAGCATAACTGTCAAAATTAAAATGTCCGTCCAGATTTTGGAGCATATATAGAATGTCTCTTCATAATATTGCCAATTATGACTCTCCACAACTTTCTATCTTTCTTTGCTCTAAGCAATATTTGTTTCCTTACTTATCCGTTCTTATAAACATTCTGCCATCCATTCGCACCATCTCATTAGGCTGATCCCCTGATATTTCTCATCTGCCTTCAGTATATCCTTTGAGTTTTAAATTCTCCTAGCCTTTTTTCCTCATAATGTGTTCCAAAAATTTCAATTATTTATCTCCGATTCTAAAACTTCCTCATTCTTCCAATGTTCTGTCAAACCGCATTCTGTCACTTCAAGTCTCTACTACATCCCTGGGAAAATTGTGCAACATTCCCTGCTATATAAGAGCATTGCTATTAAGTTCAGCACTCTTTTCTTTCTTTGTGAGACTTTTCTGTTTCTTATGCTTTTAGTTTCTGGAATGCAACCATTCACTATTGCAATGCATTTACAGATTTTCCATTGTCTGTTAAAATGCTCTATAGATAGTTACTTTTTTGAACTTGCTAGATATCTGTACCAATTTGTACCTTAACAAGACTTATGTGCAAGATAGTAAAAAAAACAAAAACAATAAAGAATCACTGATGAAAATGTGAATATTAGTCATGTGTGACAAAGAATATACTGCCCCATGTTGGATTGAAAAGCCAACAATGTTACATTTATTGCAACCAATGAACTTGAAATAGACACTCGATATTTCAACAAGTCAGGAAAACAATCTTAAAAGCTGATAAGTGAATGGATGAAAAATGAAAAGGATCAGTGTTTTGCTGAAAACTTTGTTATCAACTATTTCTACTGAAAATTTATGAAGTAAAATGATTATGTGGAATCATATCAACTTGTCTGCTAGGGTACTTTTACTGACACCTGCTACGTGGCATTGTATAAAACAGTATAAAAGGGCACAAACACTGTCTCACTCTCTACTTGACCCCAGAAAGCTGTAATGGCAAGGTGTGTCTCTGGAGGTAAACCACATGTTGAATACAACTCACAACAAATAATATCCCATTTGAAAAATCCTCAAATGTCCACAATATCCTAGTACATAAATGTTCCCTTGCAACACAAATAAGAAATTTTTGTGCCTTTTTTTATAAAATGCTTTGACAGCACCATCTAATAATAGTGGAAATTATTTGACAGAGAAGTGAGGTGATCACACAGGTCACTATTCAAGGCAAGAGAATTTAGTCTACTCTATTTTAAACTTTGCATACATGTTGATTTCTATCTGAAAAAAGGCAAAAATAAGGCATAAAAATCACTTAAAAATTTAAACAGAGAACATCTCATGTCATGTTTCTATCACAAGATTGATCCTCAGTGAGTATTCTATACATCTGGTCTTGTACTTGCTAGGGTTGTGAACACAATTGCCTTGTGGAGCCACATATTACAGAGTGGATGGTGAGATAGAAATAAACTTGAAATATGGGGATTATCTATTTAAATACATTTAGATATGCAGGTAGTATAACAGGGATTCAGAAAAAGAAATCAGTGATCCGAGTTAGAATTCTGTCAGAGTTCAATGCATTCACTTTCGCACAAATACCCTCAGGGATGTTATGAATCAAGTTCTTCTCTCTCTCTGCTCAGAGTTAAATGGTAGGACAGACGGAAATTTCTACATTTGGGTAGCAGCCAATCTAGGTTCTTGATTTGTTTTTTTTTTATGTCTTATTAACCTTTTGCAGCTTATTTAAAGCCAGAAAATACTTTTATATTGTAAGAATGTTTTGGTGATAATAATGATTTACTGATACACGTCCTAATAATTAATCCGTAGCTGAGAGAGGGAAGAAATTTGGATTCATACCTTTCCCAGGGTTATTTGTATGCAAGTGAATATGATGAACCCAACTGTAATTTGACTGGTTGATTTCCAATTCTGAGCTGTTATTCATTAAACCATCTGCATATCAAAGTTTACAGCACCTGGTATTCCTAAGCAGTCACCCATCTAGATACTAACCAGGTTTGATATTGCTTTGCTTCAAGTTGCCTATGTTAAATATCCTTGTTTACAAAGTTTATAACAAACAGAAAGCAATTTATTACTCTTTTATTTGACTGTTTAGCAATAGGACAAATTTTTTTTTTTTTATAATAGTAATTACTGTTTAGCATTTTTGATCTGCCATGATAGTTTTCTGGCATGAGAGTGGTCTTTTGGCATATTGAGGCTGGAATTTGCCCTCTGTGTATTGAATAAGTTTTGTGTGTTTTTCTACTGGAATAAAATAAACAAGGATCAAAAAGATTTGTTATGGATGGAAATTTGTCAGTCTTTTTATTGTTTGCAAAACCTTCATTTGAAGTCATGTAATGGGTTTGAGTCAGTTATGTGCCATGCATGATACATGCTTAGGCGATCATGTATCTTTTGATACATGACTAACAAGGCAGATTTTTTCCTGCAGCAGGTTGCCATTTCTTTTTGCAGTAGACCAGTTGCCATCCAAGGCTATAGAACCCGGTCTAGCCTGCCATAGCTGGGGGGGAGAAGAAGGAGATTCATACCTTTAGGGTATTAGCATGTAAGTGAATGTAAGGGACTCAAATGTAATTCAAACCAGACTCTCCGATTCCTCAATCCGAGCCGCTATCCATTACTCCACCGTAAGGGGGTTTACTGTTTTTAAATACTTAAGTTCACTCAATACATGGCTCAAGAACCACTCAAGAATGAGGTATGTGATGTGAATATAAGAGGAGTTAGAATGAAGTGAAGATTATGAGAATAAGGAGGATAGATAGCACATAAAAGTTTCTTCCATAAAGTAACAGTTCTTGTGAAAAGATGTTTGAGGAGAAAGTCCACCATATCATTGGAATATGGAAGATATTCAATAGGTGTAGCATGATGTGTCCTAGCTATGTAGGTCTGAACTGGTGGAACTGAAGTAGAGACCATCTGAATGTTTGTCATGGAAATAGTGTTAGAGTAGTGATATAGGTTTGTAATGTTGCATCTGTGGGAATGAGGTCGTAGAACAAAAAATAAGCTTTCCCAAACAAGAGAGTGTAAATGATTTTGAATTCCATCAAGACTGGAAAGTGTTGATTCACAAGCTCCAGCCAAGGCATTGCAACAATACTCCATTTTTCGTCTAATCTGACTTTTGTAACGATAAAACATGGCAGAAGGAATCAAGTGTATCTTGGAGTGGTAGAATGAGCCAAAATATTTAAAAATAGATGGTATCCTGTTCTTACTGATTTATATTTTGGTTATAAATTCTTTTGAAATGTGACTTAAAATTTTATTCACAGTCATGGTATTTGATCAACCAAAATTATTCTGCTTTTATTTTTTGGTGGTAACTATATTCTGTAGATATGTTCTTTGAGTATTATTGCATAACTCCTTCAATAATAAACATACTTTATATTTTGGCATGTACTATTGTGTCAGTTGCATTTTAGTTGTGGCTTGATTTGAACCCAGTCTAATATGAATGAGGAAAGGAATAAATGAAAGAATAAATTTTTAAGCAATATCTACCCTGACTGAATTCATATTCTGCTAATATAAACATTCAAATGTTCATGTATAAAACCAATGAAATTAAAGGTATGTTAATGAATACTTAATATATGCTTATTTCTAAAGAAGTGATGGATTTTTTATTTATTAATCTGATAGATTTCATCCCTTTAGATGTTATTTTTAGTGGTGACCCATATTTGAGTAGACATTCTATTTGTTTTGTTTAAACAGTATTTTTATATTTAGACATCTATTCAAATATGGGTATATACTAAAAATAACATTTAAGTATTAAAATCTATCAAGTTAATAAATAAAAATCCATCACTTCTTTAGAAATTTTTTGTTTATGTTAGGATATGAAATTGAACGGATATGTATATTTTGTGAGTCTTAGAGATTTGTGTTTAAAATGTACTATTCAACTTTGCTTTATCATCATTGCACCTCATGGCTGAGATAGACTAAAGCAGTGATTCCCCACCTTGTTTTAGCTTATGGCCCATGAAATTATTATAATGTAAATAATTACTTTCATTTTACATCGAATATATCCAATAAAGATACAACTATTGTGGCCCAGTAAAAATTCTGAAATTTCTGTGGCCCAACTGAAATTTGTCATGGTCCATTTTGGCCATAGGTTGGGAAACACTGGTTTAAAGTACAGTAGATCTTACAATAGTTTCCTCTGCTAAGGGAGATACAGAGGTTTGAATCCTGCCAGAGAATGCATATTTTTCCTTAATAAGATCTCTTGAATATTCATGCAAGTAGATGTAAATAAATAAATATACAGTTTAATAAATAAATGGAACATCTATTCAAATATGAGTATCCACTAAAAATAATGTTTAATATTTAATTAATAAAATATATGAATATATCGTAAACATTTATAACATTTATCTATGCATTGCAAAACCAACTTTTATGATTGATATAATTTATATTTTGTTGTTACCTTACATCAGCTGAAGCATACATTCATTTATACTTACATTCAGCACAAAACAAAAGACCCAAAACAAAAAAAATGGCTCCTCCTGAGAAACACAGTGAAGCAAAAAATATATTATCCTGCCTACTAATTCTATCACATCTACAATTGAAGAGAATCTATTTAAACTCAACATAAAAGTTGTTACTACTACATCTAAAACAATAAAAACTTAGTCAATACTAAGCAAAACAATAAGCAAAAACCTGAAGGAGGAGTTGTAATAACTGTCACAAAAAATACATTGGAGAAACCTCAAGGAATCTAAATAATAGATTATATGAACACAAAAGGGATATTTTATCAAATAATATGTCAAATGCATTGGTTGCCTACCATGATGAAAGTGACCATAACTTTGACATAAAAAATGCTATTCTGATTAAGTGAGACAATAATTCACTACATGTAAATGTCTAGAGAGTGCCTTAATCACAAGGTCATCTATAATAAATTTGCACTCTGGCTCTTACAACATTTCACCATTCTTGGCAGATCTAATATCACAGTGTGGAATACTTCCTTACAAAAGTGATGGAAAGAAACAAAAAAAAAGACTCTAAATGAATTCAGCTAGCTATAAAAAAAAAAAAATTCTAAAATTCCCAGCACCCGTCTGTCGTATGCATGTGTAGTCCTCCCAAGATAACAAATTTAGGCCATTGAAGTCTTGAAGGACAAAATGCATCATAAGAAAACTTTTTTCATTTTGTCATAAATTTCCCAAATACTTACTTGTATCTATATTTTCTGTAATCTATACTCATGTGTATCTGTTGCTATTCCAAGATGGTTAATTAAGCCAGGTGAGTTTATGTCTTTTCATATTAAGCCAAGAAAGTAAAGAATTAATTACCTATGCAACTTTTGCATCTCATCATATGTGTCAGAGCATTAACCTTTTAGAAATAAATTCCAAATAACTTATGGAACCTTGACAGTGATAATTTTTCCTGATGTTTATTTTCGTTCATCAACATCATCCATATCACTATTATCCAGACTTCGCTTTGTGCACAAAAATTTCCAGATCTATTTCAGACTCTCCCAGGGTTAAGTGAGGCCTCTTCAAGAGAAGTATCTCTTACCATATTGACTATAGAAGAAGTTCTGGCTTTGCAGAGGTGTTTCATTTCTTCTCTTCTTTTAGTTGTTTGATTTGGCAAGGGAGGTTGCCTGACAATTCCTGTGTCTCCATATCACCCTGTAACCTGACCATGTTTTTCATTGATGGTGAACTAGTCAGCAAGAGATGAAGATCCTTGAATTCTTTTCATTAGGGCCCCATTTCTCTAAGAGTCAGATATTATTTCTTTAAATAGCCTCTCTGTTTTTCTTTAAAAAAAAAAAATGGCGCTTCCAGAACAGCAATCCTTATTTCTGAATGGATTCTCTCCATCATCGTGAATTTTGTCTCCTACAAAAATACCAGCAAAAGCCAAATAGCCAGCATTGGTTCACTCCTGAATGTGTGGCAGCCATGGTTCACTGTAACTCCTACTAACATCTCTATCAGAAGCAATGTTGTAGCAGAACTCTTGTCTCATTTAGAACTGCTTGCAAGAAAGTCCTGTAAAATGTAAAAGAAGCTATACACAGGCTGTAAAAACCAAACTTAAAAATAAAAACTTAGATCTCACAAGTTCTGGAAAATCAAACAATTTCCAATAGAAGAAAACATTCATTGCCATCCATTATAAATGGCCCTGAGGTTATAACATCCTTGTCAGATGAGGCTAAACTCTTCACAATGAACTTTACCTCTAAAACAAAGTTAGATGACAAGGCTTATTCCTTACACAACTTCTTCCACCACATGGAACACAAGCTTTGTAATATTTCTATCTTAGCCTGGGCAGTTTCCAGAGTTATTAAAATCCTTGACTCTATGAAGGTTACTGGTCTGGATGAAATCACTGCAATAGTTCTTAAGAATTTTGGCCCAGAGCTAATTTCAATTCTGGAAGAGCTGTTTAACTGCTACCTGAAGAAAAAATGTTTTTCAAGCTCATGGAAGCTGTCAGCCCTGTTAACTAGAATGTGGGTGAGAACTTGACCCCATCACAGTATCATCCCATTAGCCCCCTTAGGATCATTAGCAAATTTTTTGAAGCTATCCTCAACAAGAAACTCCACAACAAAAACAATTTCCCGAGAGACAAACAGTATGATTTTTTCTCCTCTAGATCAACTGCTGATGTCTTAACTATCAATATGACTGGAAGTCAGGAAACACTTGATAATAAACATATCTCAAGAGCAATTGCCTTAGATGCCTTTGATGAGGTGTGGGGCAGGAGGTGGGGTTGCTGCACAAACTCTCCAACTGTGGAATCTCTGGAAGAGTCTTCCCAGTCTTTTCCATCAGGTAGGTCTATAAAGGTCGCTGTTAAAGGCCAGTCCTCTGATGATCAGTAGATCAATGTTGGCATCCTTCAAGGCTTTCTTCTTGGACCTACCCTCTATCTGCTTGGTATTAACAATCTACCACAGAACATTCTCAAATCTTTAGTAAATATATATGCAGATGATACCATAATCTAGATGATTGGAGCCTGGCAGCTGATCTCTTTTCTGACCTAGCTCTCAAAGCCAATGGTGTAATGGTTCCAAAGTCAGTAACATTACATCACCACTGAGCAGACTTTAAATTTTCTCCAGTCATCATACTCTCAATGAAGCTCCTTGCCTCAAATATCTATTGGGACTAAGTTTCACTCCAAACCTCAAATGGAATTCATATTTTCATACCATTGCTAAAGATGCTGAAAGAATGGTCAATGTTTACATTTTTACTATCTTTCTCACTCCCTGTTCTGCTATCCACTTACACAAGTTCATTAGGTTAGTTACTTAATGTTTTCCTACTGTATCTGTTGCCTTTAATATGACCTGTGAGTATCAAATTCTCCAAGTCTTCTTTTCTAGTTATGTGTCTCCGTAATATCAACTATCTCTTTCGGATTCTAAGTCTCTGTTTTGCTTTCATTATCAATAAAACTTCCTCGTTCATCACATATTCCATCCATAGTATTCTCAGCATCTAGAAGCATGTCACTGTTGCCTCAAGTCTCCTACCTATCTGTGAAGAAATTGACTAGTATTCACTGTCATATAGGAAAATTGATATTACATAGCATTTCAGAACTCTTTTCTTTGTTTTGAAGGAAATTCTTGTTTCTTAATACTTTGCTTAGCTTTTAGAAGGCATCTTTTACTATTTCAATGCACCTTCAGATCTCTGTCACATTTCCCAACACTTGTTAAAATGTTTCCTTTCTTGACTTCTTTGATATTGTCACCTCTAATTTTAGTTTGGATCTTGGGATTTTTCTCCTGTTGACAACCATACATTCTTACAATTGATGTTTTGTCTTTTCTTCCTGTTTTCATTTACTATCTTGTCTATAAAACCTAATGCAAAACCTCACATGAACAAAAGAGAAGCAACAAAGAGAGAGACCAAAAGAGAAGCAACAAAGAGAGAGACCAAAAGAGAAGCAACAAAGAGAGAGACCAAAAGAGAAGCAACAAAGAGAGAGACCAAAAGAGAAGCAACAAAGAGAGAGACCAAAAGAGAAGCAACAAAGAGAGAGACCAAAAGAGAAGCAACAAAGGGAGAGACCAAAGAGAAGCAACAAAAGGAGAGACCAAAAGAGAAGCAACAAAGGAGAGACCAAAGAGAAGCAACAAAGAGAGAGACCAAAGAGAAGCAACAAAGAGAGAGACAAAAGAGAAGCAACAAAAAGAGACCAAAGAGAAGCAACAAAGAGAGAGACCAAAAGAGAAGCAACAAAAGAGAGACCAAAAGAGAAGCAACAAAGAGAGAGAGAGACCAAAAGAGAAGCAACAAAAAGAGACCAAAAGAGACCAAAAGAGAAGCAACAACAAAAGAGAGACCAAAAGAGAAGCAACAAAGAGAGAGACCAAAAGAGAAGCAACAAAGAGAGAGACCAAAAGAGAAGCAACAAAGAGAGAGACCAAAAGAGAAGCAACAAAGAGAGAGACCAAAAGAGAAGCAACAAAGAGAGAGACCAAAAGAGAAGCAACAAAGAGAGAGACCAAAAAAAGCAACAAAGAGAGAGACCAAAGAGAAGCAACAAAGAGAGAGACCAAAAGAGAAGCAACAAAGAGAGAGACCAAAAGAGAAGCAACAAAGAGAGAGACCAAAAAGAAGCAACAAAGAGAGACCAAAGAGAAGCAACAAAGAGAGAGACCAAAAGAGAAGCAACAAAGGAGAGACCAAAAGAGAAGCAACAAAGAGAGAGACCAAAAGAGAAGCAACAAAGAGAGAGACCAAAAGAGAAGCAACAAAGAGAGAGACCAAAAGAGAAGCAACAAAGAGAGAGACCAAAAGAGAAGCAACAAAGAGAGAGACCAAAAGAGAAGCAACAAAGAGAGTGTGAGTAAAAGTGGAGAAACAAAGAGAGTGTGAGTAAAAGTGGAGAAACAGAAAGATTGAACAAAAGCAAGAGATAAGTACAAAAGTGAAGAAAGATAAAAAAAAATAGCAGAAAGAAAAGAGTGTATGAAAAATAGAGGTGAAAGGCTGAGAGAGAGAGAGTAAAATTGAGCAAGAGAGAGAGAGGGGGGAGAACAAGTGAGGGAATATAAAAGTGAGAACGAGAGAGAGAACAAATGAAGGTGAGAATGAAAGCATGAAGTCATCACTCAGTGGTGACTATTACATGCTAAATGGAATCATCAGGCATATGGCCAGAGGATTGCATTCAGCATGAATGAGACTGTGGCCTCTGGGTGTTGACTTCAATGTATTTTATATTTACATGCATAAATTACATTAAAAATTAATCTGGATCAATGTATTCAAGTAGATATTTATTTTTATGCCTATATTTAACTATCAATTCATTTAAGTGTTTTTATATTACTAAATATATGTATTATTCCACACTGGTAACATAACTTGGAGTTTCATGCAGAACAGAATCTTCAGGTTCTTGGTAGTGACATATTTTAAATTTTAATAAAAATGTCTGCTGAATGCAATGCTGTTGCAGTCCTTATACTATATGGGGATTTTTCTTTTTTTATTTTAAAAAATATATATTGCATTTAAAATAGACAGGATTTTTATTTTATATTTAAAATAAACAATGATTAATGGTATTATAAAAAAAAAATTATATTAAAATAGTGGACCTAAAACTTTATGAAAGAAAGAATTTATTTAAAAGTGGGATTATTATTTTATACATAAATGGGGATTATTGTTTTTTTGTAAATTTCAAAGGATTTTCAGTAGAACCGGTGAAGGATAATAGGTATATTAATATATACTTAATAGCTCAGCTCTGTTATATTACATCAAGGACTATTTTATTAACACCAGCTCTCTCTGTATGCGTATGTGAATATATATTTGTCTTAAATATACAAAAATGTATTCTTCAAAGGATCCTTTTTCAAACAACACTTTTTCAGAAGAATACACTGGTACCTTCTTAAATAAACAAAAACAAATTTTCACAGAGAATCTCAAGTTTATACATGTTAAAGGAAGTTAAATGAAGAACCATAACTAAAACTGAAATTTATTACTAAAATGAGGAGAATAAAATGGAAGATGGCAATAAACTGAAGTATATAATTTCCTACTCAGTATAAAATAGAAAAAGATTTACTCACAGGTCTCTTAAAATAAAGATAGAATGAATAAAACTCTCTTTCTGTCTATGCAAACATGGTTGATGTAACTTTATGTACACTAGCTTCAAAATTTACATGTGGCTGACCGTGCTCAGCATAAAATTGGAAACACTGCATCTGTGTACTTGGCAGTACAACCTGGGTTACCTATCAAATGCTGCTCGATAGCTGACTCATGAACTGTTTGCAACACCTTGTCTAATATCGGTAGGCACATGTTGCTCAATTTGTGTCTTAAGGCATTGATTGGTTTGTCCTACATAGTCAGCTTCACACTGACATTAAAATTTACAAACAATAAAACTACTTTGAAGGTAGGACAAACTATCTTTGCCAAATGAAAATAACACAGAAACGGTGTCAAAGGTAACACATAACAACAGGAAAACATGATGTTGCACATGCTGAGACACCGTATTGGCAAATGTCTGGCTATCTCTACTGAACCATGACAGTTTCAAATACACCGGACACAAACAAGGAGTGAAAACTACCAGATCCCTAAAACTTCTAGCCTAAATAAATAATAAGAGATAAATATTACTATCATGGTCTAAATAAATATTAAGAGATAAATATTACTATCATGGTCGAAAGAGCTGAAATCTTCTTTGACACAGGTGTTGACAGACTGTATTGACTGCTTGTCTGATAGTAAGAATATCATGTGTTTGTGCATGTAAAAGAAAAAAGTGGAGTCAATTCTTATTGGTTTAGAAAGAGTGAATTAATGATAATTATAATTATTTTTGATACTATAATTAATTTTTATTTAATTATTTTTTATGGTCACAGTGACAGTATACATTAATTTATTATTCATGTATTTCTTTATGAACACAAAAATATCAATGGGTTACTTATACATGAATTTCAGTATTACATGCCTCAGTGGTCAAATAGGCAGTGATTAAGTGAGTTATATAGTCAGATTTCTTTTCTCAAAAAAATTGCTGCTTCCATCAACTCAGACCATTATCAGGGTTTGTTTTCCCCAGTGCTTTGATGTTAATGTAAAAAAAAAAAAACTCAAAAAAACAATGGTTTACTAAAGCTGTTTCTTTTTTCACAATAAGGCAATTTGCACCATTAATGTTTGATTCAATCAGTATTTTTGTTCTTTGGGTAATAAAAAAAATGTTAAAAAGAATAAAAAAAAAAAGTAGACAAATTCTTTCTGCTCAAAGAATTGTTTACATTACAAGTATTGCACATGTCCCAATTGATATGTTAAAAAAAAAAACATCAAAGTACATGTGTAAATATATAATGTAGAACATAATTACAGCTTAACTTTATGCTTGTTATTGCTCAGTCTTTTGTTTCTTTTTAGCATACTAGAAATTAATTAATAGCTTTCTGTCCAAGAGAATGCTGCAATTTCTTTTCCCGTACATTTATTATATTGAAAAACTTAAGGATTGTTTTCTCTTTAATGGAGTTACATATATTTTCTTTCTCAAGCACTGCACATTTTTTTGCTTTCTTTCAAATCCCAAAGAAGTGTTTGAGATTACTTTTAAGAAATCAACAGTTAATTCTAAACACAAAGAAATATACAAACTTGCTTAAATTTGACTTGTCTTTTTGATGAATCAAATTTATATCTTAATAATGCACAAGTTCTAATTTTCACAAAACTTTAAAGATTCTTCTTTATAGATTTCTATCACTTCTTTATTATGATAAATAAAACAAAACTTTGTAATTAGCGGTCAATAGTCCGTGTGTCATCTCCTTTTGACAAATATTTCTGGGTCAATTTATATTTATTGTTTGTTGAGGGGAATGAAGAGGAAAATTTTGAATGAAGATCAAAGGCAAAATATAACATATATATTTACAGTATCTGTCCACATAAATGTTCAATCTCATAGGAAAGAAAGGTTATTTTCCATTTTGAAGTTTAGAGTATATATTTGTCCTTTGTGTATGAGAAGTGGTAGTAGCAATGACTTACTGGTTGCTGAAGTGACTTAATTTGGGCTCCCTGAATCTACATTTTCTTCTTGATCTGGTAGTTGAGTCACATCATGTTATTTTCACCACCTCATGTATCTAAAGCTTTCAAATGTAAAACAAATTACTTAAGACATCTGTTTTAATAAAAATTTAATTATGACTTCAGTTCAAATTCTAGCTGATGTAATTTGTGATCACAAATTAAAATCTCCATGAAAAGAAAGCATTATGCATAGTTATACCATTAATGTGAAACATATTTCATGTAGACACCTAAAGACTGACTCCAATATTAATATACATATAAGGTCTAATCAAAAAGTATCAGGACTGATGTTATAAAAAGAAAACTGAAATAAATCATTTCATTGATGCAATGAAACAAATGTTTTAAAAAAAATGTATTCAATAAAATTGAGGGCCAGAATTTACAAATAAAATGGAGGGCCAGAATTTACAAATAAAATGGAGGGCCAGAATTTACAAATAAAATGGAGGGCCAGAATTTACAAATAAAATGGAGGGCCAGAATTTACAAATAAAATGGAGGGCCAGAATTTACAGCTAAAATGGAGGGCCAGGAGTCACAACTAAAATGGAGGGCCAGAAGTCACAGCTAAAATGGAGGGCCAGAATTCACAGCTAAAATGGAGGGCCAGAATTCACAGCTAAAATGGAGGGCCAGAATTCACAGCTAAAATGGAAGGCCAGAAGTCACAACTAAGATAGAGGCCAATAAACCATTTAATTAATCTTTTCCCTTACTACTATGTTTCGTAAAAGATTTGTTATTATATTACATTCATTATATAAGAAACATAACAATTACATGTATTTCACCCTATTGTATAATCAAGGTTCAGAAATCACAATGTAAACAGAGGCCAATGAAGTATTTAGTTTTCTTGTTAATATGTTTCTTGTTTTTAAAAAAGATTTACTTGATACCAAATTGCTAAAATGGAAAATTAGTTTCACTCCATTTGTTACAGACCTCAGAAGTCATTTCAGAATTCACAACTGAAACAAAAGTTAATAATGAACTCTTTAGTAAGCTTGTTGGTTCCAATATTACTTGGAATTATTGCAAAACACTTACCCCTACCCAATTTATAGACAGAAGTACACAAATGCATGCTGGGATTTTTTCCTAGCCAATAGAATAGGCTGGTTTTCAGTTTCATCTGATAGGATGGCTATACTACTACTCCTATTAATAGTAATAATAGCTGAATCCTCATTTCTGAGCATGCCAATCTGTTAAGATGGTTAGCTAAACCCTGATGCAGACATTCACTCAGGCATATTTGTTTTTCTTCCACATTCATAATATCTGGTTTATACTGCAACTAAGCTGAGCAGACTTTAGTTACAGTTTCTGAGAAAGAGCACATAATCTGACATAATCAGTAGTGAAGGTTGCATTGATATTTCTTCATGTTAGGACACCAATAAACAGTTTCTGAACACTTTTGTTTAACTAGTTTTACTTACAAGGCTTGAATCAATTTGTGGTATGATTTTCCAATGCTTACCAACACTGCTGTATGCTAAAGTGGCCTACCAAGACAGACATTATCAAGAATCACCTTCTTGACAAATTGAAAATTGTGAGATTCAGACTTGAGTCTCATGGTCAGAACATAAAAGCTTTAACCACTTGACCACTGAAACAAGACAATTCAAATATAATTTTCACAAATTTTATCATTCAAACCATATGGTGATGAAGCATAAATATTGGTTTGGTTTGTTTTATGGCATATCAACCTCAATGGGTTATTTAATGCCAATAAAATATTTATTGTTAGTAATATTTATTTTCCAAAAATGTATTGCTGGTAATATTTTTTTTTTTCAAAAATGTATTGCGGGTAATATTTTTTTTTCCCAAAAATGTATTGCTGGTAATAATTTTTTCCTTAAAAAATTCATTGTTGGTAATATTTTTACAAAAATGTATTGCTGGTATTAAAACCTATTTTTACACTTTCATAGTGTTTTGACTCCAGTTTGGGGGTTAACTATTTGCCCATAGTTGGGACCCTAACAGATGCTAGCACCCCAGGACAGGGTGGACATAGAAACACAAGCAATTAAAGTGTAGTTCAACACTCCTCAAAGCCTCCTGATCAAAGGCCTTTGTTGGATTTAGTTTATTATCTTACCTAGGATGCAGATATAGTTTATCGTCATACCCAGGATGATTGATGGCAATATTATTTTGCTGTTATTCACAACTGGCTTTTTGCTATATTCAGAAAGTACTATACTTTTTTTCTTGAAAGATGTTATTAAATTGGTGAGATTTGCTGGTTTCCAACCATGTAATTTGTTCGATTGCTTCGACATATTTTTTTTTATTATGGGACTGAGGTCAGGAAACAGTTATGACCAAATTATAACTTCATATTTTTCGAAACGATCCAGTTCCATGCTAATTCATATTTATGCTCTGGGCTGTTGCCTTACTGAAAGATTCAATTTGTTCCTCAAATTTCAAGCATTTAGCTGAATATTTCAGCTTTCTGTCCAAATTTTTTTATTATGTTATCGTCTTTTTCCTAATTTTATCAACCTACCATAAAATGGTGTTGATACCACCATCTTTTTCTTGGGGGAATGTTTTTTTTTTTCTGGCTTAAGATTTCCCTGGTTTTCAAAATGTATATTCTGGTCATGGAATGTAAACAGCTCAAATTTAGTTTTGACTGACTATAGAACATATTCCCAAAGTGTTCAAACATATATGCAAGTTTTGCATTAGACACTTTTATCCTAGTAGTGTTTGGAGGCAATAGAAATGTGATACTACAGAAGGATACTGAGAATATTACTGACAAAGAGTATAAGCAATGAAGAAAAATGAATGAAAATGGAATTAAGGACATGTATACTCAGAATGAGACAGCTGAAATTTCTTGAACATATAATGAGGAAAGAGGGTTTGTGGTATTTGTGGGGTCACTCATATCATACCAACGTGGTTAGGCTTGTGTTCATTGGAATAAAAACATACTAGGAAATAACACTAAAACTATGTTTATTTGTAAATTAAAATCATATAATTTTTTTTATTTTAGTTTCGCTGCTGTGTGTACAGTTTAGTTATATGCATTTTAATCTCTATCTATAAAAGGCAGGATGTGTGTGTGTGTGTAACGAATGTACGACCGCAATTTTCGATGAATTTGCACCAAAATTTACATGCACATGCTCCAAGTTAGCGGGAAAGGCCAAGACCAACTTTGCATTTCCCAACTCCCATTGATAGTGGAAATAATCAATTTTTCATGCTTCTACGGCAGTTACATGTAGTTTGTGGCCATTTTCTACTGGCCAGAGTCAGAGCCTATAGCTGGCTGCCATGAATAGGCAGGAAGATTCTATTGGCCAGCGTGAGAGCCAACAGCTGACTGACACGAATGTTAACTAGCATTCTACCATGCAAAAAAATCGATAGCTGCATTCGTCACAAGTGGGAAAAATTTAAATCTGCATGGCACTTTACTCCATTTGCCTCATTCACATGCTTAAACTCAATGTTAATTCTGATACTGCAAAACTGGGTTGGGTGTGAAAAGGTATTTGTTGTTAACATTCTTTTTTCATTCGGTTTTTCCAGTTATGAGTCCTTTTTTAAAGCTGATCATTTTGTGTTCATTTTGTTTAGTTCTTTTTTCGTAACAGATTTAATGTTTAGTATAGAGCTTAGAAAAAATTTGCAATGTGAGATAGGCAAGAAGTAAGGCATGTAGCAACATCAGCATGGCAAAGGGCACTTCTTTAAAGGCAAGGAAGGGCAAAAATATTTTAAGTCAAGTGATAGCGATTGCTGTATGAGTCGTACGATTTTTGAATCAAGCACGGGCAATGCCAGGCCATGCTGCTAGTGTTGCATATAATAGAGGAAGAAAGTCACTTCGTCTTATGACAAGCATGATGCTGAGGAGAGGAATTGGATGTCTTGACCCTTTGTGCATCCACTGTGAAGAGAGTGAGTTTGACGTTGTTTTGGTATGAAGTATTCATTTTCAGGCAAGAAAATTTTTGTTGCATGCTGAGAAAACTTTTATTATTTTGGTTTTACTTATTTTATTTTAAACAAAGTTTTAATGCTATTTGTTTTCTTTTTTTATGATATTTATTATTTTTATTTTGTAAAAATGTCTCTAAATATTTGACACTCACAGCACATATTGAAAGCAAAAGGGACAAGGAGTGGCAATGGACACCTACCTGAGCAACTTGTGTGAATGGATGGCAGAACAGAGGGTGGAAGGGATGGCAAAAAGACAAATGTTACTAAGAGTTACAAGGGACAGAAGTTGTGGAGAGTCATGCTCTCACACATCCTAAAGGGACATGGCCAAGGGACAAAAAGAAATAATATTTTACTTGCATGACAATCCTTTACTCTCAGGGGCTAAATAAACATCACCCTCCCAATTGTTAATTTTTGGATCCCCACACCTTGAGTTTATCAGAACCTCTTCTATGCTTATTAATTTTTGATGCACACTCACCCTCACTCAATAGGTTGCTGGAAAATCTTTGCACTATAAACTTTCTTTTATCAAATTATCATTTATGTTTGACTCTTGTAAACTATATGCTCTATAAATATAACAGTATTCAAAAAGAGTGAATGACAATAATTTCCCAACAACTGTATTTATTAAGGTCACTTTTTATTACAATATTCTACCCTCCAAAAGCAAATGAAATCTGTACTGAAGGACCATCCTTCTTCAAACCTCATTGACTGCTGCTACAGAATCACAAACAAAGAACTGTACCAAATAACAGAAACCACATCACATGATTGGTTGGTTCTGTTCAGCAGAATATCAACCTCTATGAGTTATTTAATGCCAAAATTTAAATATTTTGAACATAATCTTCTGACTTCAATTAAATAGATGTTGAATACAATTGTATGCCTTAAACTACAGATAAAATTGTGTTGTTGGTAATATTTTAATGCCAAAATATAAATATTTTGAACATAATCTTCTGACTTCAATTAAATAGATTTTGAATGCAATTGTATGCCTTAAACTACAGATAAAATTGTATTGTTGGTAATATTTTATATAATAATGTATTGCTGATATTTTCACTACAAAATTGTATTTTTACACTTTCATAGTATTTTGTTTTGGGGTTCACTATTTGTTCATAGCTGGGACCCTAACAGGTGCTACCACCCCAGGTCAGTATGGACCTGGGAACAACAGCAATAAAGATATGGTTCCACACTTCTCAAAACATTTAATCTTCTGAGTAGAGACCTTGATGTGGGATGTAGTTTATCATTATACATACATACATCATTTGAGAAGTTTCAACAACAACTAAAATGGATAGCACATGAATAACTCAAATAGGAAATAATAATAACATAAAAATTATGATATTCCACACTACTTCAAACAAAAGGTTAGGTAGGAAACTCATTACTGAAATGAACAATAACAGTGAACTTGAGAAACCTATTTTTCTGAAAAATTATTTTAAGAGAATGATTTTATAAAAAATCAATCAATGGTACTAGTTGTTTGGTCAATGGAATGCTAAATGTTTCTGCATAAAGAAATGGCTAATATTACGGTTATCGGTACCTTAATTTAGATTTTCTGATGTTTTTCAACTCCTAACATGATTTATGATGACCGCGCTTTGATATCTAAGCATGAATTTTAAAATCTTCCAGCTCAAATCATCAGAATATTTTTTAATCCCTGTAGACTACAGTTCTTATACAAGTTGCTTTTGGTTAAAGTTGGAAACTTTGTAATAATTCTGGTCAATTTTTCTTCTTCCATTCTTGATATTTATTGCTTTGTTCTGATCTTGAAATTTTTAACTAAGAGCTGTACACATAATATGGAAATGTGCACTTGTTTAGAAAGAGCTCCAGATAATTCGTTAGGTTTGTGTAAAGTAGCGACTTCTGATATTCTCACTCTCAGTAACATAAAAACATAAAAAGAGGTGTAAAACAAAACATTTTCAACCTATACTGTGAGGTCATTCTGAGAAAATTAGAAATCCTACCAGTATTCATTATTAGTGGCCATAGTCTTAGCAACATAAGACATGCAGATGACACTGTGTTGGTAGCAGACATAGAAAAGAGCTACAATAACTCCTATAGATGATAGTGAAGGAAGGTGAGAAGAAAGAACTAAACATTACAATGCATAGTTACTACAAAAAGAACAGCCAAACATGCAAATTATAGATTGGGGATACTGAAATCAAACAGCTGCAACAATTTAGATATCTGGGAAGCGTATTAACGGCAGATGGAAAGTGAAATATGGAAAGTGAAATATGGAAATCTTAAAGAGCATTGGGATAACGAAAATTCCTTCCAAAAGCTGAGTGTTAAGAAATAGAAAATTTTTGTTCGAAACAAAGAAAAGAGTACTTCTTATTGAATATCAGTCCTCTTATATAACAGTGAATGCTGGACAATCACCTCACATATGAACAACAGATTTGAAGCAACAGAAATATGGTTCTACAGAAAGATGTTGAGAATACCAAGGACTGAACATATGAGCAACAACAAAGTTCTAGAGACACTGGCAACAAAAAGACATTTAGAAAATTTGATACTCACAGGTCGGATAAGAGGAAAGCAATGTACATCCTACCTGGCAAACTTGAGTGAATGGATGACAAAGTAGAGTTTGGGAGAGATGGCAAAAATGCAAAAGTTATTAGGAGTTACAAAGGACAGGAAACTGCGAAGAACCATGGCCACCAACCTCATGAAGGGACATAGTGCATAGAAGAAGATTTTTAGCTTTTTTAAAAAATAGAAATGAAAGCAATTATGGCATCTATCTTAAATCTATCATAAAATTCAACATGTGGATTTGGTAAATACTAAACACTTTAACTACCTCAGTGTATGGATCAGCTATAATAAATTTAGTATACAAGATAAGGAAATTGAACACGGAATAGGCTGCATTACAGGTAATTTCAACTAACGATGCAAACTGCTATAAAACCAAAACATTAACCTGAACACCCAAGTCATGTTCTTAAAAAGCCGAGTTAGATTGAAACTTTCATATAGAAATCATACACGGTGCCAAACACATTCAGAAATATCTAAATTGTCTGCAGTATGCAACCACTTTCTAAGATCAATAGGTAAAAATGACTGAGTGAGTTAAGGTCACATTTCATGAAGACTTGTGAACATGCTAAAACAACATGTGCAAAGATCTGTACCAAATAACAGAAATTTCATCATTTGAGGACTTTCAACAGCAGCAACAACTAAAATGGATATCACATGAAACTCACAGAGAAAATAATGTTATCAGCAAGATTTTGATGTACCATATTACTAAAAAAAATAAAAGGTTACGAAGGAAACTTCCATAGAAACTGAAAAGAGCAATAAGAGTTACTGGACTTGAGAAAAGTATTTTTCTGAAAAATTTTATAAATGGACAGTCAATCAATGCCAAATATTTCCTTATAAGGAAATGGCTGACATTACCATTTTTATGAAATTCTTGATGGAGTAGAGAGAAGTTGATAGATTTTTCCAAATAAAGACATTTGTCATGTAAGGAAGAGTGACATCAATGCACCTTCACATGAAGTGATTCATGCTGTTAACTTCATAATGATACATTGATGAATGATGTCTAAATGATCTGAACCTGATCTCAGCCATTTATGTTTCATGCACATACATGCAAATATAACAGTGTCTGTTTGTATACATATATTGCATATGGACTGGAATATCAAATGTCTTTTATGTTTAAGTATATATATTATAATCATTTCACCCCAAGCAAGGCAATAATACCACTAAGATGCCAGGAGTTACTGAGATTGAAAGAGAATGAGATATTTTTCTCTGACTCTTGCAAAGGAAACTGAGCATCTACACAAATATGAATATACGCTAAAAATAATGCTTAATAATCTGTCAGATTAATAAATGACAAATCCACAAATTTCTTTGTTTATGTTAGGATACAAAACTGAGCGGATATATCTATTTTCACAAGTTAGAGAAAAATTTGTGTTTAAAGACACTATTCAGCTTAGCTTGGTTACTGATACACTCTGTAGCTGAGAGGTCAAAGCATATCAGATCTAATGACAATTTTCCCTTTCTCCGTTCGAATCTTGTTGGAGAGTGCTTGTTGGAGAGTGCTTGTTTTTCTCTAAGATTTCTTGAATATTCAGGCAAATAGATGAAAATAAATAAATATACTGCTTAATAAATAAAGGATGCATTTACCCAAAAATAAATATCCACTAAAAGTAATGTTTAAGTAATAAACATCTGTCATATTAAGAAATTAAAAAT